>CM052712.1:48785825-48806176 GCA_028551405.1 Uromys caudimaculatus
AACACCAAAAAAAAAAAAAAAAAAAAAAGAGTTTTTAACACTGTAAGCATATAATGTATATCAGCTTGACATAACAAAATTTCTACTATTGAAATTAATATTTTAAAAGAAATAAGTTAGGAATTGTCTATTTTTTCCAAAATTGTATTATTTCAATGATAAAAATGGATTACTTTAAATTTAATTTTTGTTCTGTAGAAAATATAGCAGAAAAATATTATGGTCTATTTCCTATGCAAAGCAATGTAAATATTGGTTCAATGATTATAAATTAAGTCTCCATGGCAGGTTTTCTGATAGTAGTGTTCATGTAACACATACTATCTCTTGATCCATGAAATGTAGAATACATCTTTGATTTGCTACAAGAGTTATTCCAAATAGAAAAATTATCATTTATACACTGAGGTAAATTAGAAGCATGGTAAATAACTTTACTGGTTATATCATTAAAATTTTAGTATTTATGAAAGCAAAGGTATCGTTTTATAAAATTACATAATCAAATAATACTTGCTATCTTATGCACTCAGCTTCTTTGGAGGATTCTAAACACTAAGAAACATTTCATCAGTGTTATAATTTGTCTTCCATATTCTAATCATCTGATATTTAAAAATCTATGTGGCTACAACTGGTCCACTGGCAATGAAAAAAAATCAGCTTCATTCTCTTCTGTCTTCTTCCAACATTTTATGAACTGTGCATGAATGTAGTCTCTAAGAAGGAGTTAATAAAGTTATAAATGACCACAGGATCGTACTCGACAGTTTATAAAGTATTTCCACAGCTATTTGGAGTGGACTTTGACTTTTCTGGCTGAATTTCATCAGGCATTGACTCAGAATGCAAGTTGCCAGGGCAGAGTGCAAGTAGTTCACCCAATTTCTCACAGACTACACTGAAAGCAGCAGGGGAAAAATGAGTTGAGTATATAAAACATTTTGAATCATCTAGGCCTCAAAATCTATTTGTCAAAGGCTAGGGAAGAGTACACAAAATTATTTTTATCTTTTGTGAACTGTGTTAAACAAAAGTGTTAAATAAAATCGATGTATTTTATAGTTAAACTATGAAGAAACTTCAAGCAAATGTTATGTGTAAATTTATATATTTATTTGGAATGAGTATCCAAGTGCATCCAGATTTAAACACAAAAACAAAAACAAAAACAAAAAAAATTAATAAATAAAAAAACTCCAGAAACAATAGCTTCACTTTTTGTTATGAAGATAAATTAATTTTCTCCCTGACCTTTTAATTTATTCTCTCATATATTACATCCCAATTGTAGTTTCCCTTCTTCCTCTCCCATTCTCTCTCTGTACCTCCTCTTTCCTACAGAAACATATCCCATATGTGGAATAACAAGCTACAATAAGAACACACATATTCTCACATCAAGGGTGAACAAGGCACCTCAGTAAAGCAATACGGGCCATAAAAACAGGCAAAAATCAGAGACAGCACTCACTGCCAGTGTTAGGAATCACACAACAACACCAAGCTACACAAACATAGCATATATGTAGAGGTCCTAGGTCAAACCTTTACAAGCTCCCTAATCTCTGTGAGCCCACTTGAGTCCTAGTCAGTTAATTCTGTGAGTCATGTTCTTGTGGTGTCCTTGACTCTTCTTCCTCTTCTATTCCTTTTCTGCTCCTGTGCAGGACTTCTTGGGCTGAGCCTAATATTTGGCTATAGGACTCTTGGTCTGCTTATATTAGATATTGAATGAACACTCTCTGGTCTCTTTGATAGTGACTATGTTAGGATCCAATTCCAGCACTTTCTGCTGGCATGAAAAAGTGTAAATTAAAGGTTTGAAGTCTGAGCCAGTCTTTCAATATCTCCATGTGAAGCCTTGCCTCGTTATAGACAATGACTTTTTTGGGCTCCATATCTCCCTTTATTAGGACTCATTTCTAGAGTCACCTTCATAGACTCCTTGGAGTTTCCATTGTACTATGTTTCTACTTTTCTTGCAAAATGCCCTACAATTACTATCATGTCTAGCAGTATTATCTCCCTCCACAGCCCTCCATCTGGTCCCTACTGGTCTCCTAGATACCTGATTCCAGTATACCAGCAATAGCTATTCTATTTCTCTTGCTCAGGGAGGTCTCTGCATCCACTCCTTAAGCTCTCCTATTTACTTAGCCTCTTTGGGTCTGTGGACTGTAGCATGATTATCCTTTATTTTATGACTAATATCCACTTATAATTGAGTATATACCATGATTGGTTTTCTGGGTTACCTAACTCAGGACTATTTATTTTTCTAGTTCTATTTTTTTGTCTGCAAAGTTCTTGATGTCATTTTTTTTTTAGCAAATGATTAATTCTTCATTTTATAAATGTACCATATTTGTAATACACTCTTTGGTTCAGAGACATCTTGGTTACTTCCAGTTTTACGCTATTATGATTAATGCTGCTATGAACATATATGAGCAAATGTCCTTTTAAAGCATGGAATGTGCTTTGCATATATACCCAAGAGTAGTTTGGTTGAGTCTTGAGTTAGATAAGATCCCAGTTTTCTGACAAATAAGCATTTTGCTTTCCAATGTGGTTTATTGCTTTATAGTACAGCTTGAGGATAGGAATGGTCACTCCCCTGGAATTTGTTTTATTATTGAGAATTGTTTTGGCTATCCTGGATTTTTCATTTTTCCATATGAAGTTGAGAATTGCTCTTTCCATGTCTGTGAAGAATTGTGCTAAAATTTTGATGGTATTGAATTGAATCTGTAGATTGCCTTTTGGTAAGATGGCCATTTTCACTATGTTAATCTTGCCAATCTATGAGCATGAGAGATGTTTACATCTTCTGAGCTCTTCTTCAATTTCTTTTTTCAGTGATTTGAAATGGATACAGAAAATATGGTTCATTTACACAATGGAATATTATTCATCTATTAAGAACAAGGACATCATGATTTTGTAGGCAAATAGATGGGACTAGAAAAGATCATCCTGAGTGAAGTAACTCAGACCCATAAGGACATACATGGCATGTACTCACTGATCAGTGGATGTTAACTGAAAAGTACAGAATACCTAGGATGCAACTCGCAGTCCATAAGAAGTGTAACAAATAGAAAGGCTCAAGTGAGGATGTTTCAATTCCACTTAGATGGGAGAAGGAAATACTCACAGAAGTCAGAGGGATAAAGGTAGGAGAGGGGAGAGAGAAGGAAAAAGGGGAACAGGATAAGGTATGGGGGGGCAGGAGAGAAGCACAGAGGGCCAACAGAATGAATGGAGATAAGCAGCATAGGGAGTGGGAGGTAGGAGAACCTTCTAGAAAGTACCAGAGACCTAGGAGATGGAGACTATAAGGAATCAAAGGGAGGAAACTCAGACAAAATGCCCAACAGTGGGAAGAGGGAACTTGAAGAGTCTACTGCCAAAATAGATAGAGCAGGAAAGATAGATGGAAGGACAGGGTTAATAACCACAGTCAAAATTTCTGACTCAGAACTGTTCCTGCCTAAAAGAACTTCAGGGACAAAAATGGAGAAAAGATTGAAGAAAAGGTGGTCCAATGACCAGCCCAACTTGGAATCCAAGGCTGTACACTACTACTGATGTTATGATATACTTAAGGATGTGAGCCTAGCATGCATGTCCTCTGAGAGTCTACCAGCAGCTAACTACAACAGAAGCAGATACTTTCACCCAACCATTGAACTGAAGTGGAACACCCCTATGGTTGAATAAGTGGGAAGGATTGAAGAAGCTGAAGGGGAGAGTCACCACATGGGAAGGTCACCAGACTCAACTTACGCAGGCCCCAGGGAGCTCCTAGAGAATGAGCCACCAACCAGAAGCATACATGGGCCAGTCTGAGGCCCCTAGCACAAGTACAGCAGAGGTCTGCCCTGTCAGGCCTTAGTGGGAGAAGATGAGCTTAAACCATGAGAGACTTGAGGTCCCACAGAAGGGAAAGGCCTGGTGTGGGGGCATCCTTTCAGAGGCAATGGGAAGGAGATATGGGATGAAGAACTGTGGGGAGGGACCAAGAGTAGTGGCAATGACTAGAATGTAAATAAATAAAATAATAAAACTGAAAAAAAAAAAAGAAAAAAGAAATGAGCTCCATATCCATATAGCACAGGAAAAGAGCTAGCTTCCCAGGAGTGTGTACAAGCCTGTGTGTGGGGTAAGGCCAGCACCTCTTCTCAGAGAAACTGACCCAGAACCTCTAGGACCCATGAACCAAGGAGCAGCCAGGGACAGGAGCCTTCCAGTTTCCATCTGTGTCTGGGGACCTCAGCCTTTCCCATAGGGCTTCATAGCCAAATAGCACCTGTGAATGGAGGTAAGATGAGAACCACTGCTCAGGGGACCTACCCTGGAACTCTCAAGACCCAGGGACTGAGGAGCAGCCAGGAACAGGAGCCTTCCAGTTTGTGACTGTGACCTGTGCCACAGGGCTCCATAGCTAACTAGCGCCAGGAGAAAGCTAGGCTCCCAGGAGTGTGTACAAGTCTGTGAGCAGGGGTAAGACCAGCACCACTAATCAGAGGGACCTACCTGGAACCCTCAGGACAAGGGACTGAGAAGTGATCTTCTGGTTTCCTTCTGCAGCCAGGGAGCTGTTCCTGTGACACAAGACTCCATACTCAAATAGTGCCAGCAGAACTGGTATCACAGGAGTGCTGACACACTTGCAAGCACAGGCAAGATAAACAATTCTGTTCAAATTCCTGGATTAAGAGGGACCCTTGCAGAGCCATCAGGACATGGGAACCAAGGACCAGCTGGGGACAGAATTCTTCTGGTTTCTGTCTGCACCCCATAGCTGACCCTGTACCACAGCTCTCCAAACTCAAATTCCTCTGAGAGAGCTGGTCTTCAAGGAGTACAGACATAGAGGTTTGCAGGAGGGACAAGCCAAAGTCAGAGAGAGCAAGACCAGTGAACATAAGAGATAACCAGCTGGTGAAAGGCAAGGGAAAGAATATAAGGAACAGAAACAAAGGCAACTTGGTGTCATCAGAACCCAGTTCTCCCACCACAGTGAGCCCAGGATGCTCCAACACACCAGAAAAGCAAGACTCGGATTTAAAATCACATCTCATGAAAATGATAGAATATTTTAAGAAGGAAATAAATAACTCCCTTAAAGAAATACAAGAGGACACAGGTAAACAGCTAGAAGCCCTTAAAGATGAAACCCAAAAATCCCTTAAAAATAACAGGAAAATACAATCAAACAGGCTGAATTACAGGAAAACACAATCAAATAGGCAAAGGAAATAAACAAAACCATCCAGGATCTAAAAATGGAAATAGAAACAATAAAGAAATCACAAAGGGAGACAACCCTTGAGATAATAAACCTACAAAAGAGATCAGGAGCCATAGATGCAAGCATCACCAACAGAATACAAGAGATAGAAGAGAGAATCTTAGGTGCAAAAGATATCATAGAAAACATTGACACAACAGTCAAAGAAAACAAAAAATGTGAAAAGCTCCTAACCTAAAACATCCAGGAAATCTAGGACACAATGAGAAGACCAAACCTAAGTGTACTGGTTGGTTTTGTGTCAACTTGACACAAGATGGAGTTATCACAGGGAAAGAAGTTTCAGCTGAGAAAATGCCTCCATGAGATCCAGCAGAAAGAAATTTTCTCAATTAGTGATCAAGGGGGGAGGGCCCCTTGTGAGTGGTACCATCCGTGGGCTGGTAGTTTTGGGTTCTATAAGAAAGCCAGCTGAGCAAGCCAGGAGGAGCAAGCAAGCAAGCCAGTGAGCAGTATTCCTCCATGGCCTCTGCATCAGCTCCTGCTCCTTGACCTGCTTGAGTTCCAGTCCTGACTTCCTTTCATGATGAACAGTAGCATGGAAGTGTAAACTGAATAAACCCTTTCCTCCCCAACTTGTTTCTTGGTCACGATGTTTGTGCAGGATTAGAAACCCTGACTAAGACAAATTGGTACCAGCATAGTGGGGTATTCCTGTGACAACCTCGCCATGTTTTGGGGAGGACTGTGGAAGGACTTTGGAACTTTGGACTGCTCTGCGGGATGATGTGTAGGAGCTTGGCAGATAAAGATGAGAACAGTGCAGAAGATGGAGGCCTGGCTTGTGAAATTTCAGAAGGAAGATTAAAGACTTTTATCAGGGCTGTTGCTTTTTCGATTCTGAAGATTCTGTGGTTTTGGTTAGCTGGGGCTGAAGGATCAGCTGTGAATTACAAGATACCAGAACTATTAAAGCAAAACCATTGCATTGCTGGGACTATTGATGCTGGTTGACTGGAGCTGGGAAATTGGCAGTGACTGAGAGGAGACAAGCATCATTGGGGTGAAATCTTCTGAGAAGTGTTTTCTGAGAGCACAGATGCTGCGTTCCAAGGATAGCCAGGGTTGTACCTTGTGCTGTGGCTGGACTTGGTAATGTGTAAGAGTCACCCAGGTGGTACTGGTTTTGAAGGCATGAAGGAGTCATGAAGAGCAGCTGAGGCCTGGGCACTGTGAGAGGCCATGGAAGGCCATTGGTGAAGGTGCAGCCTCAGTTGCAATTGACAGTCCAGGACTGAAGGGGTCATGCAAAAGAGGTGAGGCTTGGTACCATGAAGAGAGCCTATGAGAGGCTGTTAGTAAACCTAGTTGCAGCAGAAGACAGCAGTGCTTTGGAGATCCTAGTACATAAGATGACCACCAAGAACTGTAGCAGCAGTGCAGTACAGGCATCTGGAGCCTAGAAGACGAGGTGTGTGCTACAAAAGGCAGAGCTGGAGAAATGAGACAAGCCCTTGGAGGAATCCAGAAGACAGTGAGTTTATCCCAGACATTGGACAGTTGGAGATTGATTTTTTGCTTTTGATTGTGACTGTGCCCTGATATATTTTCCCTTGAAGGAAGAAGGCATTTTAGTGGACCCCACAGTTAAGGGACTTTTGATGGTTAAAAGACTTTGAATTCTATGAGACTGGATATTTTTAAAGGGATTGAAATTTTAATATGTAAGAATTTACAAAGACTGCGGGACTTTTAAAGTTATTTAGAGCTTGGGGATGAATAAGAAAGTAAGGGTTGAGGCTTAATAGTAATGTATTTGTGTGTCAAGTTGACAAAGGATCAATTGTACTAGCTGGTTTTGTGTCAACTTGACACAAGCTGGAGTTATCACAGAGAAAGGAGTTTCAGTTGAGAAAATGCCTCCATGAGATCCAGCAGAAAGGTATTTTCTCAATTAGTGATCAAGGGGGGAGGATCCCTTGTGAGTGGTACCATCTGTGGACTGGGAGTCTTGGGTTCTATAAGAAAGCCAGCTCAGCAAGCCAGTAGAAGCAAGACAGTGAGCAGTATTCCTCCATGGCCTCTGCATCAGCTCCTGCTCCTTGACCTGCTTGAGTTCCAGTCCTGACTTCCTTTAGTGATGAACAGCAGCATGGAAGTCTAAGCCGAATAAACCCTTTCCTCCCCAACTTGCTTCTTGGTCATGATGTTTGTGCAGGAATAGAAACCCTGACTAAGACACTAAGGATAATATGTATAGAAAAGAGTGAAGATTCCCAACTTAAAGTGCCAGTAAATATCTTCAACAAAATTATAGAAGAAAACTTCCCTAACCTAAAGAAAGAGATGAACATAAACATTTAAGAAGCCTACAGAATTTCAAATAAATTGGACCAGAAAATAAATCCTTCTTGACACATAAAAGTCAAAATGCCAAATGCACAAAACAAGGAAAGAATATTAAAAGCAGTAAGGGAAAAAGGTCAAGTAACATATAAAGGCAGACCTATCAGAATTATACCAGACTTCCCAACAGAGACTATGAAAGCTAGAAGATCCTGGGCAGAACTCATCCAGACCCTAAGAGAACACAACTGCCAACCCAGGCTGCTATACCAAGCAAAACTCTCAATTACCATAGATGGTGAAACTAAGGTATTCTATGACAAAACCAAAATTATACAACATGTTTCCACAAACACAGCCCTATAAAGGATAATAGATGAAAAATGCCAACACAAGGAGGGAAACTACACCCTAGAAAAAGCAAGAACATAATCTCTCAACAAACTCAAAGGAAGATAGCCACACAAACACAAAAATAACAGGAAGCACCAATCACTATTCCTTAATATTTCTTAACATCAATGGACTGCATTCCCCAATAAAAAGACATGGACTGACAGACTGGATACATAAACAGGACCCAGCAGTTTACTACATACAGGAAACACATCTCAGGGTTAAAGACAAACACTACCTCAGAGTAAAGGGCTGGAAAAGAATTTTCCAGGCAAATGGTCCCAAGAAACAGGCTGGAGTAGCATTCTAATATCGGAAAAAATCGACTTTCAACTAAATTCATCAAAAAAGCTAAGGAAGGACACTTCATACTCATCAAAGGAAAAATCTACCAAGAAGAACTCTCAATTCTGAACATCTATGCTTCAAATGCAAGGGCACCCACATTCATAAAAGAAACTTTACTAAAACACAAAGCACACATTGCACCTCACACAATAATAGTGGGAGACTTCAACACCATACTCTCATCAATGGACATATCTTGGAAACGCAAACTAAACAGAGACATAGTGAAATTAATGGATGTTATGGACCAAATGAATTTAACAGATATCTATAGAACATTTCATCCTAAATCAAAAGAATATACCTTCTTCTCAGAACCTCATAGTATCTTCTCCAAAATTGACCATATAATTGGTCACAAAACAAACCACAATAGATATAAACCGATTGAAATAATCCCCTGCCTCCTAAAGATCACTAAGGATTAAGGCTAGTCTTCAATTTCAACAACAACAACAACAACAACAACAACAACAGAAAGCTCACATACACATGGAAGCTGAACAAAGATCTACTCAATGATAACTTGGTCAAGGAAGAAATAAAGAAAGAAATTAAATTAATTTAATGAAAATGAAAGTACAGCTTACCCAAACTTGTGGGACACAATGAAAGCAGTGTTAAGAGGAAAATTCATAGCTCTGAGTGCTTCCATAAAGAAACTGGGGATACCATACACTAGCAGCTTAACAGCACACCTGAAATCTCTAGAACAAAAGGAAGCTAATACACCCAAGACTAGTAGACTGCAGAAAATAATCAAATTCATGGCTGAAATCAACCAAGTAGAAACAAAAAAACTATACAAAGAATCAAAAAAACCAGCAAGTAGTTCTTTGAGAAAATCAACAAGATAGATAAAACCTTAGCCAGACTAACCAGAGGGCACAGAGACAGAATCCAAATTAACAAAATCAGAAATGAAAAGGGAGATATAATAACAGAAACTGATGAAATTTTAAAAATCATCAGATCCTACTACAAAAACCTATACTCAACAAAATAGGAAAATCTGGATTTTAATGGACAATTTTCTAGACAGATACCAAATGCCAGTGGTAAGGCAGGATCAGATAAACCATCTAAACAGTCCCATAATGCCTAAAGAGATAGAAGCAGTCATTAAAAATCTCCCAACCATATATGTGGCAGAGGAGGGCCTTGTTGGCCATCAGGGGGAGGAGAGGCCCTTGGGCCTGAGGGTGTTAGAGGCCCCAGTAAAGGGGAATATCAAGGTGGGAATACAGGAGTGGGTGGGCAGGTGGGTGGGAGGGGAAATACCCTCATACAGGTGGGGGAGGAGGAAGGGATAGGGGGTTTCCAAAGAGGAGACCTAGAAAAGGGGAAACTTTGGAAATGTAAATAAAGTATCAAAAAAAAAATCTCCCAAAGAAAATATGCCAGGTCCAGATGCATTCAGTGCAGAATTCTATCCATCCTTCAAAGAAGACCTAATATCAATTCTCTTTGAACTCATCCACAAAACAGAAACAGAAGGAACACTACCCAATTCATTCTATGAGGCTACAGTTACAATGATACCAAAACCTCACAAAGATCTAACAAAGAAAGAAAACTTCAGACCAATTTCCCTTATGAATATCGATGCAAAAATACTCAATGAAATTCTCTCAAACTGAATCCAAGAACAAATCAAAGCGATCATTCACCACTATCAAGTAGACTTCATTTCAGGGATACAGGGATGGTTCAATATCTGGAAATCCATCAATGTAATCCACTACATAAACAACTCAAATTAAAAACAAACAAACAAAAAAAAATCGTCATTTCATTAGATGCTGAAAAAGCATTTGACAAAATTCAACGTCCCTTCTTGATAAAAGTCTTGGAAAGATCAGGAATGCAAGACCCATACCAAAACATAGTAAAAGCAATATACAACAAAACAGTAGCCAATATCAAACTAAATGGAGAGAAATTTGAAGCAATCCCACTAAAATCATTGACTATACAAGGCTGCCCTCTCTCTCCATATCTATTCAATATAATACTTGAAGTTTTTGATAGATCAATTAGACAACAAAAGAAGGTCAAAGGGATACAAATTTGAAAGGAAGAAAACAAATATCACGATTTGCAGATGATATGATAATATACTTAAGTGACCCGAAAAACTGCTAGAATAAACAACTTCAGCAAAGTGGCCAGATGTAAAATTAACTCAAAAAAATCAGTAGCCTTCCTATACTCGAAGGATAAACAGGTTGAGAGAGAAATTAGGAAACAACACCCTTCACAATAGCCACAAACAATATAAAGTATCTTGGTCTGACTCTAACCAAACAAGTGAAATATCTGTATGACAAGAACTTCAAGTCTCTGAAGAAAGAAATCAAAGAAGACTTCAGAAGATGGAAAGATCTCAGATGTTCATTGATTGGCAGGATTGATATAGTAAAAATGGCCATCCTGCCAAAGCTATTTACAGATTGAATGCAAACCTCATCAAAATTCCAACTCAATTCTACATAGACTTAGAAAGAGCAATTCTCAAATTCATTTGGACTAATAAAAAACCCAGGATGGCAAAAACTATTCTCAACAAAAAAAGAACTTCTGGAGGAATCAGCATCCCTGACCTCATGCTGTACTACAGAGCAGTTGTGATAAAAACTGCATTGTATTGGTACATTGACAGGCAGATAGTTCAATAGAATAGAATTTAAGACCCAGAAATGAACCCACACACTTATAGTCACTTGATCTTTGACAAACGAGCTTAATCCATCCAATTGAAAAAAGACAGCATTTTCAACAAATGGTGCTGGGTCAACTGGAAGTCAACATATAGAAGAATGCAAATTCATCCATTCCTATCTCCCTGTTCAAAGCTCAAGTAGAAGTGGATCAAGGACCTCCACATAAAACCAGAAACACTGAATTTAATAGAAGAGAAAGAGAGGAAATGTATCAAACACATGGGCACAGAGGAAAAGTTCCTGAAGAGAACACCAATGGCTTATGCACTAAGATCAAGAATCAACAAATGAGACCTCATGAAATTGCAAAACTTCTGTAAGGCAAAGGACACTGTCAATAGGAAAAATGGCAACCAGCAGATTGGGAAAAGATCTTTACCAATCCTACGTCCAATAGAGGGCCAATATCCAATATATACAAAGAACTCAAGAAGTTAGACTCCAGAGAACTAACTAACCTTATCAAAAAATGGGGAACAAAGCTAAGAAGAGAATTCTCAACTGAGCAAACTCGAAGTGCTGAGAAGCACCTAAAAAAAAATGTTCAACATAATCAGGGAAATTCAAATCAAAACAACCCTGAGATTCCACCTCACTTCAGTTAGAATGGCTAATATCAAAAACTCAGGTGACAACAGATGCTGGTAAGGATGTGGAGAAAGAGGAACACTCCTCCATTGTTGGTGGGAATGCAAGCTGGTACAACCACTCTGGAAATCAGTCTGCCAGATCCTCATAAAAATGGACATAATATGACCTGAGGACCCAGTTATACCACTCCTGGGCATATACCCAGAAGATGCTCCAACATGTAATAAGGACACATCCTCCACTATGTTCATAGCAGTCATCTGTATAATAGCCAGAAGCTGGAAACAACCCAGATGTCCCTCAACAGAGGACTGGATACAGAAAATGTGGTACATTTGTACAATAGAATACTACTCAACTATTAAAAATAATGACTTCATGAACTTTGCAGGCAAATTGTTGGAACCTGAAAATATCGTTCTGGGTGAGGTAACTCAGTTACAAAAGAACAAACATGGTATGTACTCACTAATAAGTGGATATTAGCCCAAAAGTTCAGAATACCCAAGATTCAATTCACAGCAATGGTTGGACTGAACGTGGGGTCCCAGATGGAGGAGTTCAAGAAGGGACTGAAGGAGCTGCAGGAGTTGCAGCCCCATGGAGAGAGCAACAGTATTAACTGGCCTGACTCCTGGTGCTCCCAGAGACTGAGCCACCAACCAAAGACTATACATGGAGGGATCCATGGTGCTGGCCACATATGTGGCAGAGGAGAGCCCTGGTGGCCATTTGTTAGAGGAGAGGTCCTCGGACCTGCGGGTGTGAGATGCCCCAGTTTAGGAGAATGCCAGGGAGGGAAGACAAGAGTGGGTGGGTAAGTGGAGGAATACCCTCATAGAGGCAAGTGAAGGATGAATGGGAGGGGTTTTCCAAAGGGCAGACCTGAAAGGAGGAAACTTTTGAAATGTAAATAAAGTATCAGTTTCTCTCTCAGAATTATTTTCCCTTTGTATATAAGAGTGATAATTTTTTTATCATATATATAATCAACTGAATGTATTTACCAAAAGTTCGAGTTACCTAGTATTATTTTTGGTGATCACTTATGTATACAGTCATGTCATTTGTAAATACAATACTTTAACTTATTTCTTTTCAGTTTTAATCCCCTTGATTTCCATTAGTTGTCTTATTTCTTTAACTAGAATGAAGTAATATATTAAATTGCTATCAATCATTTGGAAATCTTTTTCTTCATTTTAGTGGAATCATTTTGAGTTTCTACCATTTAATTTGCTGTTGGCTATTGGGTTGGTGTGATTATCTTTATTATGTTTAGATATGTCCCTTTTATCCCTGATCTCTCTAAGCCTTTTATCAAAAAATAGGGTTTTGGATTTGTTGCAGGCTTTTTCAACATCCGATGAGATGATCATTTGGGAGTTTTCTTATATTTTATTTATATGATGGATGACATTGACAAATTTTCAAATGTTTAACCATCCCTCCAACTCTGGGATGAAGTCTTCTTGTACTTGATCATAGTGGATGATATTTTTCGGTTTGCTAGTATTTCATTGTATATTTTTGTATGTATGTTCATGAGGTAAATTACTATGTAAGTCTCTTTCATTGTTGAATCATTGTGTGTTTTGGATATCAGGATCAATGTGGCCCAATAAAATCAATTTGATAATTTAGGAAGATTGGCATTAACTTTTCTTTGAAAGTCTTCTAAAATTCTATACTAAAATTAACTGACACTGGGTACTATTTTAATTTTGATTGATAGATTTTAATGACTGTGTCTTTTTCCTTCAGGTTATAGGTCTATTTAGGTTCTTTATCTGATCTTGATTTAAATTTGATAAATGGTATCTACCCAGAATACTGGTCATTTCTTTTAGATTTTATATATTTTGAGGAGTAAAAAGAATGAGTTTGAAGAATGACTGAGTAATTCTTTGGATTTCCTCTGTGTTTGTTGTTTCTGATTTCCTTAATTTGGATATTCTCTCTGTCTTTTACTGATTTTGGATAAGGGTTTGTCTATCTTCTTGATTTTTCTCAAAGTATTAACTCTTTGTTTGATTGTTTCTTTGCATTGTTCTCTTTGTTTCTATTTTTATTGATTTTAGCCCTCCATTGCTGGTGGAATTGTAAGCTGGTACAACCACTCTGGAAATCTGTCTGGAGGTTCCTCAGAAAATTGGACATAGTGCTACATGAGGACCCAGCTTTACCACTCCTGGGCATATACCCCAAAGATTCTCCAACATGTAATAAGGGCACATGTTCTACTATGTTCATAGCTGCCATATTTATATAGACAGAAGCTGGAAACAACCCAGATGTCTCTCAATAGAGGAATGAATACAGAAAATGTGGTACATTTACACAATGGAATACTACTCAGGTATTAAAACCAATGACTTCATGAAATTCTCAAGCAAATGGATGGAATTTGAAAATATCATCCTGAGTGAGGCAACCAGTCACAAAAGAACACACATGGCATGTACTCTTTTTTAAGTGGATATTAGCCCAAATGTTCAGAATACTCAAGATTCAATTCACAGACCATATGAAGCTCAAGAACAAGGAAGACCAAAATGTGGATGCTTCAGTGCTTCTTAGAAGAGTGAACAAAATATTCACTGTAGGAAATATGGATATAAAATGTGGAGCAGAGACTGAAGGAAAGGCCATCCAGAGACTGCCCCACCTGGGGATCCATTTTCAACTTCTTTATAAAGGCACTTAATGTTATGAACTTTTTAAGTTTTCTCTTAGTACATCTTTGTGTTCCATACTTATATGTATTTTATGTATACATTTTATTGAATTCCTGGAAGCATTTAACTTCCTTCTTTATTTCTGCCTTGAACCAGTAGTTATTCATAATAGAGTGATTTATTTTCCATGAGGGTATAGGCTTTATATTTTTCTTCCTGTCAAGGTTGAAATCCAACTTCAATTTGTGTTGGTCTGATAGGATACAGGTATTATTGCAATTTTCTTGTGCTGTTGGGACTAACTTTGTGATAAAGCATGGAGTTAATTTTGGAGCATATTCTGTGAGCAGCTGTGAAGAAAATATATTGTTTTTTATTTGCACAAAATGTTGTATAGATATATTTTAGGCTCTTAGGTTCATAATGTCTTTTAGTTTCATTATTTCTCTGTTTAGTTTTTGTCTGGATGATGTCTCCTTTGTTTCCCAAGTATTGAAATCTGGATTTATCAGTACATGAGATTTAATGTGTGATTTAAGCTTTAGTCATGTTCTGGATTTAGTCATGTTAAGGATTGAAAGGGCATTGCCACAGACTTTCCCTTTGATGAATATGAATAGTCTTCCTCATCTCTTTTAATTATCTTTGGCTTGATATCTATTTTGTTAGATATTAGAATAGCTGCACCAGATTGCTTCTTTGTTCCATTTGCTTGAAAAAAAATTCCAACCTTTTTTTCTGAGGAAATGTTTATAGTTGATATTGAGGTGTGTTTCTGGAATGCAAGAAAATGATGGATCTTTTTTTGAATTCCTTTCTGTTAGTCTGTGTATTTTTATTGGTAAACTTGGACCATTGACAGTGAAATTTATCAGTGAGCAATGATTGCTAATTCCTGTTATTTTGTTGTAGTTGTTGATAGTACTCTCTCTCTCTCTCTCTCTCTCTCTCTCTCTCTCTCTTTGTGTGTGTGTGTGTGTGTGTGTGTGTGTGTGTTTGTGTGTTTCCTCTTTGGGTATTAATTGTGGGATATTATTCATTGTCTGTGTTTTCATGGGTGTCGTTAACTTCCTTACATTGGAGTTTTATTTTTTCATATTTTGCTAATTTATTCAAAATTAAAATTCTACAGGAAATTTAAAGTTGAATCATTAGATATAAGAACATTGCATCTGGTTTCAGTTGTACAGGTCTCTCCTGTTTAAAATAAATGTACAATTTTTCTTTATGATTAAACACATACTTTCTCTGAGTAGAAAATGTGTTTGTCAGTGAACTGTCAAATTTGAACTTCCATTATTCCTTTTCACATTAATAAATCCCTAAATATTTTTCAAGTAGTTGATTGTGCATTTTGAATTTCTCTGTCATATTAATGAGAAACATTTTCTATTTCAGAGGAATATGGACACTTACTGTAGAGATGACACACATTCTGATCTACAAGTCTGTATGAGTGCAAGAAAATCTGTGAACTTTCAAAATATCTTAAGGTTGAAATCCTGTAGGTGAAATATTTTCTGTGCATTTGATCCACATATTAATTGCCATATACTAAAATCTAAAGCTACTCTGATTGAGGAATTAGAGATGTACTGATATGTGAATATAAAGGCAAGTACTTAAGGGTAAATTTGTTAGTATGTCCATTAATAATAATAATAATATTGGGTTCTCCTCTAGAGCCTGTTAACTATCCAGATATGTGATTTTGGTCTAACTAATTACACCAGGAATGAGTTCTAAGGTTTGGGTAGGCTTTATATCCAATTAGAAAGTTTTGATTACTTTGATAACATTTGAGCCAATATGGCATGTGGGTAGGTCTTACTGTGCCTTGATTACTTTTGCTGTCATTCATAAAAACTTTTAGCCTTATTCAAATCTAGCTGGAAGAAATGGCAATATTCTTGTCATAGCTTCAGTATTTCTTCACATTTGATTAATCAAGTATGTGTGCTGTCAGTACATCCTATTCAAGTCAGTAAAAAGACAAAGAAAATGTTCAGATTGAGTCTCTGGGCTATTTCTTTTGTAGAAACTATGCTGTGGTGGAAGTGTATGGAAGGAAATATATAGGATCTATTTAAAGGAATAATTCTATCTCTTTAGGCTTAAGTTGAACTTATTTTTCTAAGGGTGGTCTTAACTTCCTGAGTGCTGGTCTCTTGTCCAGGTCATTAACCGTGTCTAGAAGTACTGTTCAGTCTTCATCTAGGCCAGAGAATCTTTTCTCTTGATCAAAAGTCACCATTCGTGCTATGGTTGGCCTTTTAGAGATACTGCTATATTTGAGTCAACAACATATATGCATGTCACTTTTTGCCCTTGCTCTGTGAGTAATTCCAATAAACTCATTGGTTTCCCAAGTTAAACTTGTTGGAATCATAACTGTACGAGTTGATAGTGACCTATCTAATTTGAGTAGATACTTCTTTATACCTTCTTATAAAATGTCACCAACAGGGCTGTGTGGTAAGAAAGGAACTTTAATGCTTTACCTGCATCAGGAAAGCAGGGGAAGGAAAAATACAAACACCAGTAAAAAGATTACAAAGAACAGGTAAGAGAAAATGAGGAAGAGAATGAACTGAAAGAAAGTAGGATTCATCTGTGTAAAATCTCATAAAGAAATCAATTATTTTGTATTTAACGTAGAAACACACTTAAAAAATAATTTCTTCAAACATTCTTTCTCTTCTATGACTGTCATGCATGCAAATCAAGTGTTTTTAGAAATAAATCCCTCACTGCTGATGCAAATAAAAGGTAAAAATAAAGAAAATTATTGTCACATTTTTTTTTACAAAATACTAAAGAAAGAATAATCACTTTCATTTGCCAAAAATGGCAGGCAGGAAACCAAGCATAAAGTAGTATAAATTAGGCAAAAATATTCAAAGGCATGGATCTTTTACCCACAAAAAATTATATAGAATTGTAGAAGAACACACTTATTTTGAAGAGCTCTGAAATGATGAATCTCAATAATATCAATCAGCATGCATTTTCAAAATAAGCAATCTGAGAGCAAGTAAAATCATAACTTTTTTTTAAAGGGCTGGAACTATTTCAATAGATACAAATTTGGTCATGAAAATTTAAACAGAATATTATTTCAATGGAAAACTGATTTCTAAAAAAGCAGTAATAAGTACCCTCATAACATTACCAGCAGTGAACACATCTCTGGCATAACCTTTCCAGAGCGTGAATATCTTCATTGATTTCATGAGATGCCTTGTAAACATTAAGAGCTACAGTTAAAGGGTAATTTATGTGTATAGTCAACCATTCTAAGCTATAGATTTTAAGTTTATTTAAAGACTTTTTTCTTCTTTATGCTTGTGAATATTTTATTATTCCTTGAGTTTCATATGAAAAAGTTATTCATACTTATGGCCAAAATGGTAGTGTATCTATCTATCTAACTATCTATCTATCTATCTATCTATCTATCTATCTATCTATCTATCTATCTATCTTTCTATCTATCTATCTATCTATCTATCTATCTATCTATCTACCTACCTATCTATCTATATGAAAATATTCTTAATATTTTTCCTTCATTCACATTTTCATATATATATTAAGTAAACTGATTGTATTTCCCTTGCCCTTTATTATTCTTTGTAATCCTTACATTTGTTTTTACTTCTAATATCATGAGGTTGGAAACACTGCTCTGAAATTAACTACTATTGTCTTGAAGGTTACAATATAATATTGTCCTAATGTTGATAATACATTTTTGAAGTACTTTGTTTTCTGCTCTAAGTTACCATAAAAGAATGAACTAAAAAATATTGTAATCCTACCTACCTATTATTACTGCAGAATTTCAAAGCTAGTTTCTATTTTTTCTTTCTGTTAAGGAAACTGATGATGTACATTTGACTAACAACGATTAATAAATAAGAACTCAGATTCAAGATGTGTGAGTTTAAATTCTCCTTTGGCTCTTTAGACCCAATGTTTTATGGGAAATAAAGGCAAATGTTTCACTTTCATTTGTCTGATTGTCATCTGCAAAAAAAGCAAAGCCAACATACTTATCATATAATTGATATAAGATAAATGAAATAATGGCTATGTGTAAACCCTAAAAGTCATATGTTAAACAATAATCAGATGTAAACTATTGCACAAAAGAGTGTAGTTGCTTTGGTAATCTATGAGAAATCTCTTAATGAGTTCTGTTGCTACTATAATAGATTAGCAGAGGCTAGTTAATTTATACTTTATGAAAGAAAACCTAATCCACTAATTTCTGTATGCTGAATATTCCTATTTCAAAATATTGTTAGTAGCCAAGGTCCTTCAATCTGTGTTATTCCATGGCCTAAATTCTATAGTAAAACTCATGAAGTGGGAGACAGTGTGATGTTGCGGGCTCTTATTATGAACCTACTCACTGGTTAGAGAAATCAATTCACCCATAAGTGCTCAGCTTTGTTAAGTCCAATCATCAGCTATATAGCTAGCCTGTGAAGACTATCACATTGGTAAGTAGGTTTCCAACCTGAAATTGGGGGAACACTTTCAAATCACAATATCAAAGCAAATTAAAATATAGATTTGCCTGATTCTGAACATTGTTATTCCTCCATTATATAACACCATCTTCTGAACATAAATATAGCACCAATAAAATAGTCCTCTGAAAAAGGTTTGATACAAGTGATGTTAAAATTGAAAACTAGAACTTAACTAGGGCAAAGAATTAAACTATCATCCTAGTAAATGGCATTTATGAACCAAAGGATTCATCTAATTGGTTTCTTTGCAGCTTCAGTCAGGTGGATTTGCAAGAGAAAAAAAAAATGCTGAGGAGACACTGTGCTGACCCACTTCGTCTCCCTGCAGATGGTCCCAGCTGGAGTCATGTGTACTTATTGTTCAAACAAGAACTTGGTTTTATTTTTTTCTTCAGTTTTTATTACATGTCTCCTAGGAAATAAAAATAAAAATGTTGATGTCTTATCTGCAGAGGGAAAAAATTAGACCTGATATTTGAAGGAGCTAATTCCCATATGAAATAATTTTGGCATCATAGCAAAAGTAATCATTTAAAACTGGAAATAAAACCAGGTGTCTGCCATTGTTTTATATTCAAATCTCATTACACACACACACACACACAAACACACATACACACACACACACACACACACACACACACACACAAATTTGAAATTTATCTTAAATATAAACCCCAAAGAAACACTGTTTTAAATGTATTTGTAGAAACGCCCAGTTCCAAGAAATGTCATTTTTACTTTTTTTGTTTTACTTATTCACTTTACATTCAGCTCAATGCTCCTCTCCAGGTCACCTCCTCTCACAAACTTTTCCTCATCCCTCCTCCTCATCCTCTCCTACTGAAGCCAGACAATACAGGCCAGTCATAAGAACATATCCCAATTACAGGCAATAGCTTTTGGGATAGCCCCTGCTCCAGTTGTTCAGGTCCCACATGAAGACCAAGCTGCACATCTGCTACATATGTGTGAGCAGGCCTAGATCCAGCTGGTGTATGTTCTTTGGTTGGTGGTTCAGACTCTGAGAGCACCAAGCGTGCAGGTTAGTTGACTCATTTGGTCTTTCTGTGGAGTTTCTATCCCTGTTGATGATATGCTTATTTACCTAAGTTACTCCAAGGAATGGGCTAAAGTGACAAAGAATGAAAACATGATAGGTACAGACCAAGAGAACTCTTTATCTCATATGTTGATTCTTGATATAAGAAATTATGTGCAACTAAGAAATAAAAATGAATAGAAGCAAGCCCAGTAAATGCCTAGCACAGAGAGTTTCAGAGGAAGCATCCATGAGATCCAGCAGTTCTGCCAAAAGAATACTTAGTGCCACACAACTGAGCACGGTAGTTTCTTCAATAGTGATGGGAGCATGTCACTGTAACTTGGTTCCTTTACAAAGGCTAATAGCATACTATGGGATAAGTGAAATGGTCTTGTAGCTTTTTTAAGAAACTGAAGTAAAACT
>CM052712.1:48806276-48823652 GCA_028551405.1 Uromys caudimaculatus
GAAAGGAGAGGACTCTGGGCCTGAGGGTGCTAGTGGCCCCAGTAAAAGGGAATGTCAAGGTGGGAATATGGGAATGGGTGGGCGGGTGGGTGGGAGGAGGAATTCCCTCACAGAGGCGGGGAGGGGGAGGGGACACGGGGTTTCCAAAGAAAAGGGGAATCATCGGAAATGTAAATAAAAAATAAATAAATAAATAAATTAAAAAAAAAAAAGAAAGAAAGAAACTGAAGTAAACCTTTGAGTTCCATTGTTTTCAGGATAAAGAAAAGAGAGTGACAGAGACAAAAACATCTAATTTCATTATAAATTTTATCTGAAATGAAGCAAAAAATGACTAGACTGCTATAAAATATGTTTTCTTCAGAGAAAGGATTTCTGTTGACTTATATTTAAGGTGTAATGATTATAACTTAGATCTTAAATAGATTTATCTAAAGAGACTTACTTATTTGACATTTGGTCAAATCATTTATGCTCAGATTATATGCAAAAGTGGTAAAACTAACAGTAACATATTTTAAGGTGTCATACACTCAGAAGTAAAGAAGAAGGATTGATATATGAGACCATAAACTTACCCAAATTTTGAAGAAAATAAGGCAGATGCACATAGTGTTTATGGTGTTCAGAAGGTGAGTCTGAGTGGTTAAAGTGAACAACTACAACCATGTGCAGGCTTTTATCATTTACTAGGTCTTCCTTCTACTTACTTTTTACTTCCTGTTTCTGGCTTTGTGGAAGTCCTAGTCAGTGTTGTATTTCTGTAAAGAAACAACATGACCATGGCATACCAAGAAAAACAGTTACTTGGGTGTTACTCATAGTTTCATGGGTTTAGTCCATTAACAGATGACAGGAAACATGATATATGTGATACTGGAAGAACTAAGGCTTCTACATTCAGATCTGCAGCCAGTAGGAAGAAAAGAGCCATTGGGACTTTTCTTTGCCTTCTAAAACCCCAAAACCCAATCTCATGTGTCACACATTTCCTCCAAGAAGATGATACTTACTCCAACAAGGCATACGTCCTAATCCCTGTCAAATAGGAACGCTCTCTAATGATCAAACATTCAAATAATATATTAAATCAATTTAAGAATTATGATGGTTGTCAGGAGCTAAGGAAACCCTGAATGAATGAATGCAGACCTCAGTTGAGCATATGCTGTTAATGTAGACACAGCAATGTAAATGACCACAGCTTCACACACATGGAACATAGCAAATCTTACCCAGGGGAAGACTGAGAGGCAAATGACAAGACCTGCCTCTGGTCCATGTGCTCATATTCAGAGTATGTGTATAAAATACTAACCATGGCTTCTTTCCCCAAATATTTATTGGCTGAAGACTGCTCTCCTATGAAGAGTGTGCCTAGAAAGTTTAGCTAAACCTCTCTCTTTGATCCAGCTTTACATAATAACCACTGCCTACTTGTTAACCTTGTGTAATAATCCTGATTTCTTGATTACCTATAAGCAATAACTCCACTTCCCTGTTGAACTGTATATAATAAACACTCTGACCACTTGGGGTACTTAAATTTATCCACCAGAGAGTTCATTTCAGCCAACCACAACTTTGCTGGGTGCCTTCCTTATTCTGTCTTTCATTAATTTCTTTGCCACCTCTACTAAGGACCAGTCCCCTGGAAGCCATACCTGGATGCAGAAGAACAATTTTTTTTTGGCTTGGTATGCTACATCATGTTTATTCTAATGACAAAAAGTAATATTTATTTACCAAAGTCCCATGTGAAAGATCCTTGTCATATTTCATTTTCAGTTCTTATAAATTCTCTGCTCTGTGCTTGACAATATAACCTAAGACATAAAAATCTTGTGATTATGGTAAAAACAGCTTTAACATGTATTCTGAGTTACAGAAGAAACTTAAACATTCACCCTTGTGTCAGCTGCTTCTAGCAAATAGGAACTTTAGGATGAGAAAATGCATAAATATGTTGACAATTATACATGACAGAGAAGAATGTCAACTCAGCTTGCCTAGAAAGTAGAGATTATAAAGTATTTTGATTTGCACAAGCCAGTGTCAAAGTGAGAAAGGATCAAACATCACGAAGGATATTCTAAAATTACAATTTCTAACACTATTATCCTACAGGTCGTGTGTCCCAGTTTTGCTACAGAATATCTTCATAAATAATATATTCTAGGGATTTTTCTCTTTTTAACCTTTAATAGAAATGACAAGGAAGTAACTTAAGCAAAGCCATCTATCAAATCAAAGACAGTCCTACCTCTGTCAAAATTCTGGTTTATTATTGTCTTTCATGTTGTCAGAAAATGAAGACAATTTAATTTTGTAATGAAAACCACTAACATTGATGATCATCATTATATCTCTTCCCATAGATCAAATATTTCCTATATTTAGGCAGATTTTAGATCAGTTATATAAAAAGACCAAATTAATCACATTTTAGGGCAAGTTTTGAAATTCTACAAATGTGAAGATGAAGAGATTCATCACCTCAAGCTTACATTTTCTTCTTTGAATCAATCAGTATCCATTGTTGACAAATAACAACTTAATACATATTTAATACATATTTAAGTTCTATTATCTGAGCATGTGTGATTACAGAAAGAATATTTCAATATACATAATAAATTATGAAATAGATATATTATATTCTAAGAAAAAAGTTTTAAAAGTATATGTACATATGAAAAGTAGGAAAAGAAAAATATATACAAAATTATTATCCAATAAGGAAATGAAACCTAAACTATATTAGATGCATATCTATTCAAGGACCCAAAGAAAATGATAAAATACCAATGCTACCATGAATGCAGCCATGACAAAATACTCATTGTTAGTATTAGAGACAATGTCTACATAATCTGGTTGCTTAGGAAGTAATACAAATAATTAATAAAAAACAATAGGACTTTATTTAATAAAAATAAATATATACATACATAACACACACACACACGCACACACACACACACACACACACATATATATATATATATGGGTCTCAATAGATGGTTACACAGTTAAGAGTTCACGCTTCATGTTCAATGGTCCATTTTACATTATAAAATTTGATATCTCACAAACACTAGTAATTTCAGTTCCAAGAGATCTGAAGCTCTGTGGTAGTCTTCCAGATCTTCTACACTCAAGTGCACATACTCACAAATAGATAGAAATGTCAACATGATAATCACACTACAAGCCACAAACCTAGAGAAGGGAGTTAAAGAAGAGAAGTCTAGCGGGAATTCACAGATTTCCCTGGGAAGGGGAAAAATAATAGATTTTGTTGGTTTACTGGAGATGAGTAAGGACGGGAAAAGGAGAGATCGGTTTGGAGAAGAGGCATCCAATGGAGAGAATCTAGGAAGAGAATACTGAAATTGAATTAAGTGGGCATTTGGGGAGCCATGTGTAAATTCAGTAAAATGGAAATTTCCTGAAATCTATGAGGGTAAACCTAAAGAGAACTTCTAGTGATTGAGTACATGAAACCTGAACTTGTTGTCTTCTGTAATGAATGGTGAGACTGGGGGACCAATCTAGCCACACATTCTCTAACCCACAACATGTCCTGACTGCAAGATGCACCATGGCAATGGAGCTTAAGGGAGCGGCTAACAAATGACTGGTTTACCTTGAGGCCCAATCCTCTAGAGGGATCCCATGACACTGCTTAGATAGAATACAACCAAGCATGGCTGAGAAAATAAACAACCAACTGGACAAACAACAAGGTCAATGAAATGATTGCTAATCATATTCCGCTGTCCCGCCCGGGGGACCTTCAACAAGGGTCCGAGGAGGGAACTGTCGGATGAAGGAAAGAGACAGGAGAAAAGAGATACCTTGGGAGTAAGACGGCAATCCGATCAAACTCCAAAGAACTTTATTTATGAGCCAGAATATCAAGCAAATGAAGCGGGAAGTTACAGGGGGCGTGGAGACCACAGAACCGTTGACACATATCAGCTGGTTGCTAAAGAATGTACTGCAAAACAGGATGTTCTAACCGCAGGTCGGATAGCCTGATTTCTGAGAAGGGCTACCCAGTTTGAGAAAATGAAATTTAGGCCTACTGGCCAGGTTAAAGCCTGTTGGTTCCCTACATTCTGCTATACTCATAGATCAGTGCCTAGCACAGTCACCACCAGAGAGGCTTCCTCCAGCATAGCTGATGGGAACAGATGAAGGGACCCATAGCTAAACATTAGGTGGAGGTCAGAGAACCTAGCAGAAGTTTAGAAGGAAGGATTTTAGGGGGTCAAAGGATTTGAGACAGCAGAAGAACACAGGCTAAAAAATCAACTCAGTAGGGGTCATAAGGACTCACAGATACTGAAACAGGAACCATCGAACCAGGCTGCATGATTCTATGTTCTGCCTTCTGTATACGTGCTTTGATTGCTTAGTTTGGGGCATTTATTGGACTCCTAAAAATGACAGTAGGGATGTTTCTGACTTTTTGCCTGCTTGTGGGCACCTTTTGCTTTGACTGTGTTGCCTAATCCAGCCTTAATATAGGAGTTTATGCCTAGTTTTATTGCATCTTACACTGAGTTCAGTTGATAGAACTGAGAGGCCTGCTCGCTTCTGAAGGTAAATGTAGGAGCAGAGGATCTGGTTTAGAGGGTAGGTGTGCCAGGGGTACTGGAAGTGGAGGAAGGAGGAGTGGATGTGATCAGCATGTATTGTATAAGAGAAGAATAAAGGGAAAAATAAATGGAAATTGTAACTTGTTATGTAATAATAACCTAATGATAGAAAATTATAGTATCTAGGACGATACAAGATGGAATGGCATTTGGAGTTAATCATATAGATTTTATATTAAATATACATTATTAAGTATAAAATAAAGTAATAGAAATATGGTTATGCTTACAAATAAATGTTTTATTAATTCTTTGACAACTTTGAAAAATAAACTGGAAAATAAACAAATAATCCAAACAAAAATGAGAAACAAAAAGCAAAACATAGCTACAACTTGAAAAAGAAAAGAAATATGTGAAGGAACATAATGAGAGGAAATTTTACATAAAAAATTAAATATCAAACAAACAATCAATAAAGAGAGTAATAAAGAGATAATGCTCACAAGAAAAATCCGGACAGCAAAATTGTTCAACCTAATGGTCAGTCACAGAAATGAAAGTAGAAACGACACCATTATTCAGTTACAATAGCAGTCAAATGCAGATGACAACTAAGAGGAAACAGGAGTCCACACATACTGTCACTGAAGATGTAAGTCGGTTCAGCAACTGTAACAGTCTGTATGGAGTTTTCTTAAAACAGGAAAATAAAGGTACCATGCAAGCAAACTATGTCACTACTGAATATTTATTTAGATTCAAATTCAATATTTTGCAGTGATAGTTGCACTCCAGTGTTTATTGCAGTACTATTCATATTTACTGTTTTGAAACCAAATAAGATGCCCAAAACTGAGGATACAGATAAAGAAAATAGAATAAATAGGCACATGTGTATATATGTCTGTGTAATGAAATTGTTTTTCATTATCTTTTCATTTGAATGAGGATGGATACAATTAGAGATAGTAATATTAACTAAAGTCAGCCAGTTTCAGAAAGATACATACTATATGTTTTCTCTCATTTAAGGCTTTTAAATTGCATAGAAATACATAAAATCATGCAAAGTATTCATGACTTGACAGTAGAATAAACTGTTTAGGTGAAAAAAATTAATTGGATTGGATAAGTGAGATATGGGAGTAGTCTCAACTTATGGTATATCTACAACCAAAGATATGTTTAATAATATCAATAGGTAACACAACTGTTATCTTTAGGAGATGTGTCTCATTACATTTGTTATTATTTTTGTTGTTATATGTTTACTTTAAATTTTACATACATTGACACTAGTTTAATATGGTTATTTAAATGAATACTGGAATAGTTAATGATACCAAACACAAATTAACATTACAGAAACTGGAGTGCATAAAAGATATATATATATATATATGTGTGTGTGTGTGTGTGTGTGTGTGTGTGTGTGTGTGTATACATAAATAAGCTGTGATTCAGTCCATTAATTTTTATGTTTGCATTAAAACTGAATTTAAACATTTTTAAAATATATAAGATTTAGGATAAATGACTGTAAAAGAAAATGGATTACAATGCCATTAGAAATAGAAAAACTGTTTGCAAAAAAATCATCTGCGTTATTTCACAAGAAATGTGACAACAGAGAGAAGCACAGGAGAAGATGCTCGCTTACCATTTTCCCCAAAGTGATGCTACTATTCACTAGAATTTTGCTGTTCTTTGCCAGCCTGTCCTACTATATCTATTTAGCTGTAAATGGTGGGAGTTAGCCTGAGAATTTGCCTTACTTGACAAATTATAGCTGAACATTGAAAAATACAGACTTACCATGATTACAGGTTACCTGATTATTGTGTTTGTAAAATTTTAACTAACTCTTTGAATAATAAGATATTAAATATTTTTTATTTAACAGTTCTGAAACATTCCTGTTAATCAATATGGTACTAGTTATTGTTTTTGTGTTTGAACATAAATTTTAATATATGATTATAGATGAAGAAAGCTGAGAGAAATACAATAATAATTTTAGGATAACATTTTGGGACACTGAACCTATTGACTTTTGTACTTTTAACCTTAATCTATTTAATAAAACAATGTGATAAAATCTATGCAATGATCTAGAGTTATTTACTGTTATTTTCAATTAAATTAGATATGTCGCTCTTAGCCTTAAAAAGTCTTAAATTTTTCTCCAAGGTTAATAATCAAGTGTCACTAAATCATTCTGGATTTATGCAATCAATATTGGATGAATTAAATATCTATAAATGTATTCATAATATGACACTTAAAATATATTCAGAAGTTAAGTGATTAGAAAAAACAGTATACATTTAAAAATCATATGTTCATTGCTACAAATACCTTTTTACTATTAACATAGAATTGAAATATTAAAATATGTCTAGAAAATATCAAATATATCAAAGCTTAGATGGGCTTATGAATATGATGATGTGCTTCTCAAGTGAAATGCTTTTAGCATTTTATTTCTGTGTTTAATCTAGACAAGTCTTACTTTGAATGAGAATACAATTTTTGGAATACTAAATATCAATCCCCATGTTCCCAATATTTCCACAAACTACTTAGACTATGCATCTAATTAGGTTTAATGTGATTAGTAGACTGACTGTATGTGATTTGTGAAAGTAGAAGAAAGTCCTACTTATATGTATTGTAGAAGACACCTACAGGCACATAACTTGAAAAACAATCTCGCTTTTTTTTTCTATTATTTTGAAACCTTTGTATGCATGAGTCATTGTATTAAAATATCTTTACACATCCCTATTTCATGTTCAGTACATGGAATTATTACAAGCCTGAATAGTGAATTAAGCATGGTGAGGATATTGCAAGTGATAAGAAAAACCAACATCTTGTGTTAAAATGATAAAGGCAAGAGTTTCAAGAGGTTACATATTATGCTTTACCCAATCCCTGCCTTCAAAAAAAAAAAGAAAAAGAAAGAAAGAAAGAAAGAAAGAAAGAAAGAAAGAAAGAAAGAAAGAAAGAAAGAAAGAAAGAAAAGAAAAAGAAAATAGGTAAAAAAGAGTCATTCAAAACTTTTTATTTCATCATGGTAGTAGTACCCCATGTAGACCTAAAAGAATATGCAATCTTCATTATTTGCTTCCTCTTTAAATGACAGATATTATCATAAATCTCCAAGCTACATTATCTAGGAAACACACATGGAGAATGTGAGCAAGAAATTATCCCTCATATCCTGGTTTGAACATTGACATTTGGGTTATATAGCCTGAACTAAATTTAATATCCAAGGAAACAATGAACCACTTTGGGTTTCTTAAAATAAAGATACGTTTAAAAATAAGGCAGTGGTCTGTAACTTTAAATTCAGAAAGAGAACATGTCTTCAGAGCAAATTTTAGTACGCGCCAGTGAGATAGGAAAGAGTGATCTTAGGGGATCATATATGTAACAGAATCAGAAGTGGCTATAGTAACATGGATGCTAACTGCTAGAAGGCAAACTAAGAAGAGAAGTAAGTGAATACATAAACAGATTCAAGAAAAGGAACTCTGGCTGAGCAAGATTTCAATAGACAATCATGAAAATATGTCTATAATGTAGGTTGGTGAAAAAAAGACATGGAAAAATGAATGAATACAAGTGGCTCGAAGTGTGTTTCAAAGAAGTCATGGAGAAATAGAAATAAAGTTAAGCTTAAACTTTTAGTACAGTGCTGAAAGTCAAAATAGAAAAGATATGGATGCTTATTACATAAACTTACCAATGTTGACAACATTTAGTAAATAGCAAATTACAAATCCTAAAAGCCTCCTTTATATACTTGCTCATGTGTGTTATATTCTTAAGAATGGTTACCTATATTATGTAAATATCTAATCATTGACACATGGTGTAATATGTACTCTATCCTAAATACAGAATCTAATGGAGTCATTATGGATTATTGTGTAAATGCCTAACTGCAGACAATTTCAGATTTGATTATTTACTTGATAGTTGCAATGTTTTATTTCAAAGTTGGTATATAGTAGAACTGTATGTGTCCTTTAGTAGTGAAAAAGTAAATATGAAAGAATATATGTTTTTTTATATATATATATACATATATGTGTATATATATACATATACATATACATATATATATGGTACGTGTGTGTGTGTGTTTACTGAGTACTTGCATATACAACATAGAAACTCTTACTTGTTGTTCTCTGAGCCATAAATGCTGGAAAAGTAATGAAGATATGCCTATTGGAACTGGGCACTCTACAATCCACTGATCTCTAAATTATGCCCAGTTTTGATTTTGATAGCTGAACTCAAAAAAAAAATGAAAAATAAGAGAGAGGATATATATCAGGTACAAAATCCTGAAACTTTGCAATTATTCATCTACTCAATTTTTTAAAAAATTTTTAAACAATTTTAACATTTCCCCTGATCAGGAAAATGAAATAAAAAACTTAAAAATAATCTTTCAAAAGTTCATAAACCTGAGCAGTGAAACAACAATATTTCTCAAGGTCAATCATAGATTAAATCCTTATAGTCTTTTGTCAGAAAATTTGAAGGGCACATATATTCACATAACTTCATGTTGGAGCAGCAGTGAGAAATAATACTGGAAAATTATTTCTTGTATTTTCTAATTCTCTCTTGCATCAAGTATTCTTGTAAAATCTGTGGATAAGTAAGTATATAGTTTATGTATGTATAATTATATGGATAATATTAATATTTAGTGGTTTTACATTCCTAGGCCCATTATTGAAACAATCATGCGCAGATTAAATAAAACAATTGATGTGTTTCAATAAAAGTTACAATAAAAGTAACTGTCTTATTTATCTGAAGCAAAATTGTTGAATTTGTTGTTTAGCTAAGAAAGTAGCTTATTTCAGTAAAAGCATATGTGGACTTCATTCATTCTGATATTTATTTAATTTCCACCCCTTCTCTGCTAATATATCTGATGTCACTTGAAGGACACCATGAGATTCTGATTTTAATTAAGTGATGTTTCTGTTACAGTTCTAAACCTGGATATTCCCATTCAATTCATCTTGATTTGTTCCTTAGAGGAAATCTGTGTATTATTAAAAATAGAAGGTATGTGCTTAGGGATTTCCTGTGGGAATAATTTAGATAAGCATTATGTTTATGATTAATTTCTGCTATACTAAATGGAATATTTTCTTCTTGAAATATCATCCATATAATATCTCCATTTAATAAAACAGTAGTCTCAATTCACAAAACAAAAGTTTTGCTACTGAATCAATGCTACATGTTTAGTTAAATATATTCACTATTCTATAATGGTCCTCTATTTAACAATTTAAGAGTATTTAGAAAATCTTGCTTCTTCATAATGAAAGAGATGAGGTTTTGAAAAATTGAAATTCTTGTTATGTGACTATTTCTTCTATGAATATATATTACCGAGAACCATTTAGAAAAATAACACTGACTAATTAAAAATATATTTTATTCTATACCTTTTAAAAAATGTATTTGTTTGATTGGGAGCCTTTCTGGTAAATATTTGTCATCAGGCAGTGCTTAAGCACAGACATATAATCATGAATCACCGGCACAGTCCACTGTAAATGGCACAGTTATTCATTTAGGCTAAATTTATATGGATCCATTTATATATTCATATTGAATTTCTGAGGGGCAAGTGCCATTAGTACAGGAAGTATGTAAGCATTCTTCACCACTATCTTACCACATGCTTAAGACTCCACTTCGCACAAATTATGTATATAAATATCTGTTAACTGTCTACATAAAAGTTTTAGAAGTAGACAAATTTTCTTCTGGAAAATTCTAGCAGGAATCTACCCCTATTACCATAAATAGGAGGCTACAGCAGTATAAGTGGCTGCTGTGTCTACAATTAAAAAGCATGATGCTGCAAAGATGGCTGTTCTGAGAAAGTATATTTTGGATGATGTATTTTGGTTGCCTACTAGAGAGATTTCAGCATGCAAAATCCCACATTGGAATATAACCAGGAAATATTCCCAAATTCACAACCAAAACATTGTTTCGAATAATTTTCAAACTTAGAGGAGAAACAGCTCATTCTAGTTAACAATATTAGGTTCAGGGAAATCACAGTAGTAGGATCTAGAGATATCAGTCTCATCACATATGCAGTCCAACAGAGAGAAATTAATTAATTCATCATTATTCATTTGTTTGTTTGTGTTCAGTTTCATGTCTCCACTTTTATACAGATTACAATCTAAAGCATAAGCATTCTTGCTGCTCTTAGTGGGCTGGGTTTTCCCCCATATATTAACTCATTTAATAAAATCTCCTACAAAAGTTTCTAAAGACCAACAAAATGTAGATAATTTCTTACTGAAACTTCTTCTCAGTAATTCTTGATTATGTTGAGTGACAATTGCTGATAACATCTCAATATTTCTATTAGAATAAATTAACAAATTAATGATAATGTTCCAATCTCAAGACCCCTAACTGTATCAAATTTATAAGTTCACCTTTGAATACATAGTGAACATTCAAAACTTCCAGAGATTAAGGTATTGGCACATTAGAGGGGTGAATGCTACACTTACCACCTATGCTTGCTTCCACAATATATTTGACCATATGCCTAGACTCACTATTTTCATCCATAAGTTATTCCTAAAAACCAATTATTTCAAATACTTTCTATTTGATAACTGACATGTTTAACTTCAAATATTTTTTGTCATACTTGGTGTTATTATAATCAATGTTGATTTCAGATGTGATGTATATAACTCTGAACAAATATTGCTAAGAAGCAGGTTTAGTATGTAATGGTCTTCAAACTACCTGAGTCTGGTTTGAAATAAAAGAATAAACAAGTTGCACAGGACAAGACTTTCATACACAGACAGACAACGTGGATAGCAGATGGCTAGGATTTATTTTGAGCTAGTCAGTACTATGAGGCTTTGAAAATGTCCCTGGAGAGATGGAAACTGTCCTGCAGGTGGCTTCTGCCACCATGACTTCTGAAGAAGCTCAGAAAGTACTCTCAACTTTCTGAATTTTAGTGTTTTGTGTCATAAGCTCAGAATGTTATAAAAATGTTTTTGTTTCAAGGGTCCTAGGCTATTCATAATCTGCATACATCTGATGATGCATTAACTTCAAACTTTTTAGTTATCCTTCAGATTTATAAGATAAAATGGGTTGGGACACTTGTATAATTTATTATTACCTGGAAAATTGTCCTGCATATTTGTACATTGATTATGTTATATTAAGTTCAGAAATTAACTTTCAAATCAATTAACTTTATTTAATTTTATTATAAATAACTTTCCATTAATAGAATGTATCTTTGTATTTATTTGAGAATATTAAATTTACATTACATTTAACAAATAAATCTTCCCTTTTTCTTAACAAATTACCTTTTCTCTAATTTATGTATTTATTATGGCATTTTATGACTATTTTAAACTTTTTCTGATAACTGAGTAGTTTGTGCAATGTATGTTTAATGCAATGTTATTGAATATACATAATGAATGTATTAGATTTTGTATCTTTCTGCCACTGAAGAAAAGATAAGAAATATATTAAAAGAAAACCAAAATTAAACAAAAAACATGCAAGTCATGTTGATGCATACCTTTATTCCCATTAATGAAGTAAAAAATATCAGCCATGTCTAATTTATAGTGCAGCCTATTACACATTGAGATTTCTATGACAGAAAAGGTTACATAGATGAAGAACGGGTGAAGGATGTGGAAGTGGAAGAGAAATTAAAAGGAGGGAAGAAGATAAAAGATGCTCTTTATATACTTTCTTTACTTCTGGATATGGAAATTTAGGAAAATTCTTGAGTGTAAATTATGATATATGGACAGTGACACGTGTCAGAAAAAAATAAAACTGAAAAGTAAAGAAGATGAGCATTACATTATAGTTTCATATTGAATACAAATCAAACTTTAATAGCAGGAAACATTTGAGTAAACAGCAGAAGGAATTAAGAAAGCCTGTGGAAGAATTTTCCAGGTAGAAACCTGTGTTGGTTAGTGTTTATTGGATAATTGTCAACACTTAGTTAATTTCCAAATTGTCAGAATTTAGAATCAACTGAAAGAGATGCCATCAGGAGTGTCTATAAGGGATTACCTTGATTATGTTAATTTTGGATAGGACAGTTCTCTGGGCAGGAGATATTGGCTCAGATAAAGTGGAAAAAGAGCTGAGCACTGATTATAGATATAATGTCATCATGTGCTTTGAGTTCGTGTTGCTTTTGCTTCTACACTTCACGGACCGTGCTTTCAACTGAGAGGTAAGGTAAAGCATTGTCTCATTTGCTCTGTCACACTGCTTATTGCAGCATGATAAAGCAAAACAAACGACACAGATTAGCCAATAAACGATCTGTGTTGAAGAGAGGAGAAAAACCTGAATGGTTGAAATCCTGAGTTGAAGTGTTCTTGACGTGAGCCAGCTCTGTTAATGACCAAAGCTTCATATATAGGAGAAACTAGCAGAGCTTCATCACCAGTCCATGGGACTAAGAGGGATGTCAATGTCTTCTTCTGGTCTCAGTGTGAATGTTAGTAGTGTGTACAAAAAATGCATGCCATAGTTTTCTCTCCCAGATGTTTATGGCCTGAAGACTGTTCCTACAAAGATTAGCTAAACTTGCCTTCTTGTTCAGCTGTGTGTAGTAACAGGTGCCTCTCTGTTTAACTGTATATAATAAACATGCTGAGCATTGATGTGTGGTAACTTTTATATCAGACAGCCTGGTCCACACCATTTTAAATATCTTCTTATTCACTCCTGTCCCTCAGTCTCAATCTAAATCCTAATCACACTGAAGAAATAGCTTGCAGATAGGAAGAAAAGAAAACATGACTTAAGATTCATATTAATAGGGTGCTATGATTTGAATGTCAAATAGCCCTTTCAAGTCCGTGTGTCAAACACATAGCTTTTAGCTGGTGGCACTGTTTTGGAAGACGGAACGTTTTAGGAGATGAATTAGAGCTAAAGAAAGTAGATTGGATGACAGCAGTCTTGATATTCATAGCCCAACACCACTCCTCTTCCTTCTCCTATTTCTTTTTTCTTTTTTTCCTTTTTCTTTTTTTTTTTTTTCTTTTTTTGGTTTTTCGAGACAGGGTTTCTCTGTATAACCCTGGCTGTCCTGGAACTCACTTTGTAGACTAGGCTGGCCTCGAACTCAGAAATCCGCCTGTCTCTGCCTCCCAAGTGCTGGGATCCTTCTCCTATTTCAGGTGCACCAATATGTAAGCAAGCAGCCTCATGACGTTGCTTTTTTGTTCCTTCCTGACATACTGGATGCCTCTTGATTTATAAGTCACAAAAAGTCTACTATACATCTCTAACTTAGATGTATACCTGGTTTTACTCTGGTATATTAAGGTACATTCTTACCATGGCCTTACAATAGTGTCCAGAAATTCCCATGCTTTTTATTTTAAAAAAGGTAAGACTTTGTTCAGTTTTATGATAATTAAGGAAATTTTCCTTTCTTTTCTTCCAATTTTATACCTATCTCTTCTCTTTGCTCCATCTTTCCTCTTACTCTAGTTCTCCTTTTCCTTCATTCTACCATTTTGCTTCAGGTATCTCTTCCAAAGGATTCTACTGTTTATAAAGAAAAAAATTAATAATGTTAAATTTTGATGCTTTCTGAGAGTTGTTTAAATTTGAATAAACTCCATTTTAATTTTACTGTAATCAAACACAAATATTACTTTTCATTTTATGCCTATTTTGGTAAACACATATAAACATATACAAATAGATGTACAGATACTTGTGTATTTCCAAATACACCCACTTACTTAGAAATAGAGTGTGTTAGCATGAACATTACTGACATGAAAATTATGTGAAGTCAGGGATGGAGTAGTGGCTCAGCGGTTAAGAGCAGTAGTTGTTCTTTTAGTGGTCAGAAGTTCAAGTCCCAGCAACAACATGGTGGCTCACAAACGTGTAATTGGATTCAATGCCCTCATCTGGTTTGCACAAAAATAGCATACTCAGATATACAAAATAAATACATCTTCAAAAATTTATACATTCTCCTATAAAAATAACCACAAATCCCTATAAGATAAAATAGAAAATACCAAGTAAATGCATTTTACACATAGACTTTATAGATATACTTCAGATATTTTCATATATACAAAATTAATAAACAGTCATGTATATCTGACATGCTATTTTTTTAAAAATAAAAATGATTAAGCAATCTCCTTTCATGGTACATAGGTTTAGGGAGTATATTCTTTTGTATATTAATACAATTTAACTTGTACTGTCTTCATTGCCTTTGCCTCAAGCGAGGTAGGATATAAAAGCTGTAAATATATTGTAAATTATAAAATGCAACTATAAAATCAAGTTTGGAAGAAAGGTAGATAAAGAACAGAAGAAAATGCATTTCCACTAAAAACAGCAAGTGAATAATGATCTAAATAGAAAACTGTCAGATAACTCTGTGAAAGAATGAAGAGTATGATTATTACAGTAGGCGTCAATAAATATTTAACAATGAATTTCACCAGTAACATTTAAATAAATAGAATTTTGTACGTTGATCATGTATTGAAAGCATAAGTATAAACCAGTGAAAGTCGGAAAATTAATAATGCAATGTTCATGTTACTGACTCATTTACATCTACAAATGCATCTGTGACTTATATAAAACCTTTTTTATTTTGATAGTGATAGAGGATAACTATTATGTATAATTTCTTTTGAGATAAAAATTACACAAGATTATTCTAAAGTATTTGAATTTTTTGAACTTTATCTTTTGAAATTTTTAAGCACACATAAATGTAATATGATCATATCCATGCACCATATATTTCCAACAATCCCCATTGTTTCCCTCAATGTAAATGTAACTTTTATTCTAACTCTTGCTGAACTCAGGCAAGGTAGTTCAACTCAGATGTTCGGGCTCAAACTCTTCTCCAATCTGACTGGTTAATCTGGCTTCTCTAGGTTTCTCATTGAATTGCTCTGCATGGCCAAAAACTAAGTTTGGCAATCTGTTTTGTATGATATTCTGGCTTGTTTTGCCTTCACCTGCCACCTGTCTCTGAAAAACTCTGCTGTTAGAAGCTTTTCATTTTTCTCTATAAGAATACTGAATGGAGGAGAAGCACCTAAAGAAATGTTCAACATCCTTAGTCATCAGGGAAATGAAAATCAAAACAACCCTGAGATTCCACCTCACAACAATCAGAATGGCTAAGATTAAAAACTCAAGTGACAGCAGATGCTGGCAAGGATGTGGAGAAGTAGGAACACTCCTCCATTGTTGGTGGGAGTGCGGGTTGATACAAACACTATGGAAATCAGTCTGGCCGTCCCTCAGAAAACTGGACCCAGCTATACTACTCTTGGGCATATACCCAAAGCATGTTCCAACATATAACAAGGACACATGCTCCACTATGTTCATAGCAGCCTTTTTTATAACAGCCAGAAGCTGCAAAGAACTCAGATATCCTCATAAAAGCAGGGGAAGGGAGGATGGGATAGGGGCTTTCTGGCGGGGAAACCAGGAAAGGGGATAACATGTGAAATGTAAATAAATAAAATATTCAATAAAAAACAAAAAGAACTGAACTCAACTCAACTCAATTCCTCTGCAGCAAAATGCAGTGACTCCTAACTGACTCACCTCCCCACAGACTCTCCCTCGCTACTCTGCTCGTTGTTTTTTGTTTGTTTGTTTGTTTGTTTGTTTTTGATACTTTATTTACATTTCCAATGTCTTCTCCATTCCAGGTCTCCCCTTTGGAAATCCTCTATCACATTCCCCTTCTCCCTGCAATAGCACTCTTCTCTTGAGAGAGGTCTATTCTATCTCTGACTTATTCTGTTAAATCTTTCCCTGATTCATCACTTTGTCCCTCAATTAGACATCACTGTCAAACATCACTATTTCCCTCTACAAACAAAATTTACCTTCATCATTTGGTACTACAGGTAGATACTAAGGTCATGTCTTTATTGTATATAGAATTAGGGGTGTGTGGTATGTCTCAGCCAGATCACACAGGCCTAGCAAGTCCTCAGATAATATACCTTGCCAGGGCAGCCATGTTACTGGATTAAAATTCCTCTACACCTTCCCTCTTTCTGTTCAAGCTAAAAATTGTATACAGCTTAACTATTACAACAGAAAAAAAATATCAGTCCCAAAAATGTACCAGTACAAATGTCCTTATAAAGTTCCATTGATGTGGTAAACCATAATAACTGCAGTCTTGATCATCTGTCCTTCACCAAATGTCCATTCAGAATCAAGGTATTCCATTCAGCCAGTTTGTTGAATGATCTGTCTTTTTTTTTTTTTTTAATTTTTATTTTTGATACTTTATTTACATTTCCGATGTTTCCCCTTTTCTGGGTCTCCTCTTTGGAAACCCTGTATCCCCTCCCCCTCTCCGCCTCTGTGAGGGAATTTCTCCTCCCACCTACCCGCCCACCCATTCCCATATTCTCACCTTGACATTCCCCTTTACTGGGGCCTCTAGCACCCTCAGGCCCAAAGTCCTCTCCTTTTTCCCTGATGGCCATCAAGATGATTCTTCTGCCTCATATGTAATCCAAACCATGGGTCAATAGATGTGTATTCTTTGGTTAGTGGTCTGAACTCCAGGACGACCAGGGGGAGGGTCAGGCCCATTGACGCTCTTGCTCCCTCCATGGGGCTGCCAATTCCCTCCGCTCCT
>CM052712.1:48824152-48842753 GCA_028551405.1 Uromys caudimaculatus
CCTTGCCTTTTGCCATCTTGTTGGCTCTGTTGTTAGCTGATCTTACTCTGTCTGGTTGTGGCTTGCCCCTCCTGCAGGTCTCTGTGTCAGTGCTCCTTGAAGACCAGCTCTCTCTGAGAGGTGTTTGGGTGTGGAGAGCTGTGGCACCAGGTCTGATCCCTGTGTCTCTCGGGTTTGGGGCAGTACCTGGTGAGCTGTGGGGCGTGTCTTTGGCCCTCTCCTGGGTCTTGAGATCTCCTGAGAGGGATCTTTGTCCCGGCGCTGATTAGCTTTGGAGCCCTGTGGCCCAAGCTGAGGTTCCCGGCCGCCGCCGCTGATCTGTCTTTTTATAGCCTGTTTGTTGAGCTGTTCTCAAGCGATGGGGATTAGCATTCTGTGTTGTCTATGTTTTGGTTTTTTTTTTTTTTTTTTTTTTTTCTGTGTTTCTTTCTTACTTGAGTTGTACCTTTCATGGGGAAGCTTCTCTTATTAAGATTAGATCTTTATCAAATTTGATGGAGCCTATAGCCATTAATCACCTGAGGAAATATAGACACAGCCTCTTCCTCAATGTAATATATTCCCTGATTTTCATTCTGATACTAAACAGTCATTAAAGTATACAGGTTGATATAATTCAGCAGTTTGTTCTCACCTCAATACCTCTGCATCCACCTTCACGTATTCGAAAAAATAAAATATAAATAAGTAAATAAATAAATCACTACAAATAGCACTGCTTGTATGGGGGTGGTAGCAGAGTCATAAACTGAACCACAGTCAAGTTAACAGTGACTACAACTCTGAAGAAAAGTGAATCTCTCACAGTCACCATTCATTGTCTATAGTTCCTGAAGCTGAGGTGAGGTCCCCTCTTTCACCCATACTAGAATTTTGACTGACATTTTCTTGTGTAAATTTTATTTAAATATTGACAGCTGCTATGAATTATGAGTGCAACATCCATACCATTTGCTAAAACCGTCATTACATAGGATGCTTCTCCATCTTCCACTTCTTACAACCTTCCTCTCCCTATTACATGATAGTCTCTGAGCCCTAGAGGGGTAGGCATCATATAGATATCCCAGTCATGGCTAATTATGGGCAGTTTTTCATTCTCAACACTTCAATAATTTATGAGTCAGATAATTTATTGCTGCTCACAGTAAAACCTTCTTGCACAAAGGTTAAGAGTAGAACAGATTTATGGTTATAAACATAAATGTTTAAAATGAAGTTTGGTAATATTTCCATTAACAAAATAAGAATAAAACCCCCAAAAGGTTTATGACTTCCATATTCAGGGATGTTTTGCCAGAAGTGCAATATCAATCATTATTTTCCTCCTGTGGACCAAGCCTAAAACCTAATAAACATGAAACTCTCTACCAAAGTTATCATGACTATTTCATCAATGCATATAGACAGGTACACCAGTTCTCTAGCATGCTATGTCTAACTATGGATAAAGCCCTCGAACTATAGCTAGCTGATTTTACAAATTAATTTATAAGTCAACTAAAAACTGAGTATTGTATTGAATAGTATTTTCTAACGAAGAATAAATGTGGCTAGTAAACATTTGAAAGAATAATGCTATTCAATGTTGATAGCTATTGACCTAGACCCCTTCCATTACATCACTTCTCATCTCCCCTAGATGCATTCCTTAGGTTCCCTTTAAAAAAAAAAAAGCAGGCCTCTCATGGTTATCAACTGAATATGACACCATAAATTAGAATGAAACTAGGCACAAACTCAAATCATTACTAGACAAGTTAACACAGTTGTAGGAAAAAAGACCTAAGCACAGATAAAATAGTCATACCACCCACTCCCACTTTTAGGGGTTCAACCAGAGCACCAAGGTACACAATCATAATTTATATGTAGATGACCTATCTCAGATCCTTATTGGGTCTGTAACTCCCTCTTTAGTCTCTGTGAGCCTCTGTGAGTCTTACTTAGTTGATTCTGTGAATTGTGTTCTCATGTTGTCCACAAACCCTCTGACTCCTAGAATCTTTCTGTGTTCTTTTCTTTGGGATTCCCTTGGCTTCACACAGTGTTTGACTGTTCTTTTATGCATCTGCTCCTATGAGTTGCTGGTTGATGCCTGTCTGATGACAATTAGGCAAAGCACCGATTTGTGAGTATACCAGAATATCAATAGGAATCATTTAACTGACGTCTACAATACTTTCAAAGAACAGTTAACATCAATACTCCCCAATGTATTCCTCAAAATAGATACATAGGTAACATTACTAATATTACCAATTCATTTCATTGGCTATCCAGGAGCTACAGTTACCCTGACACACAAACCATATAAAGACCCAGCAAAAAAAAATTTGCAGACCAATTTGCCTTTTAAAAATAGATGCAAAACACCCAGTAAAATACTTGCAAACCAAATACGAGGACACATCAAAAAACCACCCATGTTGATCAAGTAGGTTTCATCCTAGAGCTGCTGGGATAATTCAATATATAAAAATCCATAAATATAACTGAAAGAAAGAAAAATCAAAAAAAGAAAAAAGAAAATACATGACCATCTCATAAAATACAGAAAAAGCCATGGACAAAATTCAATAACTTCATGGTAAAAGTTCTGGAGAGCATAATGATACAAGGGACATACCTAATCATAATAAAGACAGTTTACATTGAATCTATACCAAAACCAACCTAGATGAGAGAAACTCAAAGCAATCCCACTAAACTCAGGAACAAGACAAGGTTGTCTACTCACTCCATATCTATTAATTATAGTATTTGAAGTTTTAGCTAGAGTGATAAGCAAGCTGAGGAAGATCAAGAGGATACAAATCACAAATGAAGTTAAAGTATTTTCTGCAGATAATATGATATAATACATATGTGAGCCTAAAATTCCAACAGACAACACCTACAGCTGATAAACATTTTAGATGGATATAAGACAAGAGAGAGAGAGAATGAGAGGAAGAAAAGAAGAAAAGAAAGAAAGAAAGAAAGAAAGAAAGAAAGAAAGAAAGAAAGAAAGAAAGAAATAGTGAAAATCAGTAGCCCTCTTAAATACAAATGAATGACAAAGGGACAGAGAGAGAAATTAGGGATACAACACCAGTTATAATAGCCATAGATATTATAAAATATCTTGAGGTAACTCTAATCAAGTTAAAGACCTGTAGTATAAAAATTTCAAGGCTTTGAAGAAGTAACTTGAAGAAGATATCAGACGATTTAAAAATCTCCCATGTTCATGTTCCTGTTCATGTTCATGGATCAGTAGGATCAACATAACAAAATAGCCATCTTATCAAAAGCAAAATACAGATTCAATGGAATCCCCATCAAAACTGCAACATAATACTTTACAGACTTTGAAAGGAAAATGCCGACTTCATATGGAAAATCAAAAAACTAGGATAGATAATACAGTCCTGTACAATTAAAAAAAAAAACTTCTGGAGGTATCATCATCTCTGATTTCATGCTATACTACAGAGCAATACTAACAGAAACACATGGCATTGGTATAAAATAGACAGATTGATCAGTGGAATCAAAAGGATGAACCTGAAGTAAATCCACATACCCATGGACAGTTGATTTTTGATACAGAAGCCAGAAATATACAATGTTTAAAAAGAAAGCATCTTCTACATATAGTGCATTCTGTTTCAATTTCTGTATGTAGAACTATGCAAATGGATCCATATCTATTAACATGCATAAAATTTAAGTTCAAGTAGATCAAAAGCCTCAACATAAAACTAGAAACACTGAATCTGATAGATAAAAAATGGGGAATAGCCTTGAATGCATTGGCATAGAAGATGACTTTCTGAAAAGAACACTGATAGTACAGATACTAAATAAATAATTAAGGGTATCTTTTGAAACTCCAAAGATTCTGTACAGGAAAGGACACTTGTAATCAAAGTGGCAACCTATAGAGTGAGAAGTTTTTTTTACCAACTCCATCCAAATCAATAGAGGACTAATATCCAGAATACATAAAAAAAAAAAAAAAACTAAGAAAGTAGATGTAAAAAATAATGTGGGAGACATGGATTTAGGGGTGATAGTATGAAAACCTTGTTCAGGAGAATCTACGAAGGTGATTTAATGAGAACTCCTATAGAGAAGGATATGGAATTTCAACTGGACATCTCTTGTTAACCAGTTAAAACTCAAAGTGGCAGGATTGGTTTATATTTAGTTGACCAAGGGTGTCACATAGAAACACCCAAACAACTCAGGATTACTAAGTTACTCTATGAAATCTGACAGTTGCCCCCTACTGCTGAGGAAAACACCTGTAACAACTCATTAAACATGAAGAAGTCAAGATGGTGCCAACAAGCAACATTCACCCTGATGCTCAGAACATTCACCGTGATGGCACAGAACTTGTGGGAGTAACCAGTTAATATCTGATGACTTTATCATCTATCCCTTTCTACTGTTTCATATGTTTAAGAGAAGATTGAATTTATGATGGTAATACTTTGCAGTTCAAACCCCAACTCATGGTCCAATCAATAAATTTTTGAGGGATTTTCAACGTTTACTTTTACTTGGAGATTTACCAAGCACTTCACTTTTGTGTTCTGGTGCATAAATTTTTCAATATACGAAAAATTATTTGAATTACTAATAAATAAATAATACCATTTGATAAATGTCTCAGTGAGTCTCTATTTTACATAATCTGTACTTCTGTCAATATGCCCACAGAAGTCCCTTCTTAGCTAGCAGTAAGTTTCACATAAATGAAGTTAAGATAGTTCATGATCAACAGACTCATGAAATGTACAAGTCAACATCAGCACATCTTTGTAGCTACCCAAGAAGCACAAAAGGATAAAAAACCAAAAACTGATAAAAAGGAGTGAAGTAGGCAGAATATTTAGAAAGAGAGATGGGGGCCATCTTTTCAATTGCTTTAATCATCATTTCTTGGCAGGAGAGGTAGGAAGAGAGAGGTTGTTTTTATAGTGTAAATTTAGGACTCTAGGTTAGAAAAATAACTGCAAAGCAGGAAAATTTGAGAATCAACTATACAAAAGCACCATACTCTCTAGAAATGCATGTGGAAGAAAATGTTACCATTTCTAAGTTTTACATATGCCGAGATAAGTAATCCTCAAATAAACATTAAAGAAAATCTGTACCAAATACTTCAAAGATGATTAGGAGACAACATGGATATGAAAAGAAATTATGAAACAATATTTCTGAATATTTGAAAGAATAAATGCATTTGTAAGATGATTGTTAATAGTGATGAGAATCTATCACTTAAATTCAATCAAAGGAAAAACACAGCACTGTGCCTGCTTTTTAAAGAATTAGGTAAATGTGATTCTCACTGGAACCATGGTTTATATAAGAATTTTCACAACATAGCTATAACACTCAAACCAAGATTAAAATCTAACCAGAGAAGCAGCTTTACCTACAACATTAAAAAACAAAATTATTTCAGGAAGACATGCATATACTATGTCATAACAGAGAAAACTGAAAAGCTTTTCTCAGAGAATCACAACAGCGGATAGGTTTAAATCCTAGAGAGCAAAGATCTAGTTTTTAAAAACTATATGTGTCTGAAGAAAGAAACTTAAAAGAATAGCATATTTATAATATTAAAATGTATCGTTTGACTACTGAGAGGGAGCATCTTTGTATTTCTCATCTCATAGCTTATAAGCAGTGTGAGGTGTTGCCTAGATTGGTTCACGTTGCCTAAGTTTCCACTGCAATTAAAACAGTTCATTCTTCAGGGGGAAAATGAATCATTAAAAATAAAGCTAAAGAGTTTCAGCACAATTGGTACTTTACATGGGTTAAAAAGGACACTTTCTGATGTCAAACCTTATTGAATGAAAAAACAATGCCAGAAGCAGCTACCTCCCTATAAACTGTGGGCCAAGGAATCCTCTCAGGCCTCACAAACCATAAAGACTATTGCTACTGCTGTTGGTTTTCTGCCAGAACTGGAAGGCAACACTCTCTCACTGAAGACAATGCTTTCACCAGAGAACAGGAAGAAATTAAACTGGGACTGAACTAGAACTCTTATCCTGTTGGCTAGCTTTTGTAATAACAGGAGAGCCATGGCAGGGTGCTGGGGAGGGATTCTCATCATCTTTTCTGGACCTACATGCTAAAATACTGACATGACTGGCAAGATGTACCCACTTGTCCAATAGTCGCTAGGCTCTCAAGGGTAAAACCAACCTTCTTTCAATTAAATTTAAGAACTGCTACACAGTAGGAAATTCATGTTTGGTACCATAAGCCAGGACAAAAACCTGTGGCTGGGGTAGTCTAACATACTAATATGGAAATAAATTCTATGGTTTTACTAAATGGATGTGATGTGCCAGTCAAACTGCCTTCTAACTGTGTGTTTCTGCCTATAGATCCCCGTTGTTTTCAATTTCAACTCAGAACTGTCATGCTTTTGTGAACAAGTAGTCTTAGCACAGCGACCTAATTATTAACCATAATTGGACATCTATAGTCACACACTCCAAGGCTTAATGGTTATTATAAAAGAGGCACAGAGAGGAATTTTAGAGTCCAAGGAAGGGATGGAGTGTTGCGTAACTATTTCCTCCGAGTTTTAAACATTTTATCCTACAGGAAAGTTCCTTAAGCAAAAAGTCGAACAGCTCAATATAATGTCATAAAGTTCCTGAAACCAACGAGATTCACAATGTCCCTTCCTCCAAGAGAAAACAAACCAAGATGCCGAGAGTCACTCACAAGGACACAAGGTACAAAAAAGACTCTTAGTCCAGCTGCTTTAAAGTTCAGGGACCTACAGAGCTACCTGGAAGTGGTTTGGAGTAACTAAGTCACTCAGAAATCATATTCTCAAACCTGTTGAACCACTTGCAGCCTGTGCACAGCGATGTAAACTTCTGGGGCTTTTGTGGACTATTACCGTTCCTGTGTGGGCTTTGGTGATGCCAATGTCTTTGAGTCATTTTTGCTCTTGAAAGCTACCTTTCAAATATATTCCTATAAATAACCCCAATTAAACCTGATGATTCACCAAGGCAGACTTCTGGCTCTTATGGACTCTGTGTGTGTAGCATCTGCACAAGAAAAGTTTTGTTACATAATACTCATTACTGATGGACCATTGCTGATACAGCGAGAAACAAATAAGGAGGAAGTATTTTTGTTAGAATAACTCCATTATATAAAGCTTGAGCAAATAATTAAATAGCTACTTAAATGAGAAATGCATTTGATCAGAGAAATGCATGGATAAGAGAAATGCATGTGATAAGAGAAAAACAAATACCACAAAACCTAAAGGTGAATATGGGTGAATCCTGTGGTACTAAAATAAAGACCTAGAAATATCCTAGAAATATTGGTTGATGGTCATATATGTGTCTAACTATACCCATATTGGCATGCATATATACATACATACATACATATGTACGTACATTACTACGTAAGCATATACACAGTGAAAGAGAAATACAGAATATATGACTAAATGAACATGTATACACATGAACAGACAGGAATATACACATATATGCATCTATATATGCATATACATGAACACAAATACATACATATATGTAGGAGAAATGAAAAATGCAAACATGGTGAAATTATAGCCATTAAGACAATCCTATAGAAGATTTCCTTAATTTCTATTACTCCTTGGTATACTAAGTTTTGAGAATTTTTAAGTTAAAAGTAATGTATTTAGGGAAGGGATTCCTATTAATGAATATGTATGATATTAGAACTGAGAGTTTGAAATGAAAATATTTATCAATTTTGATTAAAAATCTGTGTTAAAGTGTGTTAGAGGAAAGTCAGCATGGATATCTAGAAATCAGTCGGAGCCCTTCTCCTACTCACGTCCCACTTGTATTTGTCTATTTACTGACTTGTGATAAAATTCCTTAAAGTAAAATCCCCAAATCCCTCTAATCATACTTTTAATCTCTGTTTATCTTAATATTGCTCATAGAATTATCTGATCTAATCAGTGCCTACATTCTTAAATTTGGGCTTATTTGCTAATGTTCTATGTTTTGTTTCTGGAAAGCGTGTCATTTTTCTGTCATTCCTTAATTTAAGCCAAATGCTATCTCCTTTTGAAACATTCACCAATTGTTCTAGGATCAACTACTTTGAAGAAACAAAGTTGATTCACTGTACCTTTTCTGCATTGGCCATTCAAATGTTTAAATATTGTTATTATATAGTTGGACAGGCTTTACCAAAGTAAATATTTTGTTTCAGTAATTCATTTTTATCTTCTAGGCACTTTCACATTTCATGCTAATACAATTTTTTTCGGTTGAAAAACTCTATTTCAGCAATATATCTCTTAAATCTTGTGTTTTAAATGCCAAGGGTATTTAGATAATGTCTAATCAAAATGTTATAAAATGTTCCATCCTTAAATAAAGTTACTAAAGCTAGCTTAATTTCAGTAGAGAAAAACTAGGGTATTACAATTTATATGCCTTTGAAATACGAATAATGTCATTTGAGACAGTTTGAAATTAACCAAATGCAGATTATTAATCGATTATGGTAAAGAAAATGTTGAGGCTTTGATGGGAGCTCACTGCCTCAGCAGGTGATTCAGGATAGTGAAATTGTCAGGGACGTGATCATAAGATGCCAATAATTGCTTACCAGCCTCCAAGACCTTATGAATCCTAATAGGGATCTCTAAAGACCTTTGGGTGTGATTGCACTTTGTAAGAACAATCAAAGCAATATTCCAGACTCCAAAGTGCAGAGGAAAGGTGCATCTCATATGTACCAGCTCATTCACCCCAGTTCCTGAGGTCATCTATGTAATCAACTCTTCTGGACTTCAAATATTCTTTCTCTGCTCTGCAAACATTACTTTCCTGCTTGTCAAACTCAATTGGCACTGAGCAAATACATTCAACCCCATTCAATTCAGGAATTCTGTCCACACCTGTTTTCAAACATGGTACCCAGAATTGACCACAAGAAAAGAAAAACTGGGGCTATCACTATATATATGTATGTGTGTGTGTGTGTGTGTGTGTGTATGAATTACTGCTTCTTTGAATTTAGTGTTAGATAAATTCAATGTGACTTTGAAATGGCCCCTATCATTACGTAACATGATCCTGTTTATTGTACATTTCAATGAGTTCACTATGCTTTTTCTGTAATGCTTTCCATCTCTCTATTATATTTTCTCTTCAAATATATGTATAAAGGTGAAACAAGATTTATTGAGGTGAGAGAAAATCACAAGGCAAGGTCAGAGAAGTAGACAGTTCATCCAATAGCTAATTTATTAGCACAGGTATTCATTAAGTGAACATTATGCACCTGGAGCCCTGTCCAGCTTAGCACATATAATGACTACAAATCTGTTGCTCTAGACCTTTTAGGAGCTGCATAACTTTAGTTATCCTGAGGGTTTGTTGTTCCATGAAGAAACCATGAGGCTTTACAAGGATCTGTTATTCAAAAGTGATGAAACAGTGATATGGAATAAAATGAGTATTTTATGGAGGGACCATGTGAAGAATACGTGAAAATGAAAAGTTTTTTATGCATTCTTAGTGCTAAATTCAGTAGTATTTCATGTAAACTCTCATGCTAATCTCAGTAACAATTATCTCTAGATATTTTCCATCTCAGAGTGCAAACATACACACCGAGCTCATGCATTCTCTAGTCCTTCAAGCTTCGGGCACTCATTCTCTCTATCCATGTTCGGGCTGATTTGTATGAGGTTTCTTTTCATTTCAGGCTTATTTTATTTGTAGCCATATCTTTAAAGATTAGTCACATCACAGTCTTATTTAGACTTGAATTATTTGTAAGCCTAAGACATATTCATGGCAGGAACAAACACCTGTTTTCTTACCTATTTACCTGTTGGTGGATTTCTAGGCTCTTTCTGTCTTGTATCTATTATAATTAATATTGCTCTCTGTGATGAAGTCTAAAAATATGTGAGTTGCTTCTTTAAATTCATGGCTTTTAACTTGCCAAGCATAGTTTTATACCTGCTTTCATGAGATAAAGAACATCATTTATTACACAGGTGACTCGAGCCAAATTAATGATTACTTCTTTGTTATTAGTTGATTATACATAATAATAAATGTCATTTTTTAAATAAACAAAATTAAGTTATAGAGATATTTTGAATCATGTCTATTAATTTTCATCTACAATTATCAATTCATATTGATAATCATTTTATCGTTAGAGGCATTTAAAATTCCTTAGATATATCTTACATGTGATTCATAGAGGTATTAACATGTGATTCAAATTAATGATTTCTAAGGCGAACTAGAATTAGAAAGGACATACCACTGACTTCTATCATGCTTTATCTGTTCTTCAGTCTGTAAGAACAATAATATACACTTCACTTTACATATTCACTTATCACTAACAATTTACTGTCATCCGAATGTTCAGACCTTCAGAGTATGAAGGAATACTTGTCATTTCAGGAAATGGTACATGTTTCTCTGGATTCTTGCTCGCTTGTTTTAAAAAGTTTCGAAATACATTTTTAAAAAATCTGTTTGGTTCTGATTTCCTTCTTCTACTAAGAGAGCAAGCTCTACTTTATTAGAATATGCAATACTAATTGTTTTATACTCTGATAAATTTCTAAGTGTACACTTGAAACCCTTCTATGACTTTGTGACAGTGAAATTTGTCTTAAATGCTTTCAAAATTAAATTAGTTTTAGATGTGTACATAAATTAACATTTATTCATTTTATTGAGTTTACTACCAGAGCATAATTTCTAATATTTTAAGTTACCTCATATTAATTAGTAAATAAGTAAAACAAAACCCAAACAACAAAATAAAATACCTCAAAACCAAGCAATGGGTATAATTGTGTACATCTGTAATTCCAGAACTCAGAAATTTAAGGCAGGAGGATTAAAGTTCAGGACAGGCTATGTTACCAAGGAAAGAAATTACTGAGTAATCTATAAACAAACAAAAAGATATTTTTATAAATGATGACTCTTAAGCATACCTAATTAACTTGACACAATAATATTTTTCCAAAATATGGATATTTATGAAATTTAATTTCTCAAAATGGAAAGCCTGATTTAATTAATATTTTTTCAAGACTAAAATCATAATGGTATTTACAAACTTCAGCAACTTCTTGAATGTTGTAATGAATGTTTGAAAATACAACTAAATTAATAGAAAAAGAATTGACAGCATGTTACCCTTTGAAAATTTTGTTTTCAATATCTTCTTAAAATATATGGCTGCATGTTATATAGGTCAAGAAAAGCATGTTATAAAAATTTACATAGTTGATAGTGCACTCTTCTTTTCTAAGAGAGGAAAGTTTATGTTTGGTTTATAGATTGCAGTCTACCTTTGGGGGAAGTCAAGACAAAATTCAAGACAGGACTTTGAAGCAGAAACCAATGAAGGATCAGTATTTGTTGGATTGATTGCCTTGAATATATAGGCTTGCTCTATTACACAGCTCAGAAAAACCTACCTACTGATGGCTTTACCCAAAATAATTTGAGACTGGCTACATTAATTAGCAATCAATAAAATGCAACAGAAGTATGCCATAGAGCATTCTGATAGAGGACATTCCTCAATTGAGATTACATCTTCTGCAGTACCTCTAAACTCATGTCAAGTTGACATAATCCAACCTTTTCCATTTCTTGTCAAATTGACATTAAATTTCCTTTCTTGTTTATCTCCAAGATATAATATTAACATCATGATATGAAAAAGTACAATCTTAGAAGTCTTATTGTCTTAAAACAAACCTATTACATAAAAGTTAAATCTTTGTCTTTTTTTTTTTTTTTGATTTTTCGAGACATGATTTCTCTGTGTATCCCTGGCTGTCCTGGAACTCACTCTGTAGACCAGGCTGGCCTCGAACTCAGAAATCTGCCTGCCTCTGCCTCCCAAGTGCTGGGATTAAAGGCATGTGCCACCACTTCCCGGCCTGTTTTTTTTTATTAATATTTTTTTTTTTTTTTTTTTTTACAGTCCAGTCATTGCCCTCATCCTGGTCTGCCCTCCAAATGTTGTCATTCCATTCTTCTTCCCCTGTGTCCAAGAGGATGTACCCCCTCCCACTTACTGGGGCCTCAAGTTTCTGGAAGGTTAGGCACATCTTCTCCCACTGAGGCCAGACCAAGCAGTCCTTTGAGATTATATATCCTGGATTTAGACCAGCTAATATATGCTACCTGGTTGGTGGCTCAGTGTCTAAGAGATCTCAGGGGTCTGGGTCAGTAGAGACTACTGATCTTTATATGGGCTCACCCTCCTCTTCAGCTTCTTCCAGCCTGTTCCTTAACTGAGAGTTTCTGCAACATGAAAGCCAGTTAATTATTCCAAGGTGAAAGAACCAAGACATAGCTACAATCGGATCATAGTAAAGCCATATATCAACAGAGTAAAAGTAACAGGGTCTAAAATCTGCTGTTCTTTACGCACACTGCTTTCCTCTTAGGCTCAGAAGTCCCTCATTACACACTGCTACATCCTTAGTAGTCAATGATATGGAAATCTCCAGTATGCTGATTCCTCTACTGCACCTGAGCCTGCACCTTCACCTACAGCTTCCTGATGTTTCTTCAGGGACTCCCATTCTGCAATGTCCTACCCACCACCAGCTTTTCTAAATGACAATATTAATCTAGGACTGTCCCCTGCATTTAATGATGCATCTTCACTAAAATCCTCTGCTAGCCTTTCTTCAGGGTAATCCCAATCCTGCTGTACAGTGACAAACAAGCCTTAGCTGTTCTCTTTGCCTATTTATACATTCAGAAGAAGGATCATGTCTAGTAATTTAGACATTATCTTTAATCTGGTTTCTAGTTTATGATCCAGGCTTGACTGCCTCTTGGTCGCAGCTTCTGTGTGTGATCCAGAGAAAATACTATCCAGAAGATTTCATTTCAGTATTTCTTATTACACAGCTGAAATTTCAGAGCCAACTAACAAGCATATATTGTCCCAGTAAAATTTAAAAGACATTATTTCCAAAGATTCTTAATATTTTCATAATTAAAAAATATATATATATTTTAAAATTTCAATATCATTAAAAACATTTTTTAATTTTTAATATTACAAGAATAAACCTGATAGTCTTCTGGTGACTCATATTACTTTCTGAAAAGCTGAGTCTCCATCTTCTGCATTTTTTTCAGCATTTTTATTCCTAAGACCTAATGAAAAATACTCTAAGCTCTGAGCAGTCAATGGCTTCTCTTGAGCCTAAAGTTATAAATCCTTTTACAATTCTTCTAGAAAACAGCATTGTCAGATCTAGAACATTAAAACTCTTTGCTACTTTTGTATATTCTAGTCTTCTTGTATATTGTATATAGGTTTGCATTTTCTGTAGAAATGAAACACTACAGCTAAAAGCAACATGGAGATATGGGAATGCATTTGGCTGAAAGATTCCAGTCCATAATCAAGGGAAACCAAGGCAAATTTGGGAATGCTTCTTGTTGACTTGCTTTCCCTGGCTTTTTCAGCTTTCTTTTCTTTCTTTTTTTTTTTTTAATTGAGACTATTTATTAACAAAATATGAGAAAATACACTGAAAAATATCATCCATTAAAATAAAACAAAGTTAAATTCAAAGTCGGCTGGTAAATTTATTTATGTATATTTGAGTGGAAGGTCCTATTTTCCTTTCATCAGGTACTCACTGTACATGCACTCAAGAGCTTCCTGAACTAATAAGTTCAAGTATAATTATTTTTCAAGCATTTTAAATGTTCAAACTGTCTTTTACTACATCTTTTAATATTTCTGTCCTGAATTTTAGTGTATCTTTTAATATTTCTAGATTTGTGTATACAATATTCTGAATTTAGACTCAAGGAAAAGATGGTTACTTTTATAGTCCTTGTCTACCAGCCCAAGAATGGCACAGGAGTAGTGCCTGACTCTTGCCCTATCACTTAGCTATCGAGAAAATGTCCCATGGATACATTGTAAGGTCCATCAGATGAAGGATATTTATTAAGTAATGTTTCTTTTCTCTAGGTCCGGCTAGATATGTTTGTGTCAAGTTGACTATGTTAACCAGCACAACAAATATACTTATCCTCATAAATATCTTTTCTTTTCCAAACTTTTTACAGGGAACTTTTTTTACACTTATAGAAAAAAAGAAATATTTAGCAATGCCCCTTATTTTACTAGATGATATTCTTTACTTCAAGTTCATCTTAAACCACATCAATTGGTAGTTATCATGTGATTTTCTCAGTATGGTATTTTTATAGAACTTAACATAAATATTTTTAAAATAACTCCTTATTATCAATGCATAAGTTTTTTTTTTTTTTGGTTTTTTGAGATAGGGTTTCTCTGTGTATCCCTGGCTGTCCTGGAACTCACTCTGTAGACCAGGCTGGCCTTGAACTCAGAAGTCCACCTGCCTCTGCCTCTTAAGTGCTGGGATTAAAGGCGTGCACCACCACTGCCCAGACATGCATATCTTTTAAGCCATTATTTTAATTATTAAATTAATGATTTGTTTGAATATCAATAGGTCCTAAACTTATATCATAATATAATCTACCTGTAAATTTTCTATTTTTTTCTGAATATTTTAAGTTATGTTAGGTAAAGCATCTAATGTTGCCAAGCAAGGTGAAAGTATAAGAAATCCGGGCAATTTCAGGAAGAAATTCTGATCTAACTTTAAACAGGAAAAAGGGAAGATCATTATGTCTTGTCTTTCCTTTAGTGTTTTAAATAAAGAAATATTTTTAATATGGCAGTCATCTTTTAGCTGTGACTTTTACTCTGGATACTAAAATATTATGTAAAAAAATAGAAAAAATGGTAAGTCTGGTAAAACATCTGGGTTGGTAATTATATTGTCAAACATCCAAAATAACTTGAATTCTCTTACAATCTGAGGATAAATGTTTTTATTTCATTATTATGCATATATATGATGTTGCTATTTCATTATTATGCATATATATACATATACACACACTATATATATATATATATTATATATATATATATATATATATATATATCATGTTGCAGATATAATTAATGATCCTATGTCCTGTAACATAAAATGATAATTTGATGAAATTTAAGTTTTCTGAGATTAGCTATAGAAATCAATCTGGCAGTTTCTCAGAAAACTGAGAATAGTTCATCCTCAAGACCCAGCTATATCACTCCTAGTCATAAATCCAAAAGATGCAGCAATATTATACCGGTATACTTGCTCAGCTGTGTTCAAAGTAGATTCATTCATAATAGCCAGAAACTGGAAACAACCTAGATGTCCCTCAACTGAAGAATGGTTGAAGAAAACATGGTCCATTTACTAAATGGAAAACTATTCAGCTTTTAAAAAAAAATCATAAGGAAATTTGCAAGCAAATTGATGGAATTTGAGAATATCATCCTGGGTGAGGTTAAGAGATCAGAAAGATATGTATGGTATATGCTCACTTGTTATTGGACATTAGCCATAAAGTTCATGATAACCATACTGCAATCCACAGACATAAAGAAACTAGGTAGTAAGGTGGTTCCATGGGAGAGTGTGGGAATCTCATTTAGAAGGGGAAACAAAATGTCATCAGAGATGTGTGGAGAGAGGGAGCTGGGTGGGGAAGAGAGTGAGAAGAGTATGGAGATGTTGATCAGTATGTGGGGAGGGAACATGAGAGCTTGGAGTGAGAATGTAAATTAGTGGGTAGCATCTCTGGAACCAGCTGGAGTCTTGGAGTTGAGGAAACCAAGGGGACTAAGAGGGTAATCTTAACTGATATTACTATCACCAGGGGATATAGAGACTGATGTGGTCATCCCCTGTAGCCTGGCAGGACGTCCAGTGTTAGTAGAGGAATATTTACTCACCCACAAAACTTTCATCCCAAAATTTGTCCTATCTACAAGATGCTCAGGGATAAAGATGGATCAGAGACTAAGATGAGCAATCAATGACTGGTCCAGTTTGAGACACTTCTCATAGGAGAGAGCCAACCCCTGACATTATTAATGATACTCTGCTATGCTTGCAGACAGGAACCTACCAAAACTGTCTATTGAGAGGCTTTATCCACCAATGGATAGAAAAAGATTGAAAGACCCGTAGCCAAACATCTGGCAGAGTTCCAGAAATCAGTTTGGCGGACCCTCAGAAAATTGGACATAATACTACCTGAGGAACCAGCTATACCACCCCTGGGCATATACCCAGAAGATGCTCCAACATATAATAAGGACACATGCTCCACTATGTTCATAGCAGCCATATTTGTAATAGTCAGAAGCTGGAAACAACCCAGATTTCCCTCATCAGAGGAATGGATACAGAAAATGTGGTACATTTAAACAATGGAGTACTACTCAGCTATTAAAAACAATGATTTAATGAAATTTTCAGGCAAATGGATGGAACTTGAAAATATCATCCTGAGTGAGGTAACTCAGTCACAAAAGAATGAACATGGCATGTACTCACTGATAAGTGGTTATTAGCCCAAAAGTTCAGAATACCCAAGATTCAATTCACAGCATCCATTGGACTGAGCATGGGGTCCCAGATGGAGGAGCTGGAGAAGGAACTGAGGGAATTGAGAGAGTTTGCAGAACCATGGAGGGAGCAACAGTGACAACTAGCCTGACCTTCTGGTCCTCTTGGAGACTGGACCACCAACCAAAGAATACGCATGGCGGGACCCATGGTGCTGGCCACATATGTGGCAGGGAGTCTTATGGAAGAGCTGAGGTAAAACTGAGTGACCTGGTGTGTGGGGTCAAGGACATCACGAGGAAACTCACAGAGTCAACTAACCTGGGTCCATGGTGGATCAGAGACTGAACCACCAACCAACGAGCATATAGGAGCTGCACATAACACCCCCAACATACATTTGTGGCTGATGTGCAGCTTGATACTCTTGTGGATCTCCTATCACATAGCTATATGTATATAAATGTATTTTGCCTTATAAAATTAATATCTGAATCAGTCTCGATATGTTATAAGGAAAAACAGCGATTCATTTTGCCTTATAAACATGGTTCTAATACTTATCACTTGAAATCCCTGTGCCATCTTGGAAGTATATAAATTTATAGCAGGATCTCACAGGTGTTAGCATTCCTTCAGGCTTCCACCCCATAGTTACCTGGGAAAAGCCATGTATGCCTGATTCATTATAAAAGGGACTGTTTGCCCCCTCCCCTCTCTCTTGCTCTCTTAAGCTCTTTCCCTCTGTCCCTTCTCTCCCTATTTCCCTCCCCTTCTCTCTGCACATGTTCATGGCCATCCTCTACTCCATCTTCTGTCTCTGTCTCTGTCTCTCTCTCCCTTTCTCTGTCTCTACTACTTCTTCAATTCCCCTCCCCATGCCCTAAATAAACTCTATTTTAAAATATACCATTGTCCCGTGGTTGGTCCCTCAGGGAGAAGGGATGTCTCAGCATAGGCCCACAGAGACACCCCCTTTTCCCCGCACCATACTGCACCACCACCAATCATATCTCCGGCTTCTTTTTCGTTTTTTTAAAACAGAACAACAGTCATATATGTAAGAACCTTTATCACAGTAATTGTTTGCATCTTATTTCAGATCCATATTTCTTTTGGCTTTACTTCCTTCACTCTTATTTCCATTATGCTACTTTCTATGCGCTGAGTTCCATTCCCTCTGGCTCCGTGGTGGGACTGCATCTTGCTCAAACTTCCAAGATAAACACCTCCAATTACAGTTACTCCTCGCCTCTTCACCAGAGGCCCCAAACAATAAACAATGTACTCAATAGGTAGCTGAAGAATGGTTCTCAGATGGATTTGGTATAACAAGGACCTGGGATGTGATCCCTTTTTAACGTTTCATATTCCCCTTAGCCTTTCTCCTGCAAAGTAGAACTGTGGCAGTCTATTGTCTGGCTTGTAAATGTATTTAAGTATTAAAAATATCCTACGATAGATGTCTGAGTAGGGTTTCTATTGCTGTGAAGAGACACCATGACCATGACAACTCTTATAAAGGAAAACATTTAATTGGATCTTACAGTTTCTGAGGTTTAGTCCCATAACGTCCTGGCTACATGTTGCTGCAGAAAGACATGATAATTCTACATTTGGACCCAAGGGCAGCAGAATCAACTGTGATTCCCAGTGGGAATAGCTTGAGCGTATGAGACCCCAAAGCAGGCCCCAACAGTAACACACTTCCTATTGACAAAACATTCAAACAGACGAGTCTATGGGGTCCATTCTTATTCAAACCACCACAATAAAAGAAGAAACTACTTCAATAACACAATTTGTCTCAATAAACACTTGAACTCTAACCGAAGTAGTATAAATGATGTTAATCAAGAATGATCAAGTTTCACTTAACAATAACCGCTGGACTGAGAGTGAGGTACCAGATGGAGGGGTTGGAGAAAAGTCTGAAGGAGCGGAGGGAATTGGCAGCCCCATGGAGGGAGCAAGAGCGTCAATGGGCCTGACCCTCCCCCTGGTCGTCCTCTAGTTCAGACCACTAACCAAAGAATACACATCTATTGACCCATGATTTGAACT
>CM052712.1:48843253-48875192 GCA_028551405.1 Uromys caudimaculatus
GGGGGAGGGGACACGGGGTTTCTAAAGAAAAGGGGAATCATCGGAAATGTAAATAAAATATCAAGAAAAAAAAAAAATTCTTCGTGCTACCTAAACACTTTATCCTAAAATAGTAAGATCAGCTAGTTAAACTATTGGGCCCATACACCGAAAACATTGGTTTAAATCTTTCCCATAATAATAAATCCTATTACCCTTATCATCATTTACTTTACCTTCTTCATAGGCCCCATAATTGCAATATCTAGCACCAAACTTCTACTTATATGAGTAGGTCTTGAAATAAGCCTTCTAGCAGTTATTACACTATTAATTAATAAAAATTATCATTTTGTAATCTCAAAATCATTAGAATTTATGTTTTTAATCTATAGTGTTTATTACAAACCTTCATAACATCCAGATATGATGATACAAACTTAAAATTTCAAGTCACTGCAAACATGACACAGCAAAATTTCAAGATGCCTTCTGTTCCCTTCTTTTTATTTCGGGAATTATAGAAAAATGGCTCAGTAAGAAATGGGAATATAGAAATTACTCCTTAAGATGCATAATACTTGGTGAATATGTAGCTATAGTTCTGATTTATATGTCTAACCTTGAGAAAAAAGGGTTTTGCCCCTATTGTTGGTGGGGTGAAGGAGGAGACACTACACCTGAAAACAGACTGTCGAAGAATGTTATTTTATGATATTCTTACTCCAGGAGAATAAAATGACTGACTTCCAAGAACATTATTAGGTCAAATAATAGCCTTCTACAGGAATTAAGTGCACATCTTCTGCATGTATTAATCAGTGTATTTACATGGAAAGACATCATGGCCCACATATTTGCTGATATTTGAAACGATTTTTTAAACTTTTTGTTGGCTCTTTGCGAACCTCACATCATGCATCCCAATTCTGTTCCTCTCTCCATCTCTCCAACCCCGTATATCTGCGGTCCACCCTTGCAACCTCCTGCAAAGCAGAAAAAAATCTCTCTTGGAAGCTGAGTGTGTCAGAGTGTGCTCCTCAATGTATCCTTTTTCCACACTTCCTTGCTTGCAAATGTTTTTATTGCAATGACCTGGTCTGTTTTGACTTCTAGTCTATCAATACTTGGAACCTCACTGGGACTTCTCTCAGATAGCCTGTCGTTGCCCTGTGTTTTGGAGACTCTGTTCTTTTAGATCTGCAGAATTTCATGTACTCCAGTAGTTCATCAACGGGAGAGATGTTGGGGCAGAACATTTGAAAGGCCTGGATCTGGACATGAGAGGTATCAGAGCTAATCAGCCCTCCAGCTCTCATGCTCTCATGCCCTGGGACCAGCTCAGCAACAACCCCATGGATTCCAGCAAACATGGCCCATTCTACTCGGCTGAAGGTCCTGGTCTCTCAATCTCCCTAGTGATAGAGCCACGGAATTATATCGCCAATTTTCCTACTTTTATAATACTGGGGCCAGCTTTCTTGTCTTCCAGAGAGGGTGAGGAACTAAGGACGAGAGAAAGATATCTCTCCCTTTTCTTCACCACACAAGAGGCACTGCACACAAGAGGCAGGGCCAGCTCCTCTGTGCTCAAGTTGTGAGGGTTGGCTCACCCACAATGGTCATATCCAGGGCCAGCTCTACTATGCTGCCTAGTCAAGGACCAGGTCCTGCTCTGCAGAGTACTGCAGCATGTGAGGAGAATGAAGAGCTTTCCTGATCTCATGACTCTGTTGTGTACCACTATCCTGTCTGTCTCCGGTGGTAAGGGCAAAAGGGAGGGGAAGGGATTTCTCCCTTGTCAATGCCACCATACAGTGGACACCAGGCTGGGCTGGCTCCCCTCATCTAGGGTTAGATATATTATCCTGCCCAGGTTAAGTGCAGGGCCTGTTCTTCTAAGTGCTGTAGCGGGTGAAAGACAGGAATAACTCTCCTGTGCTCGTGATCCCTGAACCATTCTGCCTGCCACAGGTGGTGAGGGTCGAGAGGAAAAGAAGTTATCTCCCTCTGGCTCGCACCACCACAGGGACAGTAGTGTGACGGCCAACTTTCCCACATTCATCCACGACTCCTGGGTACTGTGGCTGGATATGGACAGTTTCATCCCTCCTTATCTCATACCTATAGGGCCATGATTCTTAGGTGAGGGGTGTGGCCACTTCTGCACAGCCCTCACACAGCCCAGTCCAAGGAAATACACCTGGCTGGCATTTGGTGCCAACAGACACTTGCTGCTGCAGGGCCACAGACCCAGAAGTGGCCACCAGTGTCAACACAGGTTCCATGGTCCCTGGTGGCATCATCAGCTACTCACATCTGGCTGTTCCTTACTTCTCTGAGTCTCCAGTTCTGCTTCTCTGTGTTGTGCCCACATTCTTTTGTTTCAGTTTCTCTCCATTTCTCCACTACTTACTTACTCCTCGTAGAGTCTGATGTCTCTGAGTATCTAGATTTGTCTCAAGAGTGATCTCAGAAATGTTATGCTTCGCTCATGAATTATGGCACGGGACAGAGGTCATATTGATTATGGTCATGCCCAGGCCCAGTGGGAGCCAGAATGGTTTTCATCTCAGGCTAGCTCCCTGCCAGGATCCCATGGCACCAGTCTGATGGTCGTTTCAGGCTCGCTCTTCTACCAACCCATGTAAGTGGCCATTGGCTTGGGCTCACTCTTACCTGAGGTCCATGGTGTCTGGTGGGGTTCTTCTGGCTTACTTCCTGCCCTGGCAGCCAGTACAAGACTGCCTGACCCCGGAGTAGTAGTGAGCTCAAGCTTGCTTTCTTTCAGGAAATACAAGGCTACTAATCATTCCAGTGTCCATAGGTCAGAACATTGACATGGTGTCTTTCTATTCTGCCACCTCCTGATACACATGTGACAACAGTCACATCTGCAAGCCCTCTAGGGTAAGGTGCTGATGGTTTTAAATTCCTAAGACTTTACTTTTGAATTTTAAAACATATTTTTTATATAATTCCAAATCTGGAACTGAAACCTGAAAATGTATGAAAAAATAAAATAAGGTATTTTATCTCTATAAAGTGAAAAAAGGAGACATTATATACAGCGTCTTGTACAACATATGCCTTTGCCAGCTTAGCTTGAGTACCTTTTATATGTAGTTGGAATTATCTTACCATAATTACAGATGGCAGTTCAGAATATGTTGTGATTCAGAAAGAAGTAAAATCTTTCTAATATCAAACAGGGAATTGTAAGCCAATGGGTTTGGGCTAAAATATTCCTAAGAACATTAGGGAAACGAGGGGTTAGCTCTTAAAGTTTATTGAATAGGTGCTTTGATTATAACAGCAAATAATATGTGACAGACTATTGATTGTTTATGCCAGTACACACACACACATACACACACACACAAACACACAAGCTTAAACAAGATTACACAAATGTTTAGCCAATCACCAGGTCTAAAAGTGTTCTATTGCAGAATCTGGTTTAGGAATGGTGAAAAGAAAATTTTGTTGTGATATTAATACTGGGTATTCTGCCAAAAGCCTTTTGTGAAAATTCCCTTGCTTCACAGTGTTCACTGTTTGTAGCTAAGTAAACATTTAGAGGATCTCCTTTTTATAGCCCTATTCAGTTATGTGTGCGGTGACTGCCTATCTTTCCTGACATTATAAAATGAAGAGATGTTTTTATTAGCCTGAAGCTAAGCTTCATAAAATCTTTGATTCAAACACATTGTAAGTCACCGTGCATTTCCTGACCACTTCTAAGTTAAGCTATTTTATTTTTCTGTGACGTGTTTCATCCGAACATTTTTCCATCAAAATAAAAGTGCTAGAGCTTTAGTGTTTGTTTTTTGCATTTGTATATCTTTTAGTGACAAAGCCTTTGCAATCTCAACTGACATTTTAAGTAAAAATGAACTATTGTGACTCTTTCTATTGGAAGAAAATTTAAAAATAAATTTAACTCCCTAAGACTAGTACTTGAAAAATTACTTTCTGGTTGTAAATATTAGGTATTTAAATATTTTCTGCTTATTGTGTTCTAATGATGACAGCATTATATAATGGTAAGCTACTATGCATTCCTCCCCAAATTCATATTGAATGACTTGGGATTATACTTTGTAATCTAGTTATGATGGGGAAAATTATATAAGATGCACAAAAAATACTGCAAGCCAAAGTTATATGTTGATATTTTATTGAACTTAAAACTCTTTATCAATGCCATCTTATACATTATGATATCAAAGCCTTCTGAGTTTCCTTCAAAATTATATAAAGAAAATTTTGATAAGCGTATTTGAAAAAAATATTCAAAGACTGAAGACACAGGTAAGACCTGGATGATGGCATGGGAAACCTGATGCCATAGTACTTCATCCTTGCAACTTCATTCCCAACTTAGAAAAAATGGCAGTCTGATCACTAAAGGACCAGGTTCTGGAAAGGAACATGTGCTTGGTTCAAGGTAGTTGCATGCCTCTGGTTGGACTAAAATTTCACATTGCTACACAAAAGAAAACACCACCACCACCACCACCACCACCACCAATACTATTTTAAATGAAAACTAAGAACCACAGTGAATAATGTTTTCTTTCCCCCTTACTTCTTTTTCTTCAACTCCTAAGACTCTACAAGAAACACGGAGACTTAGCATATCTGTGTTTTAGAATCTGGAACCCCAGCTCAGCACAATGGAAATTGAAAAATTAGAATTATCATCAGGACTTCTATATACTGAGGAAAAACAAAGCATATTTGTTGAACAAATTGCATCCCTGCCAAGACACTTTTATTGATGTCTAAAGCCTCAGTGCCTAATACAGTGAGTAAATATAGACACTGTAATTTTAAAAGGTAATTAAGAATAAAACTGAGGTCTTTCAGAAGAACCTAATTGAGGGATTAGGACATAAGGAGGGAACCATCCCTAAAAGTGAGTGAGAGAGAGAGAGAGAGAGAGAGAGAGAGAGAGAGAGAGAGAGAGAAATGTATAAGAGGAAGTCACATTTTACCCCCCTAGCAAAGGTGTCTCACACCTATAATTCAAGTACTCAAGGAGGCAGAATCAGGTTGATTTCTGTTAGCTCAAGGACAGTTTTATCTATATAATGATATCTAGATTATCCAATGCTACACAGAGAGGCCTTGTTAGAAGAAAATATCACCATTACTAAATTACTAAACCTTGAATTTCTAGTTGCCAGATCTTAAGTAGAATATAATATTGTTTTGTTGTTATTTAGTTTCAAGACACTGTGACAGGCTCTTTGGCAAATTATATTGCCCTCTCCACACTAGAGAAATGCATGCCATAAGTCAGAGTGAATCCAGTGATATTAATGAGGGACTGGGTATACAGGGATGAAGTCACTCCTTGCTCCTTGAAGGTCATCTGTAAGGACAGCTTTCAGTCTCTCCAGGAATTCATTTGTTTATTTGAAACACTAGTAGTGTTTTTTTTTCCATGTTTTCTGCTGTTTGAGTTTCATTTACTGGAAATTAAGATATTATTCCAGAAAAGTAGTCTAATACAAGTGGCTTTTTAAAAATAAAAATAATAAAATAAAATAAAAAATCTCTATATTATAAAAAGCACAGGAACTATTTCGGGCAGAAAAATCTAAAATTACACACACATACACACACACACACTCACATATTCATATTTGCTTAAGTACCGTGTATAAGCATAACAGTGGAATATCATTAACTATTAAACATGAAATATAAGTAGCAGTTGTATTAGTTACTGAAGTATTAGTGCAAACAGATACCATTATCAAGACAACTCTTATAAAAAAATATTCATTGGGAGTTGTTTATAGCCTCAGGAGTTAGTCCAGCCATCATCATTGTGGAGATCACAGTGACAGGCAGGCTTGGTTCTAGAGAAGAAGCAGGCGGCTTTACATTGTGATGTGTAGGTATGAGGAATATAGAGACAGAGACATCAAGAAGGAGGAGAGAGAGAGAGAGAGAGAGAGAGAGAGAGAGAGAGAGAGAGAGAGGGAGGGAGAGGGAGAGATAAGAAAAGAGACAGAAAAAGATACTGTTGGGGCTCCAAGGTCCAGCTGCAGCACCCCTCCTCCAGCGAAGCCATACGTCCTAATCCTTCCTAAGCTGTCTACTAACTCATGACTAAGTACTCACATTCACGAGGGTATGAGGGTCATTCTCATTCGAATACGACAGCAGTCTTAAAGAATGGAGATTCTCTTTCATAGTATAATTTTAATTTCTACACAAACTTAGTAAATACAGATATGCAATTGAAAGCTTATGTCTGCATAATAGATAATATTTTTAAGTTCTTGGTATAGAAGCTGAGGATTAGATGTAAGAGCAGAGCAAATAGTATGAGGCTAGACACAGGTACAAAAATAGCCAGCAAATTTTTCAATTAATGGAGTATGTAAAGAGAATATAAGAATATAAATATCTAGCATAGTGTTTGCATTATTTTTATGCTTATGATGCCATCTCTATGTCATCTCACTTTCCCTATGTCTGATAATTTTTATAAGCACGAATGTGTGTCTGTTTATAGGTATAAGTAAATCAAGTAAGACAATAATCATTCTCAAGAAAATGAGATATAATTTCTAGAAGGAGATGCCCATTACAATATAAAATATATCTAGTAATTTAGCAAATTTAAAAGGGCATAAAATCAAATTATGAATAAATAAACTTTCATAATAATTAGGGACCACAATCTGAATTTCCTAGGATATGGAAATAATGTGGGAATTAAGTTTTTCTAATTTTTAATGGCTTGCAAATATCAGGCCCAACAGAACATAAAAGGTTGAATAATTCTTAAATGTTGAATATACTATAAGGTGAGCCCACTAAAAGTCTAGTGAAGTAAAGATATTTTCCTGAAGCTGCTTCCTCACCATTGGCATGTCTATAGGAGGGAATTCTCTGATCCAGGACTAGTATGCTGTAAAGTTATACTTTATTTTAACCAGTGGATATGTTTTAGTTGCTCACTAAGAAGAGGAAAGATGAAAGAACACTTTAGTCTCAATCTATACTCTGAAAGTCTGAGAAGGTTTATTATTGGTTTAGAAACCAATTCAGAATATCCAGGGATAGAGGCACATATTAAAGCCAGCAGCTGATCCATGTGCATGGGTTTCAAGTGAGTAAAGAAGCTGACTTCCCCATTTTAGAAATATTATCTCCCATAAGTGATGCAGGGTGTGTTTGTCTGTGTGTGTGTGTGTGTGTGTGTGTGTGTGTGTGTGTGTGTGTGTGTGTGTGACAGAGAGAGAGAGAGAGAGAGAGAGAGAGAGAGAGAGAGAGAGAGAGAGAGAAAGAGAGAGAGAGAGTCTGTGTCTGTGTACCTATCTCTAAAGTATCTGCTCACTGTTTCTTTTATGTATTTGAGGATAGGATTATTTGTTTATAAAAATGTACAATTTTGCTTTAAAATGCATTAATAGAAACAGCAAAGCTTCTTTGACCTAAAGCAAAAACACTTTAATATAGGAAAGGAAACTGAATTTGCAGGTAGTATACAGATTGCTGTAAGATACAAGAAGAACTCCCTTAACATTGCTTCCTGCACTGTGCCATTTATCGTTTTTCCTTTTTTTCTAATATGATTGGTATTTCCTATTCTTTAATATATTTCTTGTGATGGATATCAAGTCTGGACTAAATAGTCTCCATTTTTAGTCCCCTTTAATGCTGATGAGCCATGATAGGGCAAATTGCAATGATCATATTTTATACTGTTCTATGTCAGTGATTTCAGATTTGATAATCAATGTTTGTTCCTGTGTCTCTGTTATGTTTCTTCATATTTAAGACAATAAATAAATATGAATAGCCAAGTAATACCAAATGCTCCAAGGAAGATTATTTTCATTCTTTATAATAGTTCAAGATATTGGCTGAAAATACAATTTCATATTTCTATATGTGAAATTTGTGTGCTTTGAAAGAATCTATATTGATATACTTCTTATAGCTAAACAAAAGATGTTGATTTAAAACATTCTATTATTCTTTGTAAATTCATGCCATTTAAATAGTAAAAGGCATTATTTAATGATTTTCTTATATTATTCTTCACATGCAAAATACATGGCTCACCTTCCTTTGGATGGGGAATAAAGTATTTTTGATTGATTAAAATGAAGAATATAGAGAATCAAATAAAGCATTAATTGACTTATAAATAATTTAAATTATTGAACATCAATCATAAAAGTATTCTCACATGAAATTGAAAGCATTTTAGTGCAAATATTGGACTGGTTGGAAAATTTGCATAACATATTTTTTGTACCAGGTAAAGAGTAAAAATATTATATTCTTTGAATTTCAGATATGTCATTGAGAATTTCACATTATATGTTGCCTTGAGAAAATGTAAAAATCACCTGACATTGTTAAACATTGGCAAAGACAGAAATAACAGCTTGAGCTAATGCAAATTGCCCAAGAGTTTGTTGATACAGATGAACATAGACAGATGGTTTTGGGTATGCAGAATTATCATTGCTTTCTTATTTAACAGAAATGAAGGACTTCATATTTATGATGGCAGATAAGATATCAGGAGAATGCTAGTATTGAAATTTTCTTCCAAATCTTTTCTTTATAAAATAATGAAATGCTTAAGAGACTGGCTTAACGGTATTCCCATACATACTGCTCCATTTAAATGGTCTCCCCTGACCCTACAGTCTTGCTCATAAACATTACTCATTATTCCTTAGTATCACTCAACCTAATAGTGGTATGCACTTGCTTTTAGGTTTAAAAAGTAATAATTTTATGTCCTTTTTTGGACAAAGGATCAAACTGAGTTTGAAAATCTGAAGATGAGAATGGAGAACGAGAAGAACTAAATGTTCTTACAAAACAATCCCCAAAATGATGTCACTGGTGACAGTGTTAGCAGAAAGACTCTGACTAAGTAAACATAAGGACTGCTATTGTATAAACAGACACATATACTCATCTTTGTGAATAAATCTCATGTTCCTAGGCCATGATCAAACAAATATGACTCCAGAATAAACTTTCAATTGTGCCTTTGGATGTGTGAGCTTTTTCTCTCTCAGCGACATATCAAGTTTATGTAACTCCCAAGAAAATGCTCACCTTGAAACTGGCAGAGCAATAAGTAAACCCCGACCTAACAGCCTTCTCCGTGCTCTTCCAGATTTTACACTTGCTTGGGAAATTAGGTTCCTCTCTTAAAAGCCTCAAGCAGTAATCCATGAACACTTTTATGTTTCTAGGTTTCGTTCGTGTGTGTGTATGTGTGTGTGTGTGTGTGTGTGTGTGTGTGTGTGTGTGTGTGTGTGTGTGTCTGTGTGTGTGTGTTGACATGTTGGAGGTGGATCAACACTGGGAATCCAAACTAAAATTTAAACAGGACTACCGTTTTTCATAGTTATCACAATTCTGTGGGACTTTTTTGGGGCATGATAACTTATTGGGAAAAAGATGACAAATATTTTCTCTGTGTGTCAAAATAAGGTAGAGAAATAATTGTGACCTGTACATGACCTGAAATAGAATATTTATGTTACAGTTCAAAATAGTCAAATTTTAGTCAAATTAATTTCAACTCAAGTAGAAATATAAGATATAAACACCAAGTATCCACATAGAATTACATCTTGGGAGGGTTTTCTAATATGTTTATAGTTCCTGTGATAAACACCTTGGCTTAAGTCTACTTGAGGAGGAAAGGGTGTATTTGGTTTAACGATTAGAATTCGTAATCCAGGAAAGCCAAGGCAGGAACTGAAGCAACTTATGGACTTGCTGCCCTTGACCGTTCAACTGCCTTTCTTTATTAGCCTAGATCCACCTGCCCAGAGATGGCCCTGCCCACAGTTAATCCTTACCTTTCATAGCATTCAGAATTGAAGAACATGGTCCTAAGACATTCCTACAAGTAAACCTGAATGAGGTAATTCTTTCACTGAGATTTTCCCTTCCATGTATTTCATGTATGTGTGCCAAGGTGATAAAATCTAGAAGGAAAGGGGGAATCTGATGTAGGAAATGAAGGAAGGAGAAAGAAAGTAAAAAATCATGAATGCAATCATGTGAATAACTATAAAAGTGCATGTGCCTCTTCAGACTGTAAATGCTGGAAAAATAACTCATTAGCACAGAAGGCTGCAGGCAATTTTATATCTATTGATTTAGTAAGAAAGCACTTGAACCTTCACAAAAATTCTGAGTAGTGAGGACCAAGGGAATTATTTAATAGTCTAGAGTTTACTTCCCTATAGGCAGAGTGATTCCCATTACTGGCATAGAGGAGATCTTCTATCATTGTTAAAATTTCAAAAGCAAAGAGGAAGCATTTCCCTCTGAGAAAATATCTTAGGATCACAAAATACGTTCTCAGAAGTGCAATTTCACTGAAATAATTCATAAACTGGTATCAAAATGAAAAATTCAGGGTTACTGATCATCAAAGTGGTCACAAGAACATTGTTCTCTTGCAGAGGACCCAAGGTTCGGTCTACAATTTCTCACTTTGGAAGACTCACAACTGTTTTTTACTACAGCTCTGTGGTGGTTTGAACATGCTTAGTTCAGAGAGTGGCATTATTTGGAGGTCTGAATTTGTTGGAGTAGGTGTGGCCTTGTAAAAGAAAGTGTGTCACTGTGTGTTTTAAGACCCTTGTCCTAGCTACCTGGGCGACAGTCTTCTCTTAGCTTCCTTCAGATGAAGACGTAGAACTCTCAGCTCCTCCAGTAACATGTCTCCCTGAACACTGCCATAGTTCTGCCTTGATAATAATGGACTGAACCTCTGGATCCGTAAGACAGTCTCAATTAAATGTTGTCCTTACAAGAGTTGCCTTGGTCATGGTGTCTTTTCACAGAAGTAAAACCCTAACTAAGACCAGCCCCAAGTGGTATAGTCTTCTAGACCCCAGGATTACCCACGTTCACACATACATATTCATTCAATCCTGAGGCTTTTTTACATAAATTAAAAAAATACAGATTAAAACTTTGAAATTATAAATTTGCCATTATGTTGTGATACAATTATATTGATGAAAGGATAGAATGAGAAAAAATAGATCATAGAAAATAGTATTTCATGTGGATTAATAATGGGGATTATTTTATGTATTAAGAGAAGTAGGTAATTGAAGGGAATTCAATGATTGTTTGATTCACTGGTTATCTCTGCAACTAAATCCCAGCAGAATAATTTCTATTTAATGCGATAGAAATGCCAAGTCACCAAGTAGATTAAGAAAAACTCACGTTTTTCAAATGTTTAATCTTCACCTATATTCTGAAACGTAAACAGTCATTTCAATACATAGATCATTTTTGTGCTCAAATACACACATACAGTGTTAAAGAATTCCTATGCATGTTTTTTTTTTGTCTTAGAAATCTGATTATTCAAATATCAAGCCTAAATTTGATCTCATCTTGCCAAATAGGCATTCTTATTTTCTAGTGAACAAATCTGACTAAGGAAATAAAAAAAAACAATACAGACCATAGACATTTAAAAATATCAACCATAACCTTTCTATTCCCAACTTGAAATGCTAATTTTGCTGGGAGAAGGATTTATTCATAATCCTTGAAAAAATTATACTTCATTTTACTATTAAAATCAGGTCTCTAAAATATACTTTTTCCTACCTTTCATATTCTCAACCTTATCATTCTATGAATAAAGAACTTAATTAAGTGACAGCTGAAATCTGCCCTCTTGTATTGCAACATTTTAAGGAAATGAGTAGTATAAAACATTTTACAGGGAACAAATGCTTTAATTGCTTTCAATAAAATACTTGGTTGTTTCATTCCTTTAAAGGATTAAGTTTAATCTTTCCACAGAGATTTGTGAATATATGTGTCAGTGTGTGTGCATGTATGTGTGTGTAATTCTAATATGTATATATATATATATATATATGAATCATTTGTAATGAGAATATTTCCTAATAAGTTTTTATTTTACAAAAATAATATAGCAAATAATTTTATTCACAATGAACTTTAGGCTTCACCATGTTAGATAATATCTTTATTATCAAGTTATGAAATCAGTTTCTAAATGCTTTTTGTAGTCAGGTGGATCCATTCATTTTATCGTCTAACATGTAATTCCTATTTAAACACTGTAAGAACTTTATGTAGAATATGTGAGTGTGCTTGTGAGAATTCCAGCATGCTCTAAAAATTTCCCAGATCAATTAAAATGTAAGAACATTACATTTCTTACTTTAAGAAAGTACAACCTTTTTAAAATACAGTAACTAATTTGCATCTGAGGATCACACAAACACTTGTTTATATTTTTTAAGCTTTTGTCTTACATCATCAAGATTTTAAGCTTCCTGGGTAGCACCTTCTGGACTGGTCAGTTTGCTCTCTTGTCAAAGTATTACCTTGATAAGCCCACAGCAGTTTAGGCCTTTATATATAAATCACAAGTCAAGAAAATGCTCCACAGGTTTCCCTACAGAGCAGTTTCATGACAGTATTCACTCAATTGAAATACTTCTCTCTTCTCATATGACTCTGATTTTCTTTATGACTCTCTCCATTGCATTCGAATTGATAGTCTGATGAGTATTTCCTAATCTTTCTAGAGGACTGCCTGTTAGTCAAAGTAAACTCAGATGAGTCATTTCTCCCTTAACTGTTGACCTTACACTGCCCTCTTTCAATTTATTTTTATGTGTATGTATGTGTGCCTGCATGAGTTTATGTGTAGCCTGTGCTTACAAGGGTCAACAGAGGCCAGAGGGCATTGGTTCCTTGGAAACTGGAGTTAGAAGTCCTTCTGAGCTACTTGATGTGGGTTCTGGCCTTCTGCAGGAACAATAACGGCTCTTACCTTCTGAACCATGTCTTCAGCCACAGCCCCGTCTCTTTTTGGCCTCTCCTCCCATCTTAATCACGTTAGAGCCCGAGAATAAGTAAAGCATCATGGAACATACATATTGGGATTGACTAAATGTTCCTTTGTCTATCTTAATACATTTTTATTGGAAATTTAATAATTCATATTGGTGACAGTTGCCTTTTTGGTGATAGTTTAGTAGTTATTTAGAAGAGGTTTTGTTTATTACACTCACAACATTTAACAACTGGCCTGTAAAAGATTTTTTTTAAAATTTCAATTATATCAGTTTGTGAGTGCCTATGTGCTCAAATGCACATGTGTGTGCAGGTGTCCATGGACATCACAAGACTGTGTTGGATCCTCTGGAGCTGGAGTTAGCTGTGAGCCACCTGATATGAGTGCTGGAGACTAGACTCAGGACCTTTGCAAGAACAGCAAATAAACACATTTAACCACCGCGTCATCTCTCCAGCTCCTGCAACTAGCCTTTTAGATAAAAACTTAGCTGACTCTAATAAACATGGACGAGACAATGTAGATCTGGACTGAAAACCAAGTGGTAAGCATCAAGAGATGATTATGATGTGCCGTAAGGGGATATAAAGTATAAGTTGAAAGGGGCATAGTAAGAAACTACAGGCGGGCAGTGGTGGCGCACACCTTTAATCCCAGCACTTTGGAGGCAGAGGCAGGTGGATTTCTGAGTTTGAGGCCAGCCTGGTCTACAGAGTGAGTTCCAGGATAGCCAGGGCTGCACAGAGAAATCCTGTCTCAAAAAAAAGAAAGAAAGAAAGAAAGAGAGAGAGAGAGAGAGAGAGAGAGAGAGAGAGAGAGAGAGAGAGAAAGAAAGAAAGAAAGAAAGAAAGAAAGAAAGAAAGAAAGAAAGAAAGAAAGAAAGAAAGAAAGAAAGAAAGAAAGAAAAATTACAAAATTCTGATTGACACCTAGAGATTCCTGTGTAATACATGGGTAAGTGATGCTGTCTCAAGCAAGGGATGGTAGAGAGCCAAAGATTTAGATGTGGAGGGAATATGGGAGTGCTTTTCTTAGGGATATGCCATATTTGGGGATATTTACATTATACCCAATGAAATGATACCTGATTTAATGCCCAGGAGGAAAATCTGAGCAAAAAAGAAAAATCTGGAACCGCTTACATGTCAGAACAAGACAATAAAGCCTGGACCTTGCAAGACAAGGCACGCCGTTTCACAGTAGCCCCATACAGACATTTTTCCTCACCACAGACTGAATTGCCCAGTTTCACACATCACTTTTTCCAGCACACTTAGTAGTTTATCAGGTACAGTTGGTCTCAGTATTCTTCGACTTCTTTACATTTGTTTCTCCCAATGCAATACTCCTGGTGCTTAGTGGACATTTGTAGAATATTATCAGTGATCAAAACAGAAGCAAGCTGAGATCGTGTCCTAGAGGCTCCTTGTTCTTTGTTTGGCCTGAAGGACTTTCTCTTGCATCCAACTCCTCGGCTTCTGAACATCAAGATCGCTCATTGGAAAGATGCCTCTCTATATGTCAGAATAAGGGTGTCCTTTCTTGTACTTAAAATGAACTGGCTTCACTGATTTCGCTGTATACTTCCTGAGGAGAAAACTGTTCTTTCCTTTTTCAGTGCTGATAAATGAACGTTAAAGGTTCTTGGTTTTATCAACCTAAGAACTTATGCCGGCTGAACCTAGGGCTCCCAGCTCATATGGAACAAATACTCAGCTTGGTCTTCTTTGGGTCCCAAACAACTAGAGTGGAGGATATCCCAAAAACTGTTACCTGCATGTGGGATATGTTCTTCTAACTGGGTTGCCTTGTCTAGCCTCAGGAAGAGCTTTGCCTCTCATAGGCTTGAAGTGCTAGAGAGGGGGGATACCCAGGAGTGCCCCCACTCACTCAGAGGAGAAGGGGAGGCGATAGAGGGGAAGGATTGTGGGAAGGGATAACTGGGAGGGGGTCAGTGGGTGGGATGTAAAATGAATACCTAAAAAAAGAACAACAAAACCAAAACAGCAACAGCAACCAAAAATAAAAAACAATAAACAATCCATTTTAATAAACTCAAGCTGAAATTCATAACAAAAACCTACTGAAATAGTCTTAAAATTTGAGTTACTACTGAACAAGAGCATCACCAAATACAATTTGCAGCCATATAAAAAGGAAGATCTGCTGTTTCTCATTCAGTTTATTTTAAAATCATCAACAACACCAGTTTTATACCAATGATTTCCTTTTGGTTGTGTTTTTCTTCAGGGTACTTTTTTCAAGATTTGTTTTTGGTTTTAATAAAAATTATGTTGATATAGAAATATCTGTATATATATATGTATATAGGTAAATGTATATGAGCATAGACTTTTGTGGAGGCCAGAAGTGTCTGATTACCTTAAGACTTGATCTTCAGACAATTGTGATCTTTCTTGTGTGAAATCTGGGGGTTGAATGCAGATACTCTCTAAGAGCAGTAAAATGTTTCTGTATCCATTCCTCTGGGTTGTTTCCAGCTTCTGGATATTATAAATAAGGCTGCTATGAGCATAGTAGAACATGTGTCCTTGTTATATGTTGGAGCATCTTTTGGATATATGCCCAGGAGTGGTATAGCTAGGTCCTCAGGTAGTACTATGTTCAGTTTTCTGAGGAAACGCCCGACTGATTTCCAGAGTGGTTGTACCAGCTTGCAATCCTACCAGCAATGGAGGAGTGTTCCTCTTTCTCCACATCCTCGCCAGCATCTGCTGTCACCTGAGATTTTTATCTTACCCATTCTGACTGGTGTGAGGTGTAATCTTGGGGTCATTTGGATTTGCATTCCCTGATGACTAAGGATGTTGAGCATTTCTTTACGTGCTTCTAGGCCATTAGATATTCCCCAGTTGAGAATTCTTTGTATAGCTCTGTATCCCATTGTTTTAATGGTGTTGCTTGTAGAGGATTAAAGTCCTCATCATTGATCTTGAATAAATATCTAGAAAATATGTGGAGTTCTTATCAGTTGTGTTCTTTGGCCATTGTTCTTCACTATTTAATTTTCTCTTGGCATTTAAGATTTGTTGTAAATATGTTGTTTTTTATAGAAGACATTAAAATGGTCCACAAAATGTTATATCCCTTCTAAGATTATGATTTTCCTTCCATTAGACGTGAAAGAGTAGTGAATGGATCCCCTCATCTTGCCAGGCTTCATGTAGCCACTCAGTCAACAGTAGCAAGAGTAATGTTTCCTCTACTTTTTTCCCCGGATAGCTCTCAAATGATTCCAAATGGAAGTCCTGAATATCCTTGGTGTACTGTTACATCAGTAGTTCTCAACCTGGTGGTTTCTACCTCTACAGGGAGTTGCACATCAGATATCTTGTATATCAGATATTTACCTTATGATTCATAATTTTAGCAGAATTACAGTTATGAAATAGTGACCAAACAATTTTATATTTGGGGGGATCATAACAACATGTAAAATTGTATTAAAGTTTTACATTGGAATGGTTGAGGACCACTGCTATAGATTTCCCTGTGATGGATTGAAAATAACTGCTCTGCCTTCAGAGTTTTGTTTAGGATTTTGTCTCCCAGCCCAACTTGGAGATCCCTCAACTTCAGCCACAAGTACTTGAGACCAAACATGCTCTCTGCCAAGAATCCTATATATATATAAAACTCAAAAGTGTTTTTTCTGTTTCTTCGCTGTTCCTCTGCCTTTTGCCATTGCCTGTTACCTGAAATATCCCAGAGCTATGTCAGCTGCTAGGTTTAGATGGTTTACCCCAGTTGGTTCACACTTCTTTATAGTTTTGGGCAAGCCTCACTCTTTCTACCCTTATAAAAGATCTTTCTCTGACTCATCTGTCTCTTCTAACACACTTTAGTAGCAGCTCTTTGTGGCTGAAGTTTGTGTAGCTGAGTGAGAAGACCTTTGATTATTTGTTGAACTGATAGATCTTCTCAAATAACAAAGTTACAAAAAGATTTACTGAAGGCTATACATAAAAAATGTGTAACTTCTTAAAGATACAAGTTTGGCTGTGATAAAACCCACTGTTGTTTTTGGATAACTATCAAACAAATAGTTGTTCATTTATATCCCAGTACCAGAACATTTACTAAAGTTTGAAATGAAATAAAAGAACTGCTTATTGAGAGTAGAAGGTGGAAAATTATAAATGGGCTTTCCATTAATTACTATGAAAATTTCAAATTTCAGAAGAATATGGGAAGGAAACACCCCACCCACTCTAAAGAACATATTTTAGTTTGAATAAAAACTCTCATCATAAATATAAAAAAATAAGCTGTTGCTGCTTCTATGACAAAAATGTTTTCACTCCCCAAACGATATGTATTAGAAGCTGCCTTTAGATAGTGAATTCAATATTTTGTAATGTATTTTTCACATACTTTACATTTCTTCTACTCCATGAACTTCTTTCCTGATTTAACACGCATAATTAGTCCTTCATGAAAATATCCTAAACTTGAAAACACATTTTGGAAGACATGGTTATTATTTCCCAAGAGTCCTTTATAAAGCACGGTTAACATATATTTAAACCTGTTTCTGATGTGTGAAACTGATGATGAGATTAAATTTTACTGTGAACATGTGCTATTAAAAAGAAAAAAAAATACCTCCAAGTTTTCACACATTGCATTTATTAAATGTGATTCTGTTACTTTAGAGGGAAAATTCAATTACATTTCCTTTTATTCCAAAAGCCCACGAAGAGATGAGGTAAGTTGGGGTTTGGCCCACTGCAAAGCTTTTAGCTAGAAAGCATTAGTCTTCATGTGTCCCTTTCTCCTCCACCTTTCAAAACAATGGAACCTTCACTAAGACGACAGAATTGATGTTATTAGAACTAATACTTCCCAAGAAAGTAAAACGTGCTTAGAAATGACCTATTTTCCTATTTTTATTAATCATAATTTGAAAATGTTCTAACCAGCATTTGCTATTTTACATATATACTAATTTTTAAAGTATTAATCATCTTGTTTTGCCAAGCTCATTAAAATATTTTCTAGTTGAAGATAGTATACATCAAGTACTTACTATGTGCCTGAGAATAGATGTAATATAAATATATCATTTTATACATAAAGAAGCAAAAAAACGTTATATAAATGAATGTTTAAACTCACAGGCCTAGCTAAGTAGTGGAAGGGTTCAGACTGGAAATGATGATATGAGAGAGCATAACTTGCTGTGCCATTATTTCTCTGCTATCATTATAGACATAGAAGAACATGGAGCTTTACAATTCTTTTTGACTAAATACTAGGACTCAGTTTCTTCTTATTATTACTGGTAGTAGATAAAACTGCAAATGCAGCCAAGTTGGTTTTCTGGCTTCCACATATAATTTTAACAGAAGATATAGCATAGACAACCTACAATTATATTTAACTACACTGTTAATTATTAAAACAACAAACTTCAATTTCATTTTTCTCATGATTGTTTTCCCAATTCTATTTCAGTTCTGTGTTGTAATGTACTAGTTTTAAATTCCATTTACCATTCATTACCTTCTCCTACTTTTTGTTTGAAAAAAATCTAAATATTCATATTATCTTATGTCTAGTGATACAATTAAGACTGCCAATTGACTAGAGCATAGTCCAGCAATGAAATGCATTTTAACATTGCTTTAAGTTGTTCTGGTGGTTTGAATACATTTTTTAGTAATCACTATTTTGTTTTTGCTAGCTTGAGAAATACCTTTCGATATTGATACACACAGCAGAGGGGACGGATAGTGATTTATCAGGTGCATGATCCTCATTTAACCCCACAGGAATAATTGAAGACAGGACATTTATGCCCAACCTTTCTGTTGGAAAGAAAGTGACATGGCCTATGAACGCTGTAGTACTGGGCTTGACTCCTGTTGGAGCAGAAGAGCAGCTGAACATGAAGTAAAGTATTTCTCTCAAACTAATAGCAATTTTTTTTCCCTGGGGGACAAAATCTTGACAGAGTCATGGCATGGAATAACAAAGACTAATGTAAAGTGAAATCTAAAAAACAACAAAAAAATATTTCTACTCAAAATTCTGAAACTGTGGAGGACTTTTATTTCTCAACCCCAAAATCTTTTTCATTCTAATTATATTGACTATAGTTGTTAATTTACACAGCATACACATACTAATTTTCCTAAATCATTTAAATTTAAAATCTCAAGCATTATTGTTGTATAATACAGACCATCATCTTACCAGTCACACGTCTCATCTATTGCTCAATTTTCTTCTCTTACCACAGTAAATCTCAAGTTTATTTGCCATTTTTCTAAGACATTCATGTTTCTGCTTCCTTGTTTTTATCCAAACTCAACCCATTTCCTTAATTCTTCAGTACTCCTGGCAACTTTAAATCTCAGAGTATGATAAGGACCTACTTTTCTAAACATGTTAATACACTGTGGATTTCAAAGAGAAAGAGAACCATTACTTTCTCCTCTTTTCCAGAGCATTTTCTCTACATGTGTATCATGTACTTTGATGATTTTTATAATCCTTCTCCATTTTTGTTCTCCCCTCATTCCCTCCCAGGTTTCTCCTTTCTCATTTTTTTTTTTTCAGTTCTAGTGTGAAAGTATTGACATTGAGTGCTGCCTCACCAAATACTTTCAGTTCTCTGCCTTTGAATCCTAGAGTTGCTTGTTTTTTGTTTTTTGTTTTCTCCTATTCCTTTGTAGTCTTTATGGTCACATTGTTCATTATCTCTCATGTCCTGTGAGCAAAAGGAGGTGTGCCAAATATGTGTTCTCTCTATGAATACACTTTTAATATCTAGTGTGAATCGATGCCCCCTTTCCACCTGGTACAACACCAAAGACCTTTTGGAATGAACAATGCTCTGCCTATATTATTTTATCCATCGCCATGCTGCGTTGTTGAAGTGGAATGCTTTTCCTGGATATTTTATGGGAATAAGAAACTGTACCATCTTGTTTTATGTCAAATCATCATAATCTAAAATCGTTTTAGAAGAAGGAAATTCAATTCTCTCTCCACATTGTTCTTTAGGCAAGCCTATGATACATTTCATAGATTGATGATTCATATGAGAAAGCCAGTCTCACTTTATACAGTGTCACTCTTGGGCAGGATTTCTGAGTGCTATAGGAAAGTAGACTGAGCAAGCTAGGAGGAGCAACTCTGTAAGAAGCATGCCTCTGTGGCCACAACTTGTGTTTCTTTCTCAAGGTTCCTGCCCAACATTGTGTTCTTACCTTGTTTTTCTCAGTGATGACAGTTCCTGGAAGTATAAGATCAAAGAAGCTTTTTATCTCCAACATGATTCAACAGAAAATCTAATTTAAAAATATAGAAACTATAATTAAGACAAACTAATGTTTTAAATTGCTAAGATTGCTTATTGGATAGAACAATATAAATAACATAGTTTCTTATATAACTGATGTAGTCTGATACCATACTTAACCCATTATCTTTCATAGAATATAAAATATTCTTTGCAGAATAATAAAATAATGTTCTTAAGCAATGCACATGATTTTTTTGTGTGGGGAGGAACTATGAGCCAATTTGTTAATAAGAAATTTCTCAACATTGCTTTAACACGGGTTGATGAAACCAAGTACAGAATGCAAAAAATAAACACAAGAAAAATACAATATATTTTATTAAAAGATATATCATTAAGACAAGGGAAAAACATGATTAGAGGAAATACTTCTTCATCCTGCACAGGCTAGCAAATAATAATTTCTCTCTAGGTTAGTGATTTGATTCCTAGTAAATCTACAGGTTATTTTCCTTTTCCCTCTAATGAATGTTTCATAGGATATGGCAGTAAAGGAGAGACCATATTAATACTTCCCTAAACAGTAAGACTTAGTAATTTCATTGTAATTAAGCATACAGAATGCTGTCATCACTTTCCAGGGACTGTTCTGATTCTCACCATTAACATGTTTTGCAGTTTGTTGATGCTGGTAGATTACTCTCTCTTAGTGACTTTTAAAAATCTAAATAATATCTATGTATGTATGTATATATATATATATATATATATATATATATATATATATATATATGCTTTAGAAAAATTGATTATAAAGTGTTCTTTTTATTTTTTAATTTATTAGAGTATTATTGCTAAATGTGTTGCCTTTCATTCAGTTGCATTTGTCATCTTTTAAAATTCATGAAAGCAGACATTTATGGGACTCTGAATTATAAATTTTTTATGCTTCTAGACACTTGCTCATAAATTTACGTACTATTGAAGGAACACATCCTCGATTTTCTTTCCTTCCTCTCATCCTGCTTTCCTTCCTTCTATGAATCTAAATTCATGTCTTACTTTTTGCTTTTTTAAAAAATTATGTATTTATTCTCTCTCTCTCACTCTCGCTCTCGCTCTGTGTGTGTGTGTGTGTGTCTCCTGTGACATATGGAATATGTATAGGCAAGAAGACAGCATTTAAGAGTTGGTTCTCTCCTTCCATCATGAAATTTGAACAAAGATCAACTCATCCTCTTTAACATGGAATTTTATCCACTGTTCTACATTTTCTATGTCAATGTGACATAGCTAGATTCATTTCGGAAGAACGAACCTAAACTGAGAAAATGCCTCTGCCAGATTGGCTGGTGGGCAAATCTGTGGTACATTTTATTGGTGGATATGAGAGGCTTGTGTTCACTCTAGACAGTAGTACTCCTTGGATAGTGGTCCCGGATGCTATAGAAAGTGTGCTGTGAAAATCCATAGATGGTTGTCAGTAAGGCACTGCTTCTTGGCCTCTGCTTCAATTTTTGCCTTCAGGTTCTTCCTTTAAGTTCTTGACCTGACCACTGTGGATGAGGGTCTACAGTCTGTAAGTTGAGATAAATGTCTTCCTCTCCAAATTGACTTTAGTCGTAATGTTCCATCACAGCTACAGAAAATTTAAATAAATAACTCACTGGGGCATCTTTCCAGCCTCTCTTTCTCCTAACCAAACCCTTTATATATTGGGATAGGGTCTTCTTGCATAAACCTGGTTTGTTTAGGATATGGTATATAGCATGAGTAGAATTTAAATTTACAACAATAAACTTGGTCCTGCTTCCTGGGTAATGTGATAAAAGTTGTGTGCCAGAACACACAGCCAAATGCTTCTTTACTCATCCCAGTTCATGCTTCGTGATAAAGACACCTATGGAAAAGGGGTTAAAATTCTTTTAATTATTAGTATTTCTTATTATTTTTAAGTATTCCAATTTAAGTATCATTAATATCTCTAAAATCAGCCCACAATTTCATTGCTAAATTTTCATAAATTGTATCAGAATTGTGAGAAATACTCATAAAAATCTGAAGAACACTGATTCATCTTAACAGCAGTGGTAGAGCTATCCTGATCAGCTTTGTGCTCCAGGTGTCACTATGCACGCTACTGATTTGATTAAATGTCTGATGCTTGAATGTAGTGTTTTAAAGAACATTTAAACTGAATTGTATCTTAATTATAAAAGTATTCATACCCAGAAACAAAGCGAACAATAGTCAGGTTTATTTCTAGAGGACTAGGAAAGGAATTGAGAAAGTGCACTCTCCTGAGTGAAGAGCAGGCTTCTCAGTGATGCAAACTCTCCTCTTCCCTTCGGTGTTTTGACTTATAAATCTTGATCCATTTATCCCACTTTCATCTGCAAAGGGAGTAGGCTATCATAGTTCTTCTACAGTGAAGAGTGTAGGTTTTCTTAGAGGCTATTCTTAACCACAATGCCATGTGTTACCAAGAGATGCATTTGATACATGAATCTGTAGAAAATGTAACTATCCATATGTTAAATTAACTAGGAGAACTGGCAATAGTGTCTAGTTCTAGCTCCTTAGGAACAAAGTCTATGATACATTGGGATCAGGAGCCTAGGAAAAGACCTTTGCTGTTGGGAGATCTTTTTTCTTATCTAATCAACATGGCTTTTTTTTATAATAGACCTAGAAGATCTCATTAATTATCTCTTAAGTGTTCTTAAGATGTGAATCCTCAGAGAATAAGATGTGTGTACTGCTCTTCAGAATTATTTTAGAAATCTTTGTTTGAATGTAGATATTTTCAGTACTTCTATTGAGCATGTCATGATTTAATGAAAATCAAATTAACATTTTAATATGAATGTCAATTAAAAAGTCTTCCCTAACAGTCAATTTTAGTACTGATAATAAATGCATCTGTACAAGGTATAAAAATTAAGGGTTTCTAATAGTAAGATTAATATAATGGAAAAATCTGTTTTGCAATAATGACAGAAAGCAAAAGCATAAAAGATTAAGAGTGATGCCTTTGGGAAAAAATAATTGTGCTTAATTTAACTTGTTTTATTCATAAAGCACTATGCATATTATATTCTTGTTCTCTGCATTGCGAGTATAGGTCATACAAAGAAATTATTTAGCATTAGTGATGAACAAGTTTGAATTTTTAAGGATTTTTCTCATAGTTTTAACAAAAATACAGCATAATTTATCAATCCATTTGAATAAAAATTAAATGAATTTCTAAGCTCAATTATCTCACTCTCAAAGAAGTGTTGTGACATATGCTATCATATGTAAAAACTTTCCAAGAGATGGCTGTTGAAGCTGACATTGTCTGTATAAACAAAGCCTCTTCCGCTCTTTCACTCCTGATAAGTACATGTTAATACCAACTCAGGGTAGATTGTCATATTTGTCAGCTGGTGTGACAACTTATATGTCATCCCATAAAGGTGCTTAATTAATTATAGATTTATATTAGAGTACTTCACAAAATATTATCATTCTTTAACATGGAATAGCTGTTTTTAATATTTCAGTTCAAGCTTAATAATTTATATTTTCTAGATTTGTCATGTTTCACAAGAATATTTTATAATTATTGAGCAAAACTCATACAGATTGACAGCAGTCACCTTTAGCTTATTGTTCACATAAAGCTCTTTTTAAAGTAAAAGCGCAAGTGTTATGTATAATTTTCTCTGTTTATAAGAAAATAATAAAATAGAGTATTCATATCAGTTTATAAACAACATTCAAATATTTCCCCATTATGTATTTTTAGCTACTATAGTTTATCTTACTTCACATGCAAGCTTATTAACAACTCATTTAGAATAATAGTGCCATCGCTGCACCATTCGCTCATTGCGCCAACAGTTGAAACACTCAGGCTAGACACAAAGCAAGGCACAATATTGTTGGAAATGTATTTAAACTTTTTATCACAGTCTAAACTAAAAACATGGTATTTCCTGTCTGTGATTTATTAAGCTCTGCTAGGATAACTGTTCTAGGGACGATTAAGATTGTTCAGTCAGTTGAATGTTTGATGAACAAGTATGAGAATCAGAATTATATATGCGAATATAATCACATACAGAAATGTGCACCTGAGATCCCAGCACCAGAGAGGTAGGGACAGGGTGATAAGTTATGGAGCTGGCTGGTCAGCCAGGCCAGCAAAATCAGCAAGCTCCATATTTTGTCTCAAAAATATTGTGGAGTACAATTATGAAAAACCTCAACATTGGCCTCCAAAATGATATGAATTGAAAGTTCTTGTGTTATGAAACATTAGCATAATTGAAAATAAAATAAGAGTGAATACTAACATGGGCAAAATCTAACATCTACATAAAGTGTGCAAAGAAGGAACACAGTATATGAGTAGTATGTGCATTAAACGGCTTGCTAGTTTTAGCTTAATTAGATTAGAATTCGTTTTACTAACATAATATTTTTATTGATTATTTGAGAATTTCAAAAAAAATGTATCTTGATCACATTCACTTTCAATTCCTCCCAGATCCACCCTCCTATCCTTATTCCTGTCCCACAAAAGAAAAAGGAAATAAAATTAAAAGACATCAAGTCCAATTTGTGTTGCCCAATTTGTGTTACTCATTGGTTCATGATCAAACACCCATTAAAGGCACTCATTAAAGGCAACTGAGTCCTTCCCTACCATGACTTCCAGAAGCCATGGCTTGCTAATAAACTGGGCACTGCAGCTGAACTCCCACATCTGTCACTGTCTCCTTGTTACTAGTTCTGCCTTCTTCTCTACATATATGCTTCTCTATTTTGCCATCTTTCCTACCTCTTCTCTTCTCTACCTCTTCTCTTTCTTTCCCACTTCTCATATTTCCTCTTTCTCTATTTCACATTTATGCATCAAAGTGGCATTGCAATCTGCTGATTGTCTCTGCTGCTTGGCACTATGAAGAACTTTGGCCTTGTTGGAGTAGGTGTGGCCTTATTAAAGGAAGTGAATCCCTGTGGGGATGGGCTTTGAGGTCTTCTATGCTCAAGCTGCATCCAGTGTGGAACAATCTCCTTCTGCTGCTTGTGAATCAAGTTCCTTTTCCAGCACCATGTCTGTCTTCAAGCTGCCATATTTCCCACCATGAAGAAAGTGGACTAAATCTCTTAAACTAAGCCAGCTCTAATTAAATGTTTTCCTTCATAGGAGTTGCTATGGTCACAGGAAATCCTAAGACCACATGCAAATACTTATTACAATGAGTAATTGGTCTGGTTTAAGGTTTCTGGTTTCTGAAGTACCATGAATAGTGGACTATCACTGAGACTCCTTTCAGATATTTTCTTGTTGCCCAGAGTCAGAGGGGTTTTATGGTTAGACAGTATATCTCAAAGTAGCATCACTCTCCTACTCCAAGCTGAGAGGCGACTCCATGCCTTTCATAAAATTCCCAGTGGACCAAAACCAGTCCTAACAGCTGAGACATGTTCCTTAGTCCACTGCAGCTACTCCCACACCTGTTGCCTCCCTATCTCCAGTTTCCCTTCTCCCCACCATTCTTGAAAACCTGCTCTGCCATCATATTTTTCCAATTTCCAGAGACCACATATAAGAAGCATTTCCCACTTTACTTGACTAAAATTTTTGATTTCATGATGTTTCATGCTTTGAAGACTAATCCTCTGCTTTCATGATTCCCTCAGAGTGTCCTTGGACATTTCAGGCTCCTCAGAGCTGCCCTGCTTGGTCCCCTGAGTGTCTGTGCCTTCCATCATCTTTAACTGATCATGTTTACTAGAATTGACTTTTCATTATTTAGGTTTATTTTATTTGTAATGTTGTTATGCCAGTATGTATATGTGTGTGCCATATGCATGCACTGTGCCCAAAGATGTCACAAGACATTAAATCCTCTGGAAGTGTAGTTAACAATGGTTGGGAGCCACCATGTGGGTTCTTGGAAGCATACCCAAGTCCAAGAAAGTACAACTCTTTCTTACTACTAAGTCATCTCCATAGCCACTTGGAGTTGACTTAAGCATATATTTAGCTCACCTATAATTTAGCTCATAAATATTTAGCTAACCTTGAAGAAAACATTTGAAGATTTTTTTAAACAAAGAAACCATTATGGAGAAAATTCTTCATGATTCAATGCTTATTATTATTATTATTTTTATTTTATATGCATTAGTATTTTCCTGAATATATGTCTGTGTAAGAATGTTTGAATGCATAGAACTGGAGTTATAGGCAGATGTGAGCTGACATGTGAGTGCTGAGAATTGAACCCAGGTCCTCTGGAATTGCTGCCAGTACTCTTAATTGTTGAACCATCTCTCTATGCCTATGGGGAATATTCCTTCTCAGTGTGAATATAATGGAGAGCCAAGAAAAGATGGTGAGGACATGTGAAGCTGACTGGGAAAAGTTCGCAAACACCTACGCCTTCTCAGAGAAAAGAATCAAGTCAGATGCAGGCATGAAATTAAACCAGGGCTAGAGGAGCTCTACTCATTTGTGTATTTCATTGTTTAGTTTAGGAACAGAGGAAATGTATTTCATTGGCCTTTGCCTGCAGAACTCATGCATTTAAATTCCTCATCATGTTACCGGGACTGATTGTAGTGTGGAGATTATTTGCAGATGAATTTATAAGGTAGGGTGCATTAAACTATCTTTTAATCTTTAAGAACATGTATCAGAGTAGTAATGAAACTGAGACCTGAGTACTGAAAAATTATATATATATATATATATATATATATATATATATATATATATATATATATATAATATAAATGTCTTCAAAATGTTACTACTCAATAAAATTAAAATTAGAACTGTGTGACAGTTGTAAAATTCTGATAAATAAAGCTTATTTTTCATTTGGCTGTTTTCATCAACGAACACTGTGATGAAATTGCTAACATTTTCCAACTCCATTATCTTCTTCAAACACAATGATAAAAGCTTCCAGCATTATTGACAAGTAGTTTCGGCTTCACTCCATCTTGTGCTATTTAAAATATCTTTACACAAATTGAAATGTGGTACATGATATTTTGGAGGTTTAAGCCAAGAAGAGTTCATTGCCATCAGAATATATGTACAGAGTCTTAATCCAAATCATAATGTTTTATGGAAAAATGTTATGGATTTTATACTATTGATGTATATTGAAATGTAAATAATCATTTCTAGAACTGGATCTCAAGGATGATTTCTTCCTATTAAAACTCCCTGTGCTCTTCTGACTGCTCAGTCTTGACACAGTGACTTGGGGTCAGTAATGCAGTTGAGTTGGCTAGTCTAAGGCAACATCATACATCAACCAGGGACCCAGTTCTCCATGGGTAACAGAGCTCTACCACAGACATGAATGACAAGTTGACAACAGCTCCTTTTGCCTCTGACAACAACTTTCCTTGCCTGTCACTATTTTTCTTTGTCCCCTTGTTTCTTAACTTGAATTGCACACTCCCTGTGTAGTTTGCTCTGTCCTCTGAGAAGTAAACAGGAAAAAATTCTCTTAGGAACCATAGTAGAAGAGCCAACTTGTCTACTCTGTTATATTTTTGTTTGTTTGCTTCAGGAATGTCACTATTACAGATTACAGGTATTTATTTATTTTTGCCTATTTATTCACAGAGCAAAATCAACAAAGATCAAGAGCAAAGCCATTGCCTTAAAGATTATCAGAAATAAGCAGTTTTTTATTTTAAACCACTAATGTTTAACGTTTGTTGCTGCAGCATATTGTCACCAGCTTCGGTTAATTCAAGAGAGTTAACATGATCTATCTTCGTTAGAACGATATTCATTTACTTATTAGTTTAAGTAAATCACTGGAATGAAATAAAAAGTACAACATTCTACTGATTCTTGAATAGTATCGATACAAAATTATATATCTATAAAATGTAAATTCTATCTCATTTTGCTCATATGCATAAAAGTTATATGTTCTAAAATTTTGATTTTTAAAAAAAAATTTATTGGTTATTTTATTTATTTACATTTCAAACATTGTCCCCTTTCCCGGTATCCCTTCCACAATTCCCCTATTCCAACCCCCTTTGCCTTGCCTCTGTGAGAGTGGTCCCCAATCCACCCACCTACTTCACTGCCTTAGCATCCCCCTATGCTGGGACATTGAGCCTCCAGAGGACCAAGGGCCTCCCCTCCCATTGATGAGCAAGAGGTCCCCAATGGAGGAGTTAGGGAAGGAACTGAAGGAAGCTGAAGGGATTTGCAAACACATAGGTAAATCAACAATATCAACCAACCAGAACCCCCCAGAGCTCCCAGGGACTAAATCACCAACCAAAGAGTACACATGGAGGGAGCCATGGCTCCAGCTACATATGTAGCAGAGGATTGGCTTATCTGGCATCAGTGGGAAGGGAGGCCCTTGGTCCTGTAGAGACTTGATTGCGCAATGTAGAGGAATGCTAGGGTGATGAGGCAGAATGGGTGGGTAGGTGGGGGAGCACCCTCATAGAAGCAGGGGAGTGGGATGGGATAGGAGATTTGAGGAGAGAAAACCAGAAACATTTGAAATATAAATAAATAACATAATCAATAAAAATACATTTAAAAAAGATAATGTTCATTCAATAAATGTTAATTTACTTAGAATGACATTCATTTTAGTTTGAAAGATGAAAGTAATTGATTAAACATGTTAAGTTTTGATAAATACTTCCTCCAAGTTCTTTGGTACCAAGCACTGCCAAATCTTACTATGATTTTACTTAATTTGTTTTAGTAATAGTTTTACTCTGCCATAAAAAAAGATCCAACACAGACGCAGATGCTTGCAGCCAAACATAGGACTGAGTATGGGTCCCCAGTGGAGGAGTTAGGGGAAGGACTGAAGGAGGTGAAAGGGTTTGCAACCCCATAGGAAAAACAACAATATCAACCAAGCAGAGTCCTCAGAGCTCCCAGGGACTAAACCACCAACCAAAGAGTACACATGGAGTGACCCAAGGCTCCAGCCACATATGTGGCAGAGGATGGCCTTGTCTGGCATCAATGAGAAGGAGGCCCTTGTTCCTGTGTAGGCTTGATGCCTCAACAAAGAAGGTGGGTGGTTTGGGGAGAACTGTCACAGAAGCAGGGGTGGTGGGGTAGGGGGCTTTTGAAGGGGAAACCAAGAAGGGGAGATAACATTTGAAATGTAAATAAATAAAATAACTAATGAAAAAATTAAAAAAAAACAAAAAACAAGAAAAAGATCACTAAAATATAATTTAATTATTTAAAAACCAGTGCTAGATAGAACTGTAGGAGACTGAGAAGTCAAGGACACCAGAAAAAAAATTATCCAGAGATGCAACTAACCTGAGCTCATAGGTCTTATACAGACTGATGCAATGACCAGAGATTGTACATGGGTCTGACCTAGATCTTCTAAGTATTTTACAGTAGAGTAGCTTGGTATTTTTATGGGATTCCTAAGAGTTCGATTGAGGTCTGGTTCTGATTCCTTTCCTCACTTTGGGACAGTTCTGTCTATTCTTACTGAGACTTAATATATACCATGTTTGTTTGAAATCCATAGGAAGTCATCCCTTTTCTGAAGGGAAATGGAGGAGCAGTGGATGGGACAGGGGTGTGGGGAAGCAGACATGTGGCGAAGGGCCTGAGAAGAGAGGAGGCAGAGGAAACTGCAGTCAGAATGTCATATATGAGAAAAGAATAAATAAAAAATTTAAAAAAACAAAAAATGAAAAAGACATATCAGAAAAGAGAAGGATGAAATGTTACAGCTCAGCATGAAGTTAAAGCTTGGAATCATGAGAAGTGCTTTGTGTAGCACAAATATTAAGAGATTAGGACAGAGGACAGCCCTGGAGATACTGTTGAAAACATAACTGAACAGTGCAATCTATGGTCACAAATGAAACTAAGTTAGTACAATTCAAGAAAATAAAATGAGAGCCATATCAGGAGAACAATACACATTCTGAATATTTATATTTTAATATGAAACAAGATGACCAGTAAGAAAATAGGATAACCACATTAAACAAAAGCATTTATCTTTTTCTTAGGTATAATGCTTTAGTATTCATTTATCTGGCACAGGCACTGAGTGTTTGAAATAATATACATGTCTATTTTATTTGCTTTTATTAAACATAGATTTTTTTCTCTCCTAACATATCCTCTTTTCACTCATCCCCAAGACTCTTCCCAGTTCTTCCCCACCTCTGTTCACATTCATTTTCTTTCCAACATCAAATAAGATAAAATACAATAATTTAAAACAATATGAGATCCTTTGTCAAAAATCAAGTGACTTTATGTGTGTGGGTTCATTTCTGGGTCCTCAGTTCTATTTCATTGATCTACCTGCCTGTCACTGTACCAATACCATGCAATTTTTATCACTACTGCTCTGTAGTACAGCTTGAGATAAGGGATGCTGATTCGCCCAGAAGTCCTTTTGTTGTTAAGGATAGCTTTTGCTATCCTGGGTTTTTTGTTGTTCCAACTGAATTTGAGAATTGCTCTTTCTAAGTCTATGAAGAATTGAGTTGGAATTTTGATGGGGATTGCATTGAATTTGCAGATTGCTTTTAGCAGGATGGCCATTTTTACTATATTAATCCTTCCAATCCATGATCATGGGAGATCTTTCCACCTTCTGAGGTCTTCTTCGATTTCTTTCTTCAGAGACTTGAAGTTCTTGTCATACAGATCTTTCACGTGCTTGGTTAGAGTCACACCAAGATACTTTATATTGTTTGTGACAATTGTGAAGGGTGTCATTTCCCTAATTTCTTTCTCAGCCTGTTTATCCTTTGAGTATAGGAAGGCTACTCATTTGTTTGAGTTAATTTGTATCCAGCCACTTTGCTGAAGTTGTTTATCAGCTGCAGGAGTTCTCTGGTAGAGTTTTTCAGGTCATTTAAGTATATGATCATATCATGTGCGAATAGTGATAATTTGACTTCTTCCTTACCAATTTTTATCCCTTTGATCTTCTTTTGTTGTCTAATTGCTCTAGTTAGAACTTCAATTACTATTTTGAATAGGTAGGGAGAGAGAAGGCAGCCTTGTTTAGTCCCTGATCTTAGTGGGATTGCTTCAAGTTTCTCTCCATTTAGTCTGATGTTGGCTACTGGTTTGCTGTACATTGCTTTTACTATGTTTAGGTATGGGCCTTGATTCCTGATCTTTCTAAGACTTTTATCACGAAGGGATGTTGAATTTTGTCCAATGCTTTTTCAGCATCTAAGGAAATGACCATGGTTTTTTTTCTTTGAGTTTGTTTATGTAGTGAATTACATTGATGGTTTTCCAGGTATTGAACCATCCCTGCATCCCTGGCATGAAGCCTACTTGATCATGATGAATGATCATTTTGATGTGTTCTTGGAATTTGTTTGCAAGAATTTTATTGAGTATTTTTGCATCGATAATCATAAGGGAAATTGGTCTGAAGTTTTCTTTCTTCGTTGGGTTTTTATGAGGTTTTGGTATCGGTGTGATTGTGGCCTCATAGAAGGAATTAGGTAGTGTTCTTCTGTTTCTATTTTGTGGAATAGATTGAAGAGTATTGGTATTAGGTCTTCTTTGAAGGTCTGATAGAATTCTGCAGTGAATCCATCTGGACCTGGGATTATTTTGGTTGGGAGACTTTTAATGACTGCCTCTATTTCTTTAGGCATTATGGGACTGTTTAGATGATTTATCTGATCCTGACTTAGATTTGGTATTTGTCATCTGTCTAGAAAATTGTCCATTTCATCCAAATTTTGCAGTTTTGTTGAATATAGGCTTTTGTAGTAGGATCTGATGA
>CM052712.1:48875292-48973297 GCA_028551405.1 Uromys caudimaculatus
TTCATTTCTAATTTTGTTAATTTGGATTCTGTCTCACACACATATGGTCACTTGATTTTCGACAAAGGAGCTAAAACCGCTCAGTGGAAAAAAACACAGCATTTTCAACAAATGGTGCTGGGTCAACTGGTGGTCTACATGTAGAAGAATGAAAATTGATCCATTCCTATCTCCTTGTACAAAGCTCAAGTCCAAGTGGATCAAGGACCTCCACATAAAACTAGTTACACTGAATCTAATAGAAGAGAAAGTGGGGAAAACTCTCGAACACCTGGGTACGAGGCAAAAGTTCCTGAACAGAAGACCAGTGGCTTATGCTCTAAGATCTAGAATAGACAAATGGGACCTCATGAAATTGCAAAGCTTCTGTAAGCCAAAGGACACTGTCAATAGGACAAAACAGCAACTAACAGATTGGGAAAAGATCTTAACCAATCCTATGTCTAATAGAGGGTGAATATCCAATATGTACAAAGAACTCAAGAAGTTAGACACCAAAAAACCAAATAACCCCATCAAAAAATGGAGAACAGAGCTAAAAAGAGAATTCTCAACTGAGGAAATTTGCAGGGCTGAGAAGCACCTAAAGAAATGCTCAACATTCCTAGTCATCAGGGAAATGCAAATCAAAATAAGTCTGAGATTCCACCTCACACCAGTAAGAATGGTTAAGATCAAAAACTCAGGTGACAGCAGATGCTGGCGAGGATGTGGAGAAAGAGGAACACTCATTCACTGTTGGTGGGAATGCAAGCTGGTACAACCACTCTGGAAATCAGTTTGGTGGACCCTCAGAAAAATGGACATAATACTACCTGAGGACCCAGCTATACCACTCTTGGGCATATACCCAGAAGATGCTCCAACATGTAATAAAGACACATACTCCTCTATGTTCATAGCAGCCATATTTATAATAGCCAGAAGCTGGAAACAACCATATGTCCCTCATCAGAGGAATGGATACAGAAAATGAGGTACATTTACACAATGGAATACTACTCAGCTATTAAAAACAATGACTTAATAAAATTTGCAGGCAAGTGGATGGAACTTGAAAATATCATCCTGTATTCTTTGGTTGGTCGTCCTAAGTCCAGGATGACTGGAGGGAGTATCAGGCCCATTCAAGCTGTTGCTCCATCCTTGGGGCTGCAAACCCCCTCAGCTCCTTTAGACCTTTCTCCAACTCCTCCATCTGGGACCTCACTCTCAGTCCAGTAGTTACTGTAAAGTGAAACTTGGGCATTCTGAACTTTTGGACTAATATCTGCTTATCAGTGAGTACATACCATGTTCGTTCTTTTGTGACTGAGTTACCTCACTCAGGATGATATTTTCAAGTTCCATCCATTTGCCTGCAAATTTCATTAAGTCATTGTTTTTAATAGCTGAGTAGTACTCCATTGTGTTCTATTCAGGAACTTTTCCCCGTACCCAGGTGTGGTTCGGATCACATATGTGGCAGAGGAGGGCCTCGTTGGCCATCAGGGAGCGAGGAAAGGCCCTTGGGCCTGAGGATGTCATAGGCCCAAGTAAAGGGGAATGTAATGGTGGGAATATGGGAATGGGTGGGCGGGTGTGTGGGAGGTGGAATTCCCTCATAGAGGCGGGGATGGGGAAGCAATAGGGGATTTCCAAAGAGGAGACATTGGAAATGTAAATAAAGTATCAAAAATTAATAAAAAAAAAAAAAAAGAAAATATCATCCTGAGCAAGGTAACTCAGTCACAAAAGAACGAACATGGTGTGTACTGACTGATAAGTGGATATTAGCCCAAAAATCTGGAATACCCAAGTTTCACTTTACAGTAACTGCTGGACTGAGAGTGAGGTCCCAGATGGAGGAGTGGGAGAAGGTACTGAAGGAGATGAGACAGTTTGCAGCCCCATGGAGGGAGCAACAGTGTCAACTGGCCTGACCCCCTAGTCCTCCTGGGGTTTGGACCACCAACCAAAGAATACACATCTATGGACCCATGGTTCGGACCGCATATATGGCAGAGGATGACCTTGATGGCCATCTGGGAGAGAAGGGAGGCCCTTGGGCCTGATGGTGTTAGAGGACCCTGTAAAGGGGAATGTCAATGTGGGAATATGGGAGTGGGTGGGCGGGTGGGTGGGAGGTGGAATACCCTCATAGAGGCGGGGGAAGGGGAGTGGATAGGGGTTTTCAAAGAGGAGACCTAGAAAGGCGGAAACAATGGAAATGTCAATAAAATATCAAAAAAGAAAAAGAAAAACAAACAAACAAACAAAAAAAAACCATAAAACTTGAAGCCATAAAATATATGCAGAGAAGTGGGTACAGGTACTATGAATGCTGTTCCAGTCTTTGTAAATTCATACAAACTTTGATCATATTGACTTAGAGGGCCTTATTTTCCTGTTGTCTTTGGGTCTTACACTCTTTCTGCCTTCAGATACTTGAAGGAGAAATTTCTTTTAGGAATGAATGTTAATGTCTGGACATGGATCTCTATTTTCTCCTCTGCTGCAGGAGGAAGGTTTTCTGATGATGGATGAACAAGACACCAATACATGAGTATAGACAATGTGATTAGGCGTCATTTTATTGCTTCTACTCCTTTTTACTTCTGTCTTCTGTCTCCTTCTTCCTTCTTCCTTCCTTATTTCCTTGCTTCCTTCCCTTCTCATCTCCCTCCTCCTCCTCCTCCTCCTCCTCCTCCTCCTCCTCCCTCCTCCTCACCCTCACCCCCTCCTCCTCCCTCCTCCTCACCCTCACCCCCTCCTCCTCCTTGTCCTCCACCTCTTCCTCTACAACAGTATTATAATTTTGTTCTACCCTATGTTCACAGACTACTATTTCATCTCTGACTTTTGGTCAACCACACAGTGGCAGGAATGAGTTCTACCTCGTGGAGTAAACCTTGCATCAAAATTCAATTATTGCTTGCTTACTCACACAAGCTTTGTGATCTCCTCACTCTAGCATGTCTTGTAATTGAGAAAACATTGTAGATCAAAGGGTTTGTGCCTTATTGGTGTTTTTCTTTCTTCTTTGATCATGTTCAGACTCAGAGTACCTTCCTGTATCAAAGACACTAGGATGTATATTAAATGCTGTATGTAGTAACCAGATCAATTCTCCATGTTGAATGGGTTGTGTAGATGTTACCTTCAGCAAAGGGGCCTTGCCTGCAATCTGTGGATAGTAACATATAGACTGAAAAGTAGCCTGTATTGTTTGGACATTCCCATGGCCAAAACCTAAATTAGATGTAATACAACTTCACAATTTCACAGTATTCAAATTTCATTTGGTGGCAACTGCTTGAAAGGTGCTTCCTCCCCTGTTATTTGGAGATTTTATTTTGATCATCTTCATATCTGTATATATTTTAGGAAAGCTTTACTGAATTAGTTTTCCTGTAAAGGCTCTTAATTTTAGTTGTTTTTTTTGTTGTTGTTTTTTTTTTTCTTTTTGTATTATTGTTTTTTTGCCATATTGCTTTCCCTATCCCCCTCCCCCTCTAATCCCCTTCCTCACTTACCTTCCCCTTCCAGCATCCTCTGACCTATTAATACATAACAATCTATTTCATCGTGCCTCAATTGATAGTATATCTAAACATTCTAGTCCCATACTCTACATTCAACCTATGGTTCTATGGATTGCATCTTGGTTATCATTGACTTAGCATCTAATATTTACATATAAGCAAAATCATACTATAGTCATCTTTCTAAGTCTGGAAGTTTCTCATGATGGACCTTTTCCTATTTCCATGTATTGACCCATGAAATTTTTATTTCAATTTTTAAACAGCTGAGGAATATTTCATTCTGTAAATCTATCATGTTTTCTTTGTTCATTCTTCTGTTGAGGGACATGTAGTTTTTGTTGTTTTTTTGTTTGTTTGGTTAGTTAGTTTGGTTGTTTGTTTTAATGTCTGGCCACATTGCATAGAGCATCAATTCTCATGGCTTTACAAGTATTTCTGTGCCAAGATGAATCATCTTTTGGGTATATGCCCAAGAGTGACATAGGGGCAATCTTAAGTAGATATATGGCAATCTTCATCAGTATATGGCATATTTCTTTTCATCATGCTGTTACATATTTACATCCACAGCAGCCACAAATGGGCTTCTCTTAATTCCACATACTTGCTACCATGAGCTGTACCTTATTTTATTCATCTGATCAATTCTAATGAGTAAAAGATGAAATTTTACCTTAGTTTTATTTTCATTTTTTTGATGGCTAAGGAGTTTGAATAGTTCTTTATGTTTCAAATTTCCACTTTTGAGAATTTTAGTTTTAGATACTAAACTAAATGTACTTTAACTTCAACTGGGTTATTTGTTTTCGTGATATCTAGGTTTTTGAGTTCTTTATATAGTTTGGATATTAAAGCAGTATTGAATATATACTTGGTCAAAAGCCTTTCACACACCTTAAGCTGCTACTTCATCTTAATCGTGGTATCTTCTGCTTTGTAGCAGACATTTAGTTTCAGGAAGCCCTATTTATAAATATTTGAGCTTGGTGACTGTGCTAATGGTTCTTATGAGTTTTTCTTGTGCCAGTGGATTCAAGGATTTCCCCCATTTTCTTTTCTATAACATTCAGTGTATCTTATTTTATGTTGAGGTCTTTGATCCGTTTGGAGTTGAGTTTTATTCAGTGTGAAAAATGTGGATCTATTCATACTCTCCCACATGTAGCTCTCATTTTAGAGGAGCCTTATTTGTTGAAGTTGGTTCCTTTTTCATAAGAGTATTCTTAGTTAACAATCTTCATGTATTTCAGGATACTAATCCAAATATGCTACTTGTAAAAATAGAAGTTTATTTTACAAATATTCTATGAAGTTCTTTTTTTCTCAATTGTACATCAATGACAAAAAACTATGAGTACTGAATCTTGACTTTTAAAGTATCAGTGAATGTTACTATAAAAATTAGGCTAGGATCAAAGACAGCTCACACTAGAAGAGATTCACATAACAGTGTATACAAGCTCAAATGCACAATGATCTTGGAATGGGCAGCTACCCATGCACACTAATCTTCGATTCAGAGAAGCATCATTGACTTGACTTCTCTCTGAGCCACTTAAAAAACTTGCTTGGAAATCAAAGAAAGTTGGCCAGTTTTCTGAGGAAAATCTATCATTGTTGTATACTGTAAATTCTTTTAGTAGACTATATTTTAGACACTTGACCAAGAATCATAATTATGATACATCACTATCTTTTCATAGAATTAGCGTTTCTCATATGTTGTTAAAAATAGAATAATTGTTAATGTCTTGAGGGAGAGATATGGAAAATAAAAAACAGGGAAAGGCAGAAAAAAGATGTATCAATAATTAAAAAATGAAAGGTTTTTTGCCTTTGCCTCCTCCTCCTCCTCCTCCTCCTCCTCCTCCTGCTCCTCCTCCTCCTCCTCCTCCTCCTCCTCCTCCTCCTCCTCCTCCTCCTCCTCCTCCTCCTCCTCTTCTTCTTCTTCTTCTTCTTCTTCTTCTTCTTCTTCTTCTTCTTCTTCTTCTTCTTCTTCTTCCTCTTCTTCTAACTATGCTAGAGGCCTAGCTAACTAGTTTGAGTAAACTCATAGGTGTTTTTGAAAGAGAATTGATAACCACAGCAGTATTAAGCTAGCATAATCATATTAAATAATTGCAGTCCCATTTGTCATTAAGCAAACTTAAAGCTGAAGCAGGCTAAGACTATTAGTGAAAACTGCAAACAATCAAAATGCAGAGATTTTGTGCTCAGTCTCAATGGATACATCTAAAATACACATAACTGAAGCCTAAAAATCACTGGAAAAGATGAAGCGGAAAGATTGTCAGAGGAAAAGTTTGCAAAAAATTGGATGGATCTTGAGAATATCATACTGATTGAGGTAACCCAGTCCCAAAACACATGCATGGTATGTATTTACTTAGTGGATATTAGCCATAAAATAGAGTATGCCAGTGCTACAGTCTACAGAACAAAGGAAGTTGGACGGGAAGGAGGGGACAAAAAAGGATGCCTGAGCCTTACTTGGAAGGCGGAATAGAATGGTCAGGGGAGTCTGATGCAGGGATGCAACTGGGTGAGAGTGGGGACTAGGAGGAGAGTGGGAGGTTCATAGTCAGGTGTAGAGAAGGTCAGTATAGATGGCTGGATAGCCATGAGAATGAAAGGAAATGTACAACTAACAGGAGGGTGGGTTTGCAGGCATCTCCAGGAAGACACAGAGACCTGGGATAGGGGATGTGCCCAATAATCAGTGGGAGTACTGTTAGCTGTGGCTCACAGCATTGGGAATATGGAACCTGAGGATGCTGTCTCCTGTGGCCAGGCAGGAATCCCAGTGGAGCAATAGGAGAAACAACTTACACACAAAACGTTTGACCACAAACTTATCCTGTCAACAAGAAATGCAGGAAATGGGCATGGAGCAGAGACTGAGGGAAAGGCCAACCAAGAACCAGCCTAACTTGAGACCCATCCCACGGGCAAGCAGCAATCTCTGACACTACTAATAATACTCTGTAATGCTTTCAGGCAGGACTCTATCATGGCTGTCCCCTGAGAAGCCAGACCCACCAGCCTACACAAACAGAGGTATATACACAAAGTCAGACAGTGGATGGGCTTCTGGACTCTTATAAAAAATATCCCTAAGGAGATAGAAACTCCACAGACAGACCAACAGAATCAAGTAACCTGGATACTTGGGACTGTCAGAGACTGAACTCTGCACCCATGTAACAAATGTGTAGCTTGGTTTTCATGTGTGTTAAGAACAACTGGAGAGAGAACTATGCCAAAAGCTATTGACTGTATATGGGGTACGTTCTTCTAGCCTGGCTGCCCTGCCTGGCCTCAATTGAAAAGGTAGCACCCAGCCCAGCAGAGACTAGAAGAGTCAGGATAGGTGGGATACCCCAGGTGGCCCCACCCACTTAGAGGAGAAGAGCATGGTGGATGGGAGAAGGATTATGGAAGGGGGTGCCTGGAATGTGGGCAGTGAATGGGATGTAAAGTGAAAAACTAAAATTAAATAAATAAATAAATGTAGAATAAATATAATAAGAGTTACTTATGTATATTAGAAAATCCTATGACATCAAACAATACAAATATGAACAATTTTAATGTTATATTTAAGGCTTCTAATCAAAGCTAGTATATTAGATAATGGGCAAGTATAATTCTCATGGCAAAGCTACTGAGAACATAAATAAATTTAACTAGTAACATGTTCTATACATGTATTGAATATTTGTATTTATATAACCATTATACTCATTAATAAATAATTTTTACACCAAAATTTTGGAGAAACATCAGATTTTGTGCCTTTTGTTTTATGAGGAAACTAAACATTGATATGTACATAAAAGAAACAATAGCTCTGTTTTTTTTTTTAATCTAAATGTATCCCTCTTAAAATGTTTCTATAGAACTTACTCATAGAGTAACACTCTTTGGTAGTTATAAGAAACAAGAAAGATAGTTAAAGTAAGCTTTTGATTTTTTTTATTTTTGCATATAAACTATCTGTAAAATGTGGAGCCCAATGCTTTTTTTAATATACACATTCATGTTTTGAATGTGACAGTTTATAAACAGCTCTCTTAAATTATCTATCTAGATCATATTGATCTCTAGAAAACATAGAAATAATGCTTCATCTTCCATAATCTTTTCTGCTGTAAATTTAAGTTACAGTGAACTTCTTTTTGTCTTTTATTTATTTATTAATTTTTTTACACTCCAGCTTTTATTCCCACCCAGACACATTCCAACTGATCCATATCTGGTATCTCCTCCCTAATCCCTTGTTTCTAAGAGGATAGCCCTACCCCCCATCCCCCATCCCCACCCAACCAGACCTCTAAACTCCCTGGGGCCTCCATACTGTTGAGGGTTAGGTGCATGTTCTCTTACTGAACCCAGACCCTGCAGTTCTCAGGAATGCACCAGAGATCTGGGAGGTGAGAGAGTCTCAGCACTCAAAGGGAGGGACCTTAGATGAAATGCCCAAAAGTAGGGAGAGGGAACTTATAGAGCCCACCTCCAGCAAGAATTTAAGGCATCAAGTGAGGGAGGGGGCTGCCATCGCACAGTCAAAACTCTGACCCATAATTGTTCCTGTCTGAAAGAAATGTAGGGATGGAAATGGAGAGGAGCCTGAGGAAAAGAAGGTCTAATGACTGCCCAAAGAGGGATCCAGTTCAAGGGGAGGTCCAAAGGCCTGACACTATTACTGAGGCTATGGAGCACTCATATAAAGGGACCTAGCATGACCGCAATCCAGAAGACCCAACAAGTAGCTGAAAGAGTCAGATGCAGATATTTACACTCAACCAATGGACAGAAGCTGCTGAGCCCTGTGGTTGAATTAGAGAAAGACTGGAAGAAGCTGAGGAGGAGGGTGACCCTGTAGAACCAGCAGTCTCAGTTAAACTTGACCCCTGAGCTCTCTCAAACACTGGACAACCAAGTAGGCAGCATACACCAGCTGATATAAAGCTCCCAACACCTTACAGTGAAATTTTAAATGCAAAATATTTACATAATTTTTTTACTCTAAATAATTTTCAGTCCTCATTTTTTCTACTGATTATCAATCATTTTGTAAAATCAGTTAGGGAGATAGTAATTGTATTTGCCTCATTAGTGTTTTGTGCCATTTCAGACCCTGTGTAATAGAAAGAAAGAAAAGAAAAATAACATTTATTTTATACTCTATTTAGCCTAATGTGTATTAACAGAGCCCAAGGAGGCAGCACTGTGCATGGGTGATAAGTTGGCAACATCGCCATATTACCAACTGAAGATATTGTCCAACATTGCACTTATTTCAGTCTTACGTTAACAAAGAAGCAAACTGAATATATTCTCTATTCAGGCCTTTCTCTGGCTGAAAACAACAATCTCCACAAGAATTAATTGTTTAGGTCTGTGTTGCTCTGTTTCAGTTAAGGAAAGACTGGTCGTCAGTCTGAAAAGAAGATATTATGCTAATTTAGTGCAAAGTAACTATGTACCAACACAACAGCTTATAAGAGAAAAGAGGCCTATACATCATGCTTTGCAACTGGTAGCCATCTGGAATATCAGCAGGGAACAGTCTCCATATTTGCAAAAATGCAAAGGTTCAGCATATTTCCATTTTTAAAGTTTCTTTCAAAAAGAATTACACTTACATAATTTTTGCAATCTTTTCACATTTTATAATATGTGCAGATCATAACAATATACGGATATGGATACCATTTTAATCAAATAAATTATTTTTGGTTTTTGTATTTAAGAGCAACCTAAAATATTCTAAGAGGTTAAAGACTGTTCTACACAGAACATATTGATTTCATTAACATAAAGCTAAATAACCAAACTATAGTAAATCATCTCCTTTGATATAATCTTGATGGTGTACTGTTCTGAACAATTATTTTCTTTTTAGTTTTTTGAAATGAAACTTCTCAAAATTTATGTGTTTACAGAAAGATTTGAAATGTTTCAGTCTCTCAGATATGCATACATCTAGGAATGACAATGAAAGAAATGGCGAAGTATTGTGGAGCCTTACAGACAACTTTGATACTTGTTCGTATTTATTTAAGTAGGATTTTTCTATGCCAGAATTTTCTCCTAGTTCTAAGTGTTTATTTTCAACTTCTAGACTTATTTGGCTTACTATATTGAACAATTGATATCAATTTTACATCTGTTTTAGTTTATATTTTTCAGATGGCTTAGAGGCTGGGGTTTTTTTTATTTTGCCATTTAAGTATATATATATAGTATTTGTTGATAGTTAACTATGGAATGTGTCAATGTTGAATTGCAGATTTTTATTTTTTGAATTTTACCTAAGAAAACATGGCCAATTACAAAGCCAAAAATAATCTCTCATTTTCATTTAAACATTCGTGATGCTATTTAGTTGTATAACTCAATTTAAATTTCATGAGACAATAGCTAAAATTAGTTATATGTCACCAATATTCAGAATTGTTCTTAAGAGAAATGGGAGTTGAGGGGGAGAAAATGCAGAAATTGGTGGGAGCTGTAGGGTAGGGGAATGCTAGGGTGATGAGGCAGGAGTGAGTGGGCAGGTGGGGGGAGCACCCTCATCAAGGCAAGGGGAGAGGGATGGGATAGGGGTTTGTGGAGGGAGAACTGGGAAGGGGAGTAGCATTTGAAATGTAAATAAATAAAATAACCAATTAAAAATGAACAAAAAGATGAAAAAGCCAAAACAACAAGCAAACAAAAAATAAATTAAGTGATAAAAAAAAAGGAAATTTATTCTGACAAACTGGGCTTAATATCTGGCTAGGAAATGGAACAAATATATAAGTAATTTGTGAAGAAAACTGAACGAAGTGTGCAAGACAATGGAATATTTACCAGGGAGTTTAAACACGTTAATCGGGGAAGCTGAAAGTGGTATGAGCTGAAATGTCAGGAATAAGAGATCTCGCTGCACATGGATTTAGGAACTACCATCACAAGGGTTGAGATCACTAGAGATAAATTTGAAGAAAGGAATGTCTCACCATCAGCTCAAAGTATTTAAAAGGCTGCTGGTACTATTCCAGTTAGAGAAAAATAAGACCTTGGAAGAAGCAAAGCAGATAAAACCCTACAGTAATGGGTTTGAGTTGTGTCTGATGATTATGAGACGATATTGGAGTCTCCTAAACAAAATGCCCAATAAAATTCTAAGAAATAGATACAGTTATGCATAATGCCATTTAATTGTCTTACATCAACCACATATAAAATATTCAATCTCAAAGAAGAGAATATTAGAATAACAAATTAACGTTAGCCAGGTTTATTTTATTGAATGGTAACAAAATGTTATGTCATGTACATTGTAGTAGTTCTACAACCATGGTAGTGAATACTTAATCCTGAAAGAGAGGCAGACAAAAGTATTTGATAACACAATTGGCTTGGGTTATGGAATATGAATCAGTAAATATAATACATTCAGTACAACTCACCATGTGGCTCATTCAGATTCTATTTCATAATCTGCTTTTCATAACCAACACTGCATAAGATCAAAGAATAACTACATTTAGTTCAAAAGAAAGTTTTGATAATATTGCCAGCTATATGAAATCATGTCTTGAATTAACAGTGATATTTTAGGCAGATTATAAATCTCCTGTGTTTTATCATGAAGTAAAACTGATTATTGACTTAGATAGGTGTAGGGTATCATTAACAGAACCCCTACATGATGCTGTCATTATACTATTGTGTGATTAGGCAATTCTGTTATTGCTAGTGTTAAATTTCAGTATTTTTAACTTATAGATATTATTAACAATAATTTTTGTCTCCTTTATCTAAAAAGATGCAATGAACAAATTCTGCTGTATTGCCATTTTGTTAAGATTAGAAGCACAAGTATTTAAAATGAAGAAACAGAAAGACAAGAATCATTTTTAAATAATGCAAATTGAAAGCCATATTAAAAAAGTACATCATGATGGAGAAAAAACATTTTTGTCTAAAGAGAAACAATATCATAGCTTCCATAGATTGCCATTTTTTGGCTAGAGAAGTCAGATCATCAAAAAACAAAACTATAAGTTAACAAAAAATTTTATGAATTTCCATCCCACAGTAGCAATTTAAACATAGGTGCATCATTTGAAATGCAGAGAAATGCATTTGAAATGGAAGACTGAAAGTCTTGAATGAGTGTCATTGGTCAAGGCTCTCACAAATGTTGATATATTTTGTTAACTTTCCGTTTCTAGGTTTAAAATAACTCTTAAGGCTTTATCAGGGCATATATTTTTAAGACTTATAATGTATAGATTCCTTTAATTTCTCGACATCCTTATGTGGACAGTAGCTCTTATATCCCGATAATTTTGTGTGTGAGCATGTTGTTGTTCTGTTTGTTTGTTTGTTTGTTTATTTATTATTTATTTATTTATTAGTCTTGGCATAGCATGGCTTTATTTTTTAATTTTAAATATTATTTATTATTATGAATAAATTACTTTATTTATTTACTTTCCAAATGTTGTTCCTTTCCCATATCCCTCCTTGCAGAGGTAATCCCCCTATACCTCCTCACCTTCTCCTCTAAGAGGGTCCCCCCGCCCAGGTATGACCCCCTCCCTGGGACATCAAGTCTCTACAGGATTAGAGACATCCTCTCCCATTAGGCTAGACAAGGCAGCCCTCTGCTACATAATGTACCTGGAGCCTTGTGCCATGTATGCACTTTGGTTGGTGGCTTAGTCTCTGGGTGCTCCCAGGGGTCCTGGTTAGTTAACATTGTTTTTCAGTTCCGCCAATCCTTCCCCTAACTCTTCCATAAGGGTCCCTGACCTCAATCTAATGCTTGGCTATGAATATCAGCATCTCTCTAAGTCAGCTGCTGGTAGAGCTTTTCAGAGGACAGTCATGCTAGACTTCTATCTGCAAGCACAACATAGCATGAGTAGTAGTGTCAGGGTCTGGTGCCCATGCATGGGATGGATACAAGTTGGGCTGATCACTGGCTGGCCATTCCTTCAGTCTCTGCTCCTTTTTTTGTCCCTATATTTCTTTTAGACAGCAATAGGTTTGAGTTGAAGAATATGAGAGTAGGTTGGTGTTTTCATCCCACTACTGAGGGCCTTTTCTAACTACTAGAACACTTTGAGTTCTACATACCCACTCTTGGGCATTTTGGCTGAGGTCACCCACACTGAGCCCTGAGAGCTTCCCACATCCCAGGTCTCTGGACTTTTCTAGAAGTTCCCCCCAACCTTCATCCCAGGAAGCTACGTATTTCCATTCATTCTCCTGGCACTCTGGCCTTCTTTCCTGTTCCACCCCCATACCTGCTCCTGCCCTCCCTTTCTCCTCCCCTTCGCCTCTTCCACCAAATCCCTCCCTCCCTCTGCCTCCCAGGATTACTTTGTTCCCCCGTCTAAGTGCGATTGAAGCATCTTCACTTGTGTCTTCCTTCTTGTTTCAGTTCTTCGGAAAGGATGCCTGAAGTATAAGACTAATAAGCAAATAAACTGAATAGTAATATAAGTGCATGATGCATATAGATATATTAAATATATGAGGTACTGACTCCATGTCATTGCTCATTATTTGTTGATCAGAAATTTATCACAGTACGCTAAAATATAAGCTAATATTAATCACAAAATTATGGAAAGTTAAGAAACCTGAATAAAGTGCTCATATTGAAAGCATTCTAAAAAGATTTTTTTGATATTTATTTTATTTACATTACAAATGTTTTCCCCTTGGGAAATCCCCTATCTTCTCCCTCCTCCCCTGCCTCTTTGAGGGTATCCCCCCACCCACCCACCCACTCCCATCTTCCTTCCCAAGCATTCCCATATACTGGGGCCTCTAACACCCTCAGGCCCAAGGGCCTTTCCTCCCCCTGATGGCCAACAAGGTCCTCCTCTGCCACCTATGTGGCCAGCACCATGGGTCCCTCCATGTGTATTCTTTGGTTGATGGTCCAGTCTCCGAGAGTTCTGGGGGGTCTGGCCAGTTGACACTGTTGCTCCCTCCATATAGCTGCAAAACCACTCAGCTCCTTCAGTCCCTTCTCCAACTCCTCCATCCAGGACCCCACGCTCAGTCCAACGGTTGACTGCGAGCTAAAACCTTCTTTACACATGAAGTTGTTTAATCTAAAATATTTTCTTGTATAAAGGAAGTTATAACTGTAAAATTCAAAATGAGCCAGCATATCCTTTTAATTAATACACAAGTGTAATGATGTTTATTTTTTGTGAATTATAACAAATTGAATAGCATATTAAATTGAATTATTATATTCAATTTAATAATATATTTCATTCAAATATGGCACAAAATAGTTGACAATCAGCAAAGAAGATTGTGTGCGTGCGTGCGTGCGTGTGTGTGTGTATTTCTGTTTGTGTCTTTGTATGTGAGTGTGTATGTGGGTGTGGGTGCTATCATATCAGTAGCCCTTTGGCCCTTTTCAGTGTTCTCTTCTAAGCATTGATCAATAGAGAAACATAAGAGTGCAAAATAAAATGAACATTGGAAAAAGACAGCATAAAACTTTTTCACCATGTGAATAGCCTGATAGGAAGTACAACAGGACTGGCAAACACCTCCTAGATATACAAATTATAAATTACATAATTTATAAAATGATAATAGCAGACTGTAAGATACAAAGGAGTTATATAAATGGTGCTCATTTTTATGTATGCCTGTCTTTTTCTGGCAAAATATAGATAAAGACCATATAAGATAAACTCTGGAACTCTTAAGAAATCAATCAAAGAAAAACTAAATATAGTGGAGGAAAGGTATGTCATTAAAATTAGAAACTTATGGAAGAAGGGGTAGGAATGACTGTAGGAGTCAGAGAGGATGGATGCTCCCTAAGAAACAAATAAAAGTGCTCACCTGAGTTTACAGAGAGTGAAAAGAGCAAGCATGCGGCCTGCCTGGGTCTGTACCGAATCATCTGTGTGTATGCTATGGCTATTAGATTGGTGATTTAGTGAGATTCCTGACAGTGGTCTCATGTGTATCTCTGACTCTTTTGCCTGATCTTAAAACTTTTTCTCCTAATGCTTTGTGTTGCCCAGACTCGCTATGAGAGCTTTTGTACTGCCTTGTTGTGTCCTGTCTGACTCTGTGTGCCATCTCTTCGAGACCTGCTCTTTTCTAAAAGATAAACTGAGGGGTTAATAGAGCTAGGAGAGAACGGAAGTGGGAGCCGCCAGGAAGAGCAAAGGGAGGAGAAACTATAGTTGGAATGCATTGCGTGAGAGAAAAATCTGTTTTAAATAAAAAAGAGAAACTATGTAGGCATTTTCAATATGCTTACAGTGACCATTCTTCAATAGACTCCTAAGCATAAACTTATCTACTTACTTTGTGTATATTGAAAATGTAATTATGCAGTTTTTGTGGGGAGACAAATGATACTGAAGACCTAGAAGTTTTAACAAATACTAAGAGGAAGAAAAGTGGAATAAAGGTTACTATCTCGTTTCCAAGCTTGCTAAAATCCTTCAGTTACAAGAACAGTTTACTAGCAAAAGAATAGACAAAAAGATGAAAGGATAGAAAAATGAACCCCAACGTCTCCCACAAAAAGTGACAATCAGCAGACAGACACATCCCTCTAAGCTGCAAAGACCATATTACAGAAAACAAGATACTACTATCAACAAAGGGTGTTGCAACAAGAGAACATTAGTATCCAAAGAATGAATGCAGGAACAGACTTTATACCATCAATAAAGAATTAGTTCAAAACAGGTATAAGATATGTACATATAGTTGGAAAAACTAAAGGAATTCCCAGAAGGCAACACTGGAGAAAACAGAAGTAATGTTTACTTGGAAAGCCTTTTTAGAAACAGCACAAAAGACACAGGCAAAGAAAGAACTTACCAACAAGCAACGATTCAATAGAGTCAAACATTCTGTTATTAAGGCAAAGTGGAGAAAGTGGCAAAGCAAGCTATAGACTCAGAGAACATCAGTACAAAGGAAAGTTCTACTAAAACGCTGTTGTCTAAAATATACAAAGCTCTTCAAAATAGAACAATAACGAAAAAAATATACACTTGTCAAATAAGTTTAGCAAATGATGTTCTTTAGCAGACATCATCAGTAAAAATTAGACAAAAAAGTACCCAAAAGGCAAATAAGGAGAAGTGATTATTAATAAGAATAAAGAATTTCATACTAGTATGTTTATAAAAGATAAAGAGGTATAAGATATGTTCTAAGGAGGTGTAGTCAGATATGGGGGAAGGGGGTGCCTCAGCGGGCCCATGCCAAGGCATCCCTTCCCCCTGAGGGACCAGCCACAGGCTGGTATAGTACAGAATAGAGTTTATTCAGGGCATAGGAAGGAGAGCTAAGAGGGTAGTAGAGGCAGAGAAAGGCAGAGGGCTGGGGAGGGGAAGGGGAGGTACAGAGGGAGGGACGGAGGGAGGGAGGGAGCGAGGGAGGGAGAAAGAGGTAGAGGCTATCTAGCCATGAGCACACAGGGAGAGAGCAGGAAGGAAAGGGAATGGGGAAGGGGAAAGCAAAAGCAGGAAAGAAGCAAGAGAGCAAGAGAGGGAGGAGGGGCAAGCAGCTCCTTTTATGGTGGATCAGGCCCATCTGGCTGTTGCCAGGCAACTGTGGGGTGGAGTTTAGACAGAATGATAACACATACAGTCATAAACATGTTCATTTTTGGTGGTAATTTTATATAATATATCTATGTCACTCTCTATGTAACTGTATATTAAAATATATGCAATGTATTTTATATAAAATGTATTGCCACTTAAATAGCTGAAAACATCCTAGTTGCTTCACACATTATTTTTAGGCAACTTCCCACTTTCTTTGTAACTCAAATCATAACTTATACATTATCATTTTGATACATATTTATCCTCTCTTTAATACATGAGTATACACACATATGAAAATATAGCTATCTCTATTTATTTATTTGTTTGTTTATTTGTTTTTATTTTGCTTTGCTCATTGCCATTTTGTCTTTTTGATGGGGTTGATTTCACCTGGGTTCTCAACTCATACTGAATGCTCTTTCCTGTTTACCTGTGTGGGAGAACTGGGCACACAGACTTTATTTTTATTAGTAAACCTGTCTCTCCCTGAGGAGGGAGAAGTAAAGATCTTCGGATCTGCTCCAATAACTAACAGTAGGAGGGCTGGGCAAAGGCACATTATTTTTGAGTCAGCCTTCTCTCCCCAAGGAGAGTGTAGAGAAGAACTCAGGACTTGGTCCAAAAGCCAGCAGCTGGGAATCTTTCTCTCAGCACATTTTCTCTAAAGTCATTGAAAATATTGTAACAGAGTTCAATGTTGTTATAAGGATCATCCCAAACTCAGATTTCTATTTATGCCCCAGCTTTAAGTGATCCTGTGTGACACACAGATGTCTGATAATATTGAATGTGTGGAACTCTGGGATTTTTTTTTTTCTTACTTGGTGAGATGTTATTTAATTTATTCTATACTCCAAGGTCACATCTGATTTGCAAATGTAAAAATTTATTATTTAAAAGACTTTTCCTATTTTCATTTTATAAAAATAAAGTGTTGGATTTTAAAACATGTGTGTGTGTGTGTGTGTGTGTGTGTGTGTGTGTGTGTGTGTGTGTGTGCCCCATATGCTTAGGTACCTGAAAAAACCAAAAGAAGGCTATGGATATCCTAAGACTGGAGCTAAAGTTCCTTGAATACTATTGAATATTGGTGTTTGGAATAAAACTCATTTCCTTTGAAAGAGAAAAATAAAATTTTAACCTCTGCATCATCTCTCCAGACGCAGAAGAGTAACTATTTTCTGATTGAGTTATATAAGGAAATAATTGGAAACCAGTTGTGTACCTGGATCTACTACCCATATGGGTAATATTAAAATTAATGGAGTTTAGTTAAGTTTATTTAAACATTTTTCTGTATTATTATTAAACTAACTTTAATACCAAAGTGTTTTATCTTGGTGAAAAGTTTGTATCAAAATTACAAATATAGTTTTTCAAAGAAAAAAACCTAGAAGTGTGTAGGAAAGCATGACCACTGAGGACCACTGCAAAGGTTAGCAAAGCTAGAACTCAGTTTGAGCTCAATTTTTGTACCCCATACTGCAGGTGTTTCCATTTATTTGTTTGTCTGTAAAAATGGAGGTTAGTTAGTCATAAGCTCCCAGAAGACATTAAGATGGTTTTAGTCTGACTAATAAGTTATATAATGAATATTATGTTAATTTTGAGTTTGGACATTTTTTAATTTTTTTTTCCTACAACTAGATCATTTATTTTTGCTGATTGGAGACCGGGGTTGCTGCCCTTTAACACCCTCACAAAGACTTAAACAGTCAGATTCTACCTTCCTTGTTAAATACATTTTAAAATTATGGTCCATTGATCAATAAACAACAACAACAACAACAACAACATATATCTCAAATGATCGGAAAAAAAGTTTACAGTGGTAACTTCTCTGAATTAAATGCTTTAAGGAAAGAAAATCAGGGCTTAGAGAAAGAAAGAATTCTGGTGTAGTCTGGTCATTTGACCAAAGCATACTATTCATATGTCAGTTAAATACCAGGCAAATAAAAATGTCAGATTGTCCAAACAATTCTTATTTATTCCTAATGATCAATATTTTAAAATCATTCTCGACATTTTAAAAAGGGTCCAGCATGTTGTTAAATTTAAACCTAGTATTTAAACTGGTCTATGACTCGAAAATTTAAGCATTGCATTTTTCCTATAAATTATATAAATTCCAGACTCAGGTATGATGTGCATAGTGTAATCCCAACACTAGGTATATGAGCTAGGAATACGATATGTTTGCGCCCAATCCATACAGTGACAAGATGTCTCAGGAATTGCCCTACTACCACCACAAATATAGAGATGAATGTGAGTCACATACATTCCCTAGCTGTACCAAGCTCAGTATGGGTTGAAAAGATGATCTCTTCTCTAGCCCACACCTGTGTCCTGACTAGATTGGTTGTTTTTGAAATTTCTTGGTATGAAAACCATCAGGCCCCCTATTAAAAATTGAGTTATTACTAAATGTAAGGTTTTTTTATTTTATTTTATGATTGTTCATAGAGGTGATGTACACATTGATTTCAGGTAAAAACAGGGCAGAAGCGAGTGTCAGATTGGCTGGAGCTACAGTTAGACATGGTCTGGGCTGTATTAAGCGAGTGTTGAGAAAGTTGTACTGTTCCTCTGCAAGAACACTATGTGAACTTTTACTCCAGCTCTAAGAAAACATTCATGAACTAAAAATGACATCACTTCTCTAACGTTTTATAGCAATAAATTATGTTCATAGTGTTCACTCAATGATTACTCTATTTATTTGGAAAAGTATAACTCTGATTCCATAAAAGCATAAGCTTCTAGCATTTTGCAGATGACACAAGGCTGCAACATAGACATCAACTAACACAGCAGTTCTGCACTTATCTACCATCTCTACACGACATAAGGACTGTGATTAAACCAACAGGCAAAACACACACATGCTGTTTTCTACCAGGAACAATAAAGTATGGCAAGAATCTAGGGACTGCATTTAAAGCAGAAAAAAAAAGAATGTGTGTGTGTGTGTGTGTGTGTGTGTGTGTGTGTGTGTGTGTGTGTGTGTATGTACATTGCACTTCAAAAATGAAAAAAATTTTGGGCTAATATCTGCTTATCAGTGAGTACATACCATGTGCATTCTTTTGTGACTGAGTTACCTCGCTCAGGATGATATTTTCAAGTTCCATCCACTTGCCTGCAAATTTCATTAAGTCATTGTTTTTAATAGCTGAGTAGTACTCCATCGTGTAAATGTACCACATTTTCTGTATCCATTCCTCTGATGAGGGACATCTGGGTTGTTTCCAGCTTCTGGCTATTATAAATACGGCTGCTATGAACATAGTGGAGCATGTGTCTTTATTACATGTTGGAGCATCTTCTGGGTATATGCCCAGGAGAGGTACTGATAAGCGGATATTAGCCCAAAAGTTCAGAATGCCCAAGTTTCACTTAACAGTAACCGCTGGACTGAAAGTGAGGTCACAGATGGAGGAGTTGGAGAAAGGTCTGAAGGAGCTGAGGGAATTTGCAGCCCCATGGAGGGAGCAAGAGCGTCAATGGGCCTGACTCCCCCCCCAGTCGTCCTGGAGTTTGGACCACCAACCAAAGAATACACATCTATGGACCCATGGTTCGGACCACATATGTGGCAGAGGATGACCTCGATGGACATCAGGGAGAGAGGAGAGGCCCTTGGGCCTGAGGGTGTTAGAAGCCCCAGTAAAGGGGAATGTCAAGGTAGGAATATGGGGATGGGTGGGTGGGTGGGTGGGAGGTAGAATTCCCTCATAGAGGTGGGGGAGGGGGAGGGGATAGGGGGTTTCCAAAGAGGAGACCCAGAAAAGAGGAAACATTGGAAATATAAATAAAGTATCAAAAAAAAAAACCAAAAATGAAAAAATTACATGTTTATTGCTAAATATATAAATATATAGACATGATTTAACAGAAAAACAAGTATATATAAGTGTGTGTGTGTATGTGAGTGTGTATAGTCATATTTGTGTGCTTATTGATATACATTAGATAAAACATATTTATAGAAGATAACTTGACAGCATTTTTCTTTGATCTGTACACAAACAAACCTTATGAAATCTTATAGTTAGTGCTGTTCCAAAATCCAGGAAACTTGTATCAATAACATTTCAGCTTTCCAAAATATATGGTGAAGAACAAATACTTGAGAGACTACAAATCCCAGATCATTCAAAAATGGCTTTAAAATATACTATCAGCTTTCTCAACCTCTATGTGATAGTAACTCAGGAAGAACTGAATGTTCTGAAATATTTGACCCAAAGAGAAAATGAACATTCCAGTTGGGTTGCTGAGACAGAGGTAGCAGTCTTTACTTGCTATGTTTTGTTTTGTGTTTTAATCTAATGTTGCACAAAGTCAGTCATTATGTATTGATGGATAACCCAAATTTGACTTGACAAATACTTCATACTTTTGGCTTGGATACATTGGACTACAATGAGGAAATGAAACTGGGAAATAATTAGTTAATTAGAGTAGATATGTATGTTTGTTTACATTGTCACTAAATTCTTTCCTGATTTGCTCTTCTAACTCAGGTGCTATTCCAGGTGTTACAGACAAATGCTTTATAAACACAAACAGACTCATGTTCTAGCCTCGCAATAACTTACAGTTTTTTTTTTAAGTGACTTAAAACTGTAAAGCTGATTTCTAGAGGTAGTTGATAGCCCCTCACTATCACAGAGGTTTTCCTGCCAAGAAAAATAAAAGTCTGGCAAGCGTTCGGGGACTGCATTTCAGATAGAAAATAATCCTAAAGGGTAAATCAATATGTATACATACACATCAGTGCATTGCACTTCAAAACTAAGAATAAATTTTGGAGTAGGTACAAGGAAATTGCAAGTCAGTAAGTGTTAAAAACTGAAATCGTGTCCTTTAAAACCCTGACACTATTCCTGTTGCGAATAGGTGCTTGCTGACAGGAACGTGGTATGGCTGTTCCCTGGGAGGTTCTACCAGCAACTAACCAAAGCAGATGTGGATGCTTGGAGCCAATCATCAGACTGAGCTCGGGAACCCCGATGGGGGAGCTGGCAGAAGGACTGGAGGAGCAGAGGGAGATCCCAACTCCATAGGAAGAACAATGTTGACTGGCCAGACCACTAAGTGCTCCCACGGATTAGATCACCAACCAAGGAGTGTACAGGGAGGGGTCCATGTCTTCAGATACATATGTAGCAGACGATAGCCTTGTCATTAATAGGAGGGGAGGTCCTTGGTCCTGTGGAGTTTTGAGGCCCCAGTGTAGGGAGATACTGGAGGGGTGGGGCAGGATAAGGGGTGGGAGTGGGGGAGCACTCCCATAGAGGCAAAGGGGAGGAGAAAGAGGGCAGATGTGGGATGGGGGATTTGTGGAGGGGTAACAGGGAAGTGTGATATCATTTGAGATGTAAAAGTATGGAATGATTAATTTTAAAAAATGGAAGAGGTACACAGACCTGATCCTCAGACTGATTCACTGTGAACTTGGCAATTGCCAAAGTCTGTCTACTGATAATTACTTGCTTCCTCTTGCTCCCTCCCCTATCCATCTTCCCTCACAAAATCCTTAAAAGTGTAAATTTACCTGGGGACTTTAGTGACAAAAGAGAACCATCAGACTAGGACTCAATATCTAATATGCCAATTAAGGAGACAAGCAATAGTGAAAGCAGACAGGGAAGACTTATCTAGTGTGGCTCCATGAAAATGAAAATTATAAATAGACCCAATGAGGGCAAGTCTGTATACAAAATACTGATATGAACAGAGTGCATAAAATGATAAGAATTAATATAAAAAATAAGCATTGTGCATAGCTAAGAAGTTCTGGTCTAGGAACCGTTGTTGGTCATTGCATCTTGCAAAGTAGTCTCACAAAGTATTAGGGTCCTTATGGATTGAAATGTCATAGTAGTGCTCAATGGAAGATTACTCCTTTCCAGAGCTCATCTTACTCCCATGGATAAATATCTAGGTAAGTGTTGTTATGATGTATTAGGTTTGTATTCTTTTTTTTTTTTTTTTTTATTTACATTTCCGATGATTCCCCTTTTCTTTGGAAACCCCGTGTCCCCTCCCCCTCCCCGCCTCTGTGAGGGAATTCCTCCTCCCACCCACCCGCCCACCCATTCCCATATTCCCACCTTGACATTCCCTTTTACTGGGGCCACTATTCTTCTTACAAATCAAAAATATGTAAGAGAAAGTATTAAAGACAATGACTGGTCTCTGAACTTTAAGCCTTGAAGACTGGAAGAGAAGTTCGGCAGAGTCTACTTAAGTGATTAATACGGTTGCCTAAGTACGAACCTGGACAGCCAAACTAAAGTGAAAGACCTGTCATCAGGATTTTATACTGCATTAAGAATTACCATCTGGGCCAAGTAGGCACCAAGACCTTTGTGAAAATGTACCTCTTAAAAGCATGTTCCTCAAGTTAAGAAAGAAAGGAAGGAAGGAAGGAAGGAAGAAAGGAAGGAAGGAAGGAAGGAAGGAAGGAAGGAAGGAAGGAAGGAAGGAAGGAAGGAAGGAAGGAAGGAAGAAGGGGCAGAAAAGGATGGAGTCCACTTTGATGCCAAAATCTAGATATAGGCACATTCTGAAAAGAAGCACAACTTCCTTTAAAATGCAAACATAGTCTCTTGTAAACATTTCCTTTCTACCTTTACAAGGAAATTCCACTTATAGCTGTGAATGTCTCTTTGAAGATCTGTTCAGGAGAGGAAGTATACAGGAACTTAAGTCAGAGACCATCCAGGAGTTTCTGTCTACGGGGAGATTTTTTTCCTTTCATCTGATATTTTTCAGTAGATTTCTAAAACACTTTACTTTTACAGGTATGTATCTTTCAGAGAAACATTTCTCCCCTCAAAAGTCTTACAAATATCACGTCTGTTTTAGAGCAAGTATAAGACAAACTGTGTGCTCTAATTAGAGAGAGAAATTACTTGGAATGGGTTAGTAGATCACTAAGAGTGACTGACACAAATGCTTAGAGGAAATTCACTCTTTCTGACTTAAATGTTCTCCACCAAATCAGTATGCCCACAATAAGTGAGGCGAATTTGTACCTTCTTTCCTCCATGACTTTAAATTAGCCAGGAGTCAATGGCGACACATTAGAATTGTATTTCCCCTCAAGCAAAAGCATAGATGTTAACCTGAGTCTCCTTTCCCTGAGTTTGTAAAATCTGACTAAAAGTACTACTAAAATCTACATGCTCTAGAGAATTTTTCTTCAGCCTCCACAAATACTATGGATACACCATTAGGGGCTTTGCACTGCAGTATTTGGATTTTGTACCAGGAATTTAGACATAAGCAAAAATCTGTAAGGTTAAAGACCAACAAGCCAACCAATCAACTAGCCCGTGAATAACAAACAGAAACAAAAACCCTTGCTAAATAAAGTTCAATAAACCTTAGTTTAACTTTTTACAAAGGCAGAATAAAGGTTTGAATTTCAGGTCAAGAGGCAGCTTGCTTCCTATTTGATCTGTAGCAATTGAAGCACAGATAATAGAAACACTATTTTAAACACAAAGGTTAAACACTGATACATTTTGACAAAGGTTAAATGCCTATTTACGGGAGTTAATTACTTAATAGCACTCTGAATACCATTCTTTATATAAAGGTTAATCTCATATTTTTAACTTCATGTTTCCTGTCTTTAAAGGAAATATTCATTAGGACCTGAACAATTATCTAATTGTTAATTTGTTTTGATCTTATTTATAGTTCTTGATCCACATTATTATCTGTTGTGAGTAGGTGAGTGTTTTTTGAGGGTTCAAGAAGGAAAATTAATAAAAAGACAAATACTATTAATATAGGTGACTGTATTCAAAGAGTCAAGAAGGAGAGATAGGCTAAGAATGTAGCAGAGATGTTAGAACAGTTGCCTAGCATTTAGGAAGCCCTGGGTTCACATAAATCAAACTGCATCTTATAAGTTTACAATACAAGGAGCCAAGATGTATAAGCAAAAGAATGTGACTATATACTACATATACATAAACACACAGATAAATTCCAATTATTATATAGAAATGCAATTTCCAGATAATCATAATTAGAAAATATTAAGACATTAGTATATAAGAGTTAGAACATATGCTTAATTTGATATGTATGTCTGGTTCTGTATTATCCAATTGCATATGCAATATTTTGCTATAGTTTTTACACTAATTATAATATTTTAAAGGTGTTTTTAGCCTATCTCTTTTTGCAATGTCACTGAAAGACAAAATAAAACAAAACAAAAATATATTTAATTTTGTGGAAGTGCAAATGCCTATTTTTCAGGTAGACCATCATCCTCAACTAAAGAGATTGAATTCAATTATTTGGGCACTTGAAAATGAAAGATTTGTTATATTGTAAATGGGACAGTGAGGCAAGGAAGTATGAGCACCTGGCTGAGGTTATGCCTCCTTATGAGGAGGTCTCAGTCAGGCAGAGGACAGCCATCTGATCCCGAAGGTATAGAGAAACATGAAGGCAAATCCAATAGGAAATCAGGAAGCAAAGGAGAATATGGTAAACTCACACATAATGTCAGAGAACCTCAGATTATGTCTACGACTACTTAGAAACCTTGTAATTCTAGATAAAAGTGACTGGATGCCCACAGGAAATATGACATGGTTCTTTATTTTACCATTTTGTTCCTATTCTTTAATTCTTATGAATGCTTCAATTCTTCTCACTAATTTTACTTTTTTAGCATATCCACATTCATGTTTATTGTACTATTTCAACTCAGTGCTTGGGAAATGTATTGTTTTCACTTTACTTGATAAAATAATAGTGGTCTAAGATCTAAGATCATGTGGCAGTGGTGATCTAAGATGAGGCAGAATATGTCCAGAGGTAGGTCGTTGATGGAAATTGGTTACAGTAATAGTCTTGTGTTGTGACTGTAAAACACTATAATGAGGTTATTTTACTTTTACTTGAAGAAAACTCAGACTTAATGATGCCATTCATAGTGTCACAGCCACTCCTGTGGTCACTATCCTTCAGTGTGATATCTTTGTCATAATTAATAAATTAACACTGATATAACAGCATTATTCAGGGACCAAAGGTTATATTTGGGCCCTGTATATTTTATGAGCTTGAACACATTTTACAACAGTTTCTATTTAACATTACATGATTGGAAGAATTATTTTATAAGTCAAAAACTAGGCTCTGCTTCTTTAATCCGTCACTCCTAAGTCTTGACAATCATTAACTTTTACTGCTTCCATTGTTATAGTTTCTGAAATTAAATAGCTGTGATTCTGGCATTGAAGTTTCCTCCACATTTTTTCATGATTTTTTATCTCACCGTGCTCAGTATTAACTATTTTTCTGTTTTCTAGGTACAAAGTAGTTTTGAAATTTGCTTTTAAATTTTGGCAATTATTAATTAAACATCATCACACAGGTTTGAATATGAACAGCAGGACTTCGTTTCTAAGGTTTAATTAAGGAATGTGATTGGTGATTGGGATATTCTAGATTCTTTTTCACTTTTTCCTTTTTTTTTTTTTTCTTTTTGGTTAGAAATTGTGGGACTATTCTCAAGTATTCCTTAAATTTGAATCCTTTAAGCATCTTCTCTATAGCGCTTTATTGTCAGGATTCTGGGCTTCAGGTATTCTCATAGTTTGATAGTCTCTTCTCCTTTTCTGTAGTTTGAGTTTTTCTGAGGACATGTGATGTACAGTGTGTGATCATGAACATGGCGCCTTTTTTTGAGAGAAGAACTGGCTCTGTAACCCAGGAATTCCTCATACTAAAGATGTTCCTGCTTCCACAGCCTGTTTCTGGAACAGTAGAAATATACCATGATGCTCGACTTATTTTCTATCTTTTATTGACATTGAATTTAGGGCTTATTGTTCACTTTGTAACCTAATTATTTGTTTATTCCTTGAGTTAAAAAAAAAATCAAACAAACCATTTTTATAGTTTAGATAGGAAACATTACAAGTTATCTTTTGCATATTTAGTAAGATGTTATTTTCAATAATAATTTTCTTAACACTTTTTCTTTAGAAAATAAAATTTATTTTAATGAAGTTCAGGTTATTAAAATTGCTCTCCATGTACCTTTGGTATTATTTCTAAAATGTTTCTGCCAAATCGTAAGTCATCTTGATTTTTTCATAGTGGTTCTCAATCTTCCTAATGTTGCAACCGTGGAACCTGAGGGAAAGAAGTTCCAGTGACAGACCTAAAGTGGGATCCAGCTCAAGTGGAGGCCCCCAAACCTGACACTATTACTGAGGCTATGGAGGGCTCACAAAAAGGGACCTAGTATGACTGCCCTCCCAACAAGCAGCTGGAAGAGTCGGATGCAGATATTTGCACTCACCCAATGGACAGAAGCTGCTGACCCCTGTGGTGGAACTAGGGAAAAACTGGAAGAAGCTGAAGAGGAGGGCCACCCTTTAGGAGGACCAGCAGTCTCAATTAACCTGGACCCTGGACCTCGAAAACACTGGACCACCAAACAGGCAACATACACCAGCTGATATGAGGCCCCCAACACATATACAGCAGAGGATTGCTGGGTTTGGGTTCAATCAGAGGTGATGCACTTAACCCTCAAGAGACTGGAAGTCCCTGGGAGTTTAGAGGTCTGGTGGGGTGGGGCTGGGTACATCCTCATAGAGACAGAGGGGTGGGGAGGAGGTATGGGATGTGGAACAGTCGGAGGGTGGAGGGGTGTTTGAAATAAAATCTGGAGTGTAAAAAATTAAACAATAAAAAATAAGGTTTTTTTTTTTTTTTTTTTTTTTTTTTTTTAAAAAAAAACAAAAAACAAAAAAACACAGTTCCTCATGGTATGGTGACTCACCCAATCACAAAATTATTTATGTTGCCTCTTCATAAGGACAAGTTTGCTACTTTTATGAATTACAATGTATATATCTGTCTTTCCTGATGGTCTTTCACTACCCACAGGCTGAAAACTGCTGCCCTAGATTATTTTAATTTTACATTTTTGGATCTTTACCCAATTGATTTGAAAGTTGTAAAGAATTTTATATTTGTATAATGACTTTTTTTGATTAAAAGCTTTCCAAGAGTTCTCACGTGGTTTCAAACTGAATGCTTTGTAGTAGGTACCATTGCAAAGCTTTTGATACTTGAGGTGAAACTCAGTTGATTATTTAAACAGTTTTGCATTTTATATTTGCATTGATAGTGAGAAGAACCCAAGATTCCAGTGAATCAGATTCTTCCTACCTCTCCTGCTGTGAGTGCCTTTTGGCATGTACCCAGAGTGCTTCCTCCCTCTTCTGTGCTCACATTCCAGGCTCCCTTCATCCTAGATGGTGATACTCATATTGCTCATGGTGGAGCCTTCCTCACTTAAAAATGAAAAGGCATTGATTGAAATAGTGACAACAGTAGGGTGATGTCTAGTTCATGCTTTGAAGTTGTGTGCTTGGAATAGAAAAGACTTTGTGTATTAATATGATACGCAGAATGTGCTTCTTATATACCCATCATGTTGTGTTTAAACCCTCAAGTTGTATCACTTAGGATGTTTCTTTCAGTGATTCTGTTACTATGGAGAGTAAGTCCAAGGGCGGTCTAGCTTATGCCAGCTTTCTACAGCTTTCTTTTTATGTTATTTCCTTTCTTTACATTCCACTGTTAAGGATCCAACGATTAAGTGTCCTACCTACCACATTGTAGCACACTTTTGCCTCTCCCTCTTCTGTCTTACCTCAGTGCATATTAGGGACAAGCTATCTTCCTAAACAATAGGAGTCATTTCATCAAAAGTCTCACCTCTCAGTTTGTAGCTTTGCATCAATAAATGATATTAACACTTAAAAATTAAGACTTCCTGTAGTCTACAAGAAAGGTAAATGTTATTAAATAATATGAAATTGTTCTAAAAATATAATTATTAATGGGATAATAAATAAATCATTGGAAATATTGTCAGGTAGAAAGTACAGTTCAAGATATGATTTTTAAATAATGTACAAGCATTGAGGGAATCACTTACATGAATTTGATATAAAATTATTTGATGGTAGAACTTAATCTTTAGAGCTTTTTAATAGCCAAACATTAACATAGTATGCTTAGGCCATGTTAAAAGAAAATCAGTTTATAAACCTCAAATTATATTAATGTGCAACTATGATTGTAAACAGTTATATACCTATCACAATTTGCAAATAAATAATATGAATTTTTCCATTTTAAAGCCTGGCTCAACTGCTTTCTAGGATAATTTTAGATATGGTTTATCTGTGGAAAATGTAATAATAATGACATTAATGTTTTTACCATATTATTTCTTTAAGACAATAGTCGAGGATGTAACTCAGTGTTAGAGTGTCTATTTAGCATATGTGAGGTTCAGCATTCAACCACTAATGTTGCAATAAACAAAAGTGAAAAGAAGGAAAACTGAAAGAAATCAAGTAAACATAAATCAATTGCTTGAAAAAAATTAAAACTGAAAACTGAGCCATAAATGTCACTGAATATGCAGGGAAGATTTCATATGCAGGATAAATATATATGGAGCTCAGAGGTTTTAATATGAACAAATAAAAGTACTTTTGAGCAATTTTCAAATTCATAAGGCATTTATTGCAGTAACAGTTTTGCTTTACTTAGCTGTAATAACATTTGGTTAAAGAATTAATAACGATTTTATCTGAATTATTTAAAAGCAAAATGTTTCTGTGTAACAATGATTTACAGAAGCTTCATCTCCTATTCAAGCCAAATTTAATGTTTTAACTCGCTCAATATTTAGTGCCATACCAAATTCCCCCATGCGTTATAATTTATTACACAAAATTGCTTAGAATTATTTAGATGAAAAACATCAAAGTCATTGACATTCAGTTCAAGAAACAAAGTCATTTGAGGAGTAATCATGAAATTTGTAGCTCACAAACCAAAATAAACTTCCCATTTTCTCACTAATTATTTTCTGTTGATATAGGAAACGTTCCCTGAGTAGGTGACATTTACATTAAGACTTGAAAGATGATAATGAGACAAGGGGGAAGTGCACATCAGAAGTAGAAATGGGCTAGATTCAAAAAAAGGTAAAAACAGAGAAGCTGTCATTTCAAATGAAACTCCTGACTGAGAAAGAAAATATCCCTTGGGTTTACAAACTAGATAGGAAGTCCATTATATTGGTAACTAGATATTAGCTTTGGTTATTATTTTTAATTTCATTCAAAACCATGTTGCAATCCAGTGCTTCTTTACTGAGCATCAATTGTTTCATGATATTGAAGATTAAGAAACAGAGCTTAGCATCGGACTGACCACAGGGACCTCAATGGAGGAGTTAGGAGAAGGACTGAAGGAGCTGAAGGTGTTTGAAACCCCATAGGATGAACAATATCAACCAATCAGACATCCCAGAGCTCCCAGAGACTAAACCACCAACCAAAGAGTATACATGGAGTTACCCATGGCTCCAAATGCATATGTAGCAGAAGATTGCCATATGTGGCATCAATGGGAGGGGACGTCCTTGGTTCTGTGAAGGCTCAATTCCCCAGTGTAGGAGGATGTTAGGACAGTGAGGCAGGAGAGGGTGGGTGAGCACCCTCATAGGAGCAAAGGGGGAGGGGGAGGGGATAGGGGGCTTAGAGAAGAGAAAATGGGAAGGGGGATAATATTTGAAATATAAATAAATAAAATATCCAATGAAAAAAGAAACAGAATATACGGTTATTTTAAAATTCACAGGTGTCTACCACTGTACAGGGAAATAATACAACAAGCAGATTACATTAAATTCCCTGTAATATCACAATATCACATTCAGGCAATAACTGGAATAATTTGAAAATATTATATGAAAAATAGAATTCTGTACATCTCCCTCTGCATATATATATATATATATATATATATATATATACATATATATATATATACACACACACACACACACATGTCAGTTTGATCTATCTATCTATCTATCTATCTATCTATCTATCTATCTATCTATCAGTTTGAATTTTAAATCTGTTCTAGATGATGGTGTGATGGTATGGTCCAGTTTGAGACCATTATGGAAACTTTGTATACCATAGCTTTGTTGGAAAACGTGTGTTGCTGGAGCAGACCTTGAGGTTTTATAAGCCTGACCACATGTCTTGCTCTTTCTCTGCTTTGTTGAGCTCTTCTGCCATATGATGAGGCAGCCTTTTGCTACTGCCTCAATATTCTTCCCTGCCTGTATATCTCCACCAATTTAGTGGAAACTATCCTTCTAGAACTCCAAGACAAAATAAAACATTTCTCTCTTAAGGTGTTTTGTAAGGGTATTTAATCACAACAATAGAAATAAAACTGATAGGGAAATAAAACTTCAACTTTTGAAAAGAGTCAACTAAGCAGCAAATAAAATACTAAAAAAAAAAAAACAGTGGAGCTACTCTTGTGCAAAGGCAGTACAAATAATTTATAATATAAACTTTATGTCAAGTTCCTATTTATTTGTGCTTTTTCTCACTATATTTTTTAGATATGGTCTCACCTTGTAACCAAAGCTAGACTTAAAGACTAGGCAAAGGTTCTGCTTGAAATTTCAAGTCCTGGGCTTATAGGAACAAACACCTGAGCATACCTGGCTAAAATATTATTCTAAGATCATTTTACGTATAGCACATTAGTGGAAATTAGTGTAATAATAACCACTATTCTACTAAACACATTGTTTGATTATCAAGCCGTTTTCTCACATTGTAGTTGACCATATTATTTCCTTACATTTTCTGCATGAATGTAGATGATTTAAATGTCAGGTCCTAGGTGTTCTTCCCATCATATGTTTTCCATATGATAACATCCTTCCTCAGACATTTTAAATTCAGTTTCCTTTTCAGTTTCATTCTTGTCATAGGAGGAAGAAAACTGATACAAATATATTTTCTTATTTTCTGCAACTATTGATTCTAATTTTGGCAGGTTCAAACATAGTGGAATTAATTTCTGCTTATTCCAAGAGTGAATATACATATCGATTATTGGGGCATGGATATGTATAAGCACATATCAATTCTTTATCATTGATTTACTAAATCTGTCATTGTACTGCAGAAGAGTAGATCAGAGTTATGACTGTAATTTATCATTCATATATTGGCTAGTGAATAGTTTCATCTCTTAAGGTTGGGCAAAGTGATCTGGAAATTTGCCATCGTATGTTTGCCTAAGCATCAAAGCATTGAAATTAAAGCCATATTAAAATAAATCTTATCTAGGCTCTCATAAAGATTAGTAGAAACTAATGGGGACTTTATTTTTTGGAAGACAATTCAAATTACCTTTCTCTGATTAATTGATTCTATGGACCATTAAGTATGCTGTTTAATTTCAGTGTGCCTGACATTGACATGGGAAGAAAGCGAAGGCATTCGGTGTGATGTAAGTATTTTATCGCAGGAGGGAAGTTGTACAAAGCTTTCCTAACCTCATTTCCTCTTCCAGATTCTAAATTTTTCAAACTTTATAAATGTTTATATGGAGGTACTCTTTCTACACTAGTTAACCTTGACTCCTGAATGCACTGAATTATACTAAGCATGTTAATTTTTCATTCATAAATCTCCCATGAAAGTATGAAGTAAAGAAATTATATTTCATCTTTATCAGCTTAGTTGCAAATATGAAATAAATCTATATCCTCATATGATATAAGTATTTGGTGAACAAATGAATGTGACATCTTTGTGGTGGATAAATCCTTCCATGGAGGAAATAGAAACCATTCTACACTGAAGCACAAGTTGTAACAAAATCATAAATTCCTCAAATGCAGCATAATATATAATTAAACTTTTAATTTTACTGCCACTTTGTTTTAAGAAAATGGAATATAAAATGTTGCAAAATAATGAGACGAGTTTTACTCTATGGGAGATGAGTACATTTTAAATATCCTTTTAAATTAAACCAAAACTCAATATTAGAAGCAAAATGAGCCAAGGACCATTTTAAGTGGAGTGGAAGTGACTGTGTTAGGATTACAAAAATGAAATAAATCATAAGGACAGACAGAATGACAATGTGTGTCACTGTTAATATTTTCAATTTACAGGTCTACAAATTATCTGTAAAATATGGATCTTCAAGCAACATAGTGGCTGTACACATTTTCACTTCCACATCCTTGCCAACATGAGAAGTCATGTGCTTTTTTGCTTTATTAATCTTGGTCATACTTACAGGTGTACACTAAACTTTCAGAGTAGTTTTGATTTTCATTTCCCTGATGACTGGGGATGTCGAACATTCTTTAAGCATCTCCATAGCATCTGGGTATCATTGTGTATTAATTTTTTAGAACTCACTGTTTAGTTCTAAACCCACCTTTTAATAGAATTACTTTCTTCTTTTTCCTTGGTTCCTTGTATATTTCATATATTCATCCCCTATCAGTTATAAACTGGTAAGGATTTTGAAAGTTTCCTCTTAGAAGAAGAGTAGGAAAAGGATATTTATAAAATCACACTATTTGAATAACCCCAAGTGCTGCTAGAGTGATGGCTCAGTGGAGTAAAGTTCATTCTGTATAAGGACTGGAGGCTGGATCCCCAGCATTCCCAGAAAAGCTGATAGGGTGTGATCGTTCTCCTGCATTTCCATGGTTATGAGGGTGAAGACAGACAAACAGTAATCCAGGATAAAACTAGTCTAGAGAGCCACATTGATGATCTTTGAGTTCAAGCAAAAGACCATGTCTCAATCTATAAAGTGTACACTGGTTGAATAGAGTACCTAAAATCAACATCTAACCTCTACACATACATGCACATACAACATACGTACATACATATATATGCAAAAGACAGAGAGAGAGAGAGAGAGAGAGAGAGAGAGAGAGAGAGAGAGAGAGAGAACTTAATGTGACTCAAGAAAGAGCTTCTTCTATCCAATATGCTCCACTCAAATGCTGTGAGATGGAATGAAACATGACATTATTGAGAAGACATTGAGACCACAGTGACCCAAGTCAGACATTGCAAGTTGCCTCTCTGGTAGGTGAAAGCATATCTGGGTTGTAGGAGACTGGAATCTAAGTGAGAAAGAAATCCAAGCAAGGAATGAAATATCACTGCATGGTGGAAAGGGACTATCTTCCTTGCTTACACAATAAGTAAGAAGGATGACCTAAGGGCAGATCTAAGAAGCATTAGTCAGTTACCACAGTAGTCACATGAGTCATGAGTGACATATTTGATATTGATACTAAAAGATAAGATTATCAGACTTGACAATATTGCTTCCTGTACATATGAATCACAACTTGGCTGAGTGGTATAAAGGGAGACAGAAAGTAAGAATTATTCAGTTTTAGAAATTCACTTACTTTTATTATTATTATTATTTAATCAATTTACAGTCCAGTCATTATCCCCTTCCTGGTCCACCTCTGACAGTTCCTCATCCCATTCCTCCTACCCTGTCTCCAAAAGGATGCCCCTACCCACCCATCCTCACTCCACCAGACCTCCCTATGCCCTGGGGCCTCAAGTCTCTCTAGGGTTATGTGCATCTTCTCTCACTGAGGTCAGACCAGGCAGTTGTCTGCTGTATGTGTGTCAGGGGAGAGGGGGCTTATATCAGCTGGTGTATGCTGCGTGGTTGGTGGCTTAGTATCTGAGAGATCTTGGTGGTACAGATTAGTTGAGACTGCTCGTCTTCTTATGCGGTTGTCCTCCTCAGTTTCTTCCGGCCTTTCACTAATTCAATCACAGGGTCTGTCTCCTGCTTCTGTCCATTGGTTGGGTGAAAGTATCTGTATCTGACTCTTTCAGTTGTTTGCTGTGCCTCTCAAAGGGCAGTCATGCCAGGCTTCTGTCTGCAAGCATACCACATCAGTAACAGTGCTGTGCCACAGTGACTGTGGGATGGCAACCCTATCCCTCACTTGATACCTTGTCTTTCTACTGGAGGTGGACTCTACAAGTTCCCTTTGCCCACTTTTAAGCCTTTCATCTAAGGTCCCTTGCATTGAGTCCTGAGAGTCTCTCACCTCCCATGGCTCTGGTACTCCACCTCCTACCTTCTGCGGTTGCCTGTTTCCATTCTTTCTGCTGACTCTCAGGGCTTCAGTCCTGTTTGCCTACCCCAATACCTGATCATGTTTCCCCTTTCCCCTCACCATCTCTCTCCCACCCAGGTCCCTCCCTGCCTCTGCCCCTCTTCCCCTGTGATTGCTTTCTTCTCCTTTCCAAGTGGGATTGAGACATCCTCACTTGGGCCCTTCAGCTTGTTAACAATCCTGAGTTCTGTGGACTGTATCCTAACTATTCTGTACTTTTTATGGCTAATGTCCACTTATTAGAGAGTACATACCATACATGTCCTTTCGGGTTTGACTTACCTCACTCAGGATAATATTTTCTAGTTCCATCCATTTGCCTGCAAAACTCAGGGTGTCCTAGTTTTTAATAGCTGAATAGTATCCCATTGTGTAAATGAAGCACATTTTCTGTATCCATTCTTCCATTGTGGGACATCTGGGTTGTTTCCACCTTCTGGCTGTCACAAATAAGGCTGCTATGAACATACTGGAACATGTGTCTTTGTGGCATGGTGGGGCATCTTTTGGGTATATGCCCAAGAGTGGTATAACGGGGTCTTCATGAAGAATGATCTGGTTACCATAACTTACAGGTTTTTCATAATGTGCTCAAGGTATTCATAGCTTAAATATAGGATCATTTATATGTGAATTTACAGATAATTTTCTAAAATAAAATTAAGGTGAATCATCCCACATCAATTAATGTAAACAAGATCATTTCCCACAGGCATGCTAATGACCTTTAGAACTAGAAATCTCCATATACGCCCCACCTGTCATTGCATGGTTTCCTGGTTTTAGTGCCATTTAAGGGGTTATTGAACCTTTAGGACGTGAAACTTTGCTGGAGAAAGTACCGGGCTTTGAAATTTTATAACTTTGTCCTCCTTCCTGTTTTCTGTCTGTTTCCTGCATGCTGTAAAGATGTGATTTCTCAGCTTCCTCTTCTTCTTGCCAAGTTTCCTTGCATCATGGACATCTATTCTCTTCAAGTTTAAGTAAAAATAAACTCATCCTTGTATTGCTTTTATTCATAGTATTTTATCACAACAGAAAAGTAATCTATATACATGGCCAAAGAGGGCCCTCTCCCACGTGATTGTAGATTCTATAAAGTTGACTATTAACAGTAGCCATCACAATATTCTAGCCTTTTATGGTACTAAAAGTGGAATTAAATGTAAAATTAAATTTTACTTGTCTAATGTGTTTGTCATCTCAGAGGCTTATTGCTGAATAAGCTCACCCTTTCTGCTTCTTTCTGAACTCTGGATGACTGGTTCAATTCAGGTGTTCTGACTCAAAGTCCTCTCCAAACTGACTTATTTAATCATGTTTCTTGAAGCTTCTCACTGAAATGCTTGCTTGGTTTCAAACTAACTCTTGCAGTTCGTTCTAATTTGGTTCTGTGATGGTTATTTCTGGCTGTCAGTTTTCTATACCTGGAATGAACTACTATCTGGAAATGGAGGACATACCCGTTATCCAGGCTTTGAGGCTGAACGACACAGGCTTTGGATTGGAATATTGATGTGGAAGACACACACCTTTGATCGGAATCTTGAGGCATAGTGGCTATGAAATGTGGGCCCCAGGAAAAGCTCTGCCAATTTTAATCCCCAGGAGTCTGAGGCAAACAGATTTATGAGTTCAAGTTCTGCCTGCGACAGAGCATGTTCAAAGTAAACAAAAGCTTAGATCCAGGCATCATGGTACACACCTTTAGTCACAGCCATATCTTCTGCAAGAGGCTTACATAAAAACGGAACTGTTCCTTCTTCACATGCTTGCAATTACATCTGTTGGATTCTACTTCTCTACATCTTCAGAATTTCAGATTTTTCAGACGACCAGCTGGAACATCTTGCCTCATGGCACTAAGCAGCTGATAGATTCTTGAACTTCACATTCACAGTTGGCCATTGTTAGGTTAATAGGGTCTGACATAATTGTATCCATTATTTATGTATCCTCCATGTTGTTCAAAGGGTGAAATTAAGTTCATCCAGTTTTTTTTAGGAATTATCAATTTAACTGCCAATAAAGAATGCTGTTAATAATTCAAAAAGTTATGGTTGTGTTGCTTATGGTCTCTTATTTCAATGTTTTGAAATTCTGTTGTTCACTACATGTACACCACCCCTCTTACTCCACTTAGGACCAATCAGCTTAAAAGTTAGCTGATAATACTTTGTCTAGTTAGCCAAAAATATTTTACTACTTTCCTGATTGCCTTTTACACTTCAAACCTGTTTTTTTTTTTTCTTTTTTTTTTTCCTATGAAAAGCAAGCCCTCCATTGTTGGTGGGATTGCAAGTTGGTACAACCACTCTGGAAATCAGTTTGGCGCACCCTCAGAAAAATGGACATAATACTACCTGAGGACCCAGCTATACCACTCCTGGGCATATACCCAGAAGATGCTCCAACATGTAATAAAGACACATGCTCCACTATGCTCATAGCAGCCATATTTATAATAGCCAGAAGCTGGAAACAACCCAGATGTCCCTCATCAGAGGAATGGATACAGAAAATGTGCTACATTTACACAATGGAATACTACTCAGCTATTAAAAACAATGACTTAATGAAATTTGCAGGCAAATGAATGGAACTTGAAAATATCATCCTGAGCGAGATAACTCAGTCACAAAAGAATGCACATGGTATGTACTCACTGAGAAGTGGATATCAGCCCAAACGTTCGGAATACCCAAGTTTCACTTTACAGTAACCACTGGACTGAGAGTGAGGTCCCAGTTGGAGGAGTGGGAGAAGGTACTGAAGGATCTGAGGGAGTCTGCAGCCCCATGGAGGGAGCAACAGTGTCAACTGGCCTGAGCCTCCTGGAGGCTGGACCACCAACCAAAGAATACATATGGAGGGACCCATGGTTCAGACCACATATATGGCAGAGGAGGGCCTTGTTGGCCATCAGGGGGAGGAGAGGCCCCAGTAAAGGGGAATGTCAAGGTGGGAATATGGGAGTGGGTCGGTGGGTGGGTGGGTGGGTGGGAGGTGGAATTCCCTCATAGAGGTGGGGGAGGGGGAGGGGATAAGTGGCTTCCAAAGAGGAGACCTAGAAAGGGGGAAACATTGGAAATGTAAATAAAGTATCAAAAAATATTGTTTAAAAAAAAAAAAAAAAGCAAGCCCTGAGAACAGACTGCTTCAAAAATTTAGGCTCTCGTGTCCTTTCTCTCTGAATCAGGTGTCCAACAAATTTTCATCATATCTAAGAGTGATGTCTGAGTGGTCAGTGCATTTCTAATCCCAGATCTCAACAGGGTAAATTGTTTGCAGCCTGTAATTTATTCCAATAAATTCTATATATTCCAACAGCCTCTGCTGACCTGCACTGAACTGTGCTGCAAGGCACTAACTCTGAACTGACCAAACTGCATCAAACTGACTGAGCTGTCTGAACTGACCAGACTGACCACAACTGACTGACTCTCTCTCCTGTACTAGTCTTAAATAGCTTTTCTGTCCTGTGCTTTTCCAGTGAGAGTTGGTCATATTCTGCCTTTCCCTCCTTTTTGTCAAATTTTTCTCTGATTCATCACTTTGTCTGCCTCTCAATAGGACATCATTTTCAAACATGGCTGCTTCCTTCCAAAGATTAAGTTTGCCTTCATTGTTTTATATTAAAGATGTGTACTAAGGGTATGTCTGTATTCCTGACAGAGTAGCCATGTTGCTGGATTAAAATTCCTCTACACTTAGATAAAGGGTTTAGATCCAAGGATTGGAATTACCTCATACCAGTGCCCTTTATGCTAGGGAGATGCCACCTGTCCATTAGAGAATGAAGGTTTAGCAAATGTTCAGCTGTAGGCACCTGCATTTGGGACACTGTAGAATCTGTGACTGTGAGATACATATTCACATTTTGTGTGACATCTAATTTTTATAAAGCCTAAAATTTAAAAAGTTTATAAAATGATAATTTTCAGTATTTGCTGCAAATATTCGTCCAGGTGATTTTATTTATTTAATTTGCTATGCACATATTACTACTTATTATTTAAAGTTACATTTAATATCTCCGTAATCTTAAAAGGATCTTAATTCATTCAGAAAAATTTCTAATGTTATTCTGCATTATTGTGTGTTAATTGCCATATTCTTATAATTCTTATAACTTTGCAGCATTTATTTACTTATACAAATGTACAATGAATACTATCACATCATCAAATTCATATTAAGATTTACACTAGCTAGAAAATATGTGTCCAAACAGATATAGTGTCTTTCCTCTAAATTTTCAAAAGGGGAAATTTACAATAATAATATACTCACTTAAATTTCCAAGAAAAAATGCTAGATAGAAGGACACAACATATGCACTCTATTTTCAAGAGGAGGTAATAACCAGACATGTCCAGAAAAATTGCAAGCAAGCTAAAGCCATGTCCTTCTCTACCATCTTATGTCCTTCTTCATACCTACCCTAAGCGGAGAGTTACAAAGGCACCTTAATACAGCTCTTATGGTGGAAGAACACTAACTAATTGGTCTCCTCATTGTGTCAACACCATCAATTTTATGTATCTGTTCCCTGAAATGGAAACACCCTACTTTCCAGGAATCAAAGACAACATAGCTGCAATTGTGTGCACAGGGTTCTCATCACTCACATAGCCTCTGAGTTCCGTTTCTCTTCTGTAGGCATGCATGGATACAGAGGCTTGCTTTTTCCTCAAAGTCCTCACCATGTTTCCATACATTATGTTAATATTTCTATTCATAAAGCCTTTATTCAAAATAGAATCCCTTCCAGTATCCACTTCAGAACCAGACCTGGAATCTTTTCATGTATAGGAGTTAACTAGGCACAAGGACTAAGAAATCCTTTAACCCAGAGAAATATATATCTAAAAAGCAAGAAAGGTTTAACTTTCAGAGAATAGAATGAAGTCTAATGAGGAGATAAATGTTTTCTTCTTTATAGGCTTGTAATTTAAACTATAAACAAGATGGCTTATAAACAACGGGCATATATTTTTCACAGCAGTAGTAAAAGCCCAATATAGAGACAGCAGCAACGCTTCTCGGTTTGAGAGGTTGATACTCAATTTATAAGCAGTGTTTGTTCATATGCTGTCTTGTTGCAGAAGAGACAAATAAAATCCCTTTAACCTGTTGTAACAAGAGTATTAATTCCAGTGATTATGACTCTGGTCCCTTAGAACGTGATGCCTGATCTTTCCTTCTACAACCATAATTATAGGGATGCATATGAATTTTAGTGAATTTAATATTAAAGGAGGGAACCAATACTGATTTCTTATATAGCAAAATGTTTTGCTACTGAAACATTGAAGTCTATTTTGTCTATAACTTTAATATAGACACACATTTTTATACTGATACAAATGTCTTAGGAAGTTAATACTTTATTCTGAGTTTTCTGAATAACACATGACTTTAATGTTATTAGAAAAATTAATTGCTGATTTATGGTCTTCAATTTATGCAAATTTTTCTGTAATTTCTAATTGCTTATCAAATTTTCAATGTTGGTATTTGTTCTCTTCCGTGGTACCTGATGATGAGCCTTACTTCATTTTAGAGGCTATAACTTAAATTATAATGGGACATCAAATACAAGTGATGTCAGAGAAAAATAGGATATTCCTTATCAGCTTAAAAAATGAATCTGAGCCGGGCAGTGGTGGCACACTTCTTTAATTCCAGCACTTGGGAGGCAGAGGCAGGTGGATTTCTGAGTTTGAGGCCAGCCTGATCTACAGAGTGAGTTCCAGGACAGCCAGGACTATACAAAGAAACCCTGTCTTGAAAAACCAAAAAAAGAAAAAAAGAATCCATGCTGTGATATGTGCTTGAACAATAACTATAGTAGTACTTCTAGGTACTTTCTAGGTACTTGCCTAGTATGGTCTGCTATATTTAGTATCATGTCACTTGTATTATTAATAAAAATAGTTAGGTGGTATTTGCCAATTCACAGTCATAGGAAATCAATAAGTATTGTAGCAATGGTCTTTGCAGTTCTGAATCACTCATATTTCAAAACATATATGTATTGAACCAACTGTAGTCTATGAAGTAAACTTTCATTATACACTGTGTACCATATGGGTTTTCTTGCCTGTAAAATAAAAAGGTATATTTTAATATAACTTACCAAAGTTATTTGTATTTTCAATGATTAGTTTCTGACTTTTGAAGTGAATTAATTCTTGCAACTAATTTTTCTAGTGTCTTAAATTTGAAGTGAATTAACTCTATGTAACTAATTTTTCTATGTCTTAAGGAGCCTCAATGAGAATCTATTGGTATGTATTCAATAAAAAAGTTTTTGTTCTTTAAATATTTTCCATAAATTTGCAGGTTTTCTACAACTATGTTTTAGAAAAAAATCTGAGTTTGGACAATTGTGTTATATCTATTTTCTTCAACTTTCATTTTATATATATATATATATATATATATATATATGTGTATATATATATATATATATATATATATGTGTGTGTGTGTGTGTGTGTGTGTGTGTGTTTGTGTGTATTGTTTCTTTATATAGCAAAATGTTTTGCTATTAAAATATTAAAGTCTATTTTGTCTATACCTTTAATATAGGCATACGTTTTTATACCGATATAAATGTCTTAGGAAGTGAATACTTTATTTTGAGTTTGTTGACTAACGCATGACATTAATGATATTAGGAAAATGAATTGCTGATTTATTCTCTTCAAGTTTATATATATATATATATATATATATATATATATATATATGTGTGTGTGTGTGTGTGTGTGTGTGTGTGTGTGTGTGTATGTGTGCGTGTAGTAGCAGTAGTTATAGTAGCAGTAGTAATAGTAGTAGTAGTAGTAGTGGTAGTAGTAGTAGTAGGGGTGGTACTAGTAGGTGCCTCAAAGATATCATTTATTCCAATAAATCTGTGGCAAAAACTGAAGCACAAATTTGGCACGACTTATTCAGTTTACTGTACCAGTAAAGAGTCAACTCTGAGTGACTGCATTCACTTGCTGTGGAAATTAGAAACATTTAGTATTCATAATTATATGTGGCTACATAAATTAGATATTTGCCTCAGATCCTAGAATTGTGATGAAGTAGTGGAAGTAGTGAACAGACCTTTAGAAGAACATGTTATTCCCTTAAGCATGTATTTTCATTCTATATATCTAACAGAAATGAAAGAATTAAGATGTTTCACAAGAGGAACTACATACATTTTTCCCATTGAGATATTCTTCAAGTTTTGACTACATCATAACTTTAAAATCTGTGCTAAGTTATAAGCATCCTTTCCTATAAGTATATAAGCTGATCAAATAGTGAGTACATATGTGAAATTACTGGATTTTCATACCTCACATGAAACATGAAACCATTTGTGGCAGCTACTGTTGTGTAGTTTAGAACCCCTTAGGGGTGAATAATTTTAAATCAATGACAGTGGATATTATGCCTCTGAATTACAGCCTCTCACAGGAGTTTCCCAGCAACAGCAGTAAACACCATGCCATCTGTAGAATTGCTCTATGTGGTTTCCATTCCTTCAGCTTAAAAAGCAGATTTTTTAAAGTTTTATTTTCTTTTTAATGAATGCATTCGAATCAGATTACCCTGAACATAGCTGGGAAAATTTATCTGAAGCATGTATATCATAGTTTTATTAAGTAGAACTATTACAGTTCAGAGGCTATTTCGGGGTAGAATTCTGCAACGTATGATCAGGCAGCAACATCTGTTTCATGATTCCACTATTCAGTTGAGCTGTGAGTGTGTACTGCTTTGGGAACAGAGACTTCCTCAATGGTGTGGCATGTTCCTGTTGAACACAGGAATACCTGATCTTTAAAGATCCAAAGCTTGGTGTATCCCAGGGACTGCTTAAGTCTGAAAAAGAACTGTGTAACTCAAAGTTATTCCTCTCAAAAGATACACTCTATAATCTCTTTTAATCTGTATTTGTAGACTAAGGTGTTTCAAAGAACTGATATTTTCTCATCAATCCCCTTCTATGAAATGTTATTCCAGGGTATGTAATAGATGTTTGATACCTGAGGACTCATTATAGATTAATCTTCATCTCCATTATATATTTTTAACCCAGACAAAAGGCATCTTCCTTCTCTGTTCTCCTTGATTTCTTGACATCCCTTTACACATGTTTTCTGAAAAAAAAATTGAATATTTTGAAACATTCTTTTGACAATCATATTATAAGGAAATTATTTTCAAAAGTACTATAGTCTAAAGACACATGCCATTTTTATTTACTGGACAATAATTAGATTAGCCTGTGACTACTAGAATAATATTATTTTCTTGGAAATACCTATGAAATAGGAAAGGGAAATATGAAACTCCACTCACATTGATACTAGTTTTGGCTACTATAATAATATACTCTACTGTGGGAGTCTGTATCAGCAAATACTTGCTTTTCAAAGATATAGAGTCAGAAAATTTGAGTTTAGAGTACCATCAAAGTGCTGCTGCGATGTCCCTTCCTTTGATCATCATTTTCTTGGTGTAGTATGACAAAGGCAAGATAACAAGCCTATCTTCTGCGCTTATCATGCAATGAGTCCTGTTATGGACTTATTACCTTACTGAGAATGATTACCTAAGACAAATTTTGGTTGATAAGAGACCTGGTAAACTTAAGAATTTAGAGATTTTAGAAATACTTATGACTCATTCTCACATTTAATCTAAGTATATGGCACATGAAAGTAATATACTGTTTCTAGGAAAATTTATCGCATGTTTCAAAGAATTTACCTCAATATTATTTCCACTAAAATATGCTGGATCACACTCCTGCAAATTTTCATATTATGTACATTTAATGTACTTTTATATGTTTTTCAAGACAAAATCTATGAATGGTAAAGTTTATGTCACAATAATGTTGATACACTGCTAAAATTATAGAGCATAGCACATGTATTTCATATTATAAGATCAGTTTTATGCTAAAAGATAGAGTAAAAAGACACAGAATTATAAAAGCATTTTATATAATCTAACATACAAGTCTCAAAGAAACATCCCAAAGTAGCCATTATTTATATTTATATATATTATTGCATAATAAAAATATCCCCTTGTAACAACATGTACAGTAAAGAACAAAGAAATAATGACAAGAACCAAGTCTTTAAATATTAAAAGCAAAATATTTAACAGTATATCAAGAAACAATATAGATTCAAGAATTACACATGTGTAAATATCATTGCATAAGATACATTTAGTATAGAGTTGTCAACTGGATGTATAAGTTTTTATATACATATATATATATATATATATATCATCTATGTTTAGATAAAGCACTCATATTCAGAAATTTTGGTTATTAGGTTTTCTACACAAAGAAGCATTTATAAGTAGGAAATATTTTTTGGCAGGTTAAGGGCAGAAAATGATAAAGAATTTATTTAAAAAATGAAATAAAAAATAGATATAGACCTTTGAGTCTACATACATTAGCCAAGTCACATGAAAATAAAATCAACAAGCTTAGAGCCTTGAAAATTATTCTCCTTTTTGAAAGTACAATATTAAGTAATCAGATTAATTTATTAACCAAACTTCTGGATACTGTTTCCTACTTTTAATGCAAGTAAAGCTGATGATTTCTATTATCTAAAGCTCGTCTGTTTCCTGCGCTAGTATGACAGAAATAATTCACTGTGATGATGTAAATTGATGTGATTGATAAGTCAGGTTGGGTGATTGATACCAGATATTTCCTCATGCGTGTGTTAGTATGATAATCATTGACATCTATGACATATATATGTATATATATACATCTATGGAGTGATATTTTATAGAATATTTTATAGAAGTGTGTATCATCTCAAGTACCTATTCATTCAACATAGATTGTTTCCAATGACATTTGGAGGGAGCAACAGTTTCAACAGGCCAGACCCCCCGGAGCTCCTGCGGACTGGTCCACCAATCAAAGAATACACATGGAGGGACCATTGTTCTGGTCTCATATGTGGCAGAGGAGGGCCTTGTTGGACATCAGTGGGAGGAGAGGCCCTTGGGCCTGAGGGTGTTAAATGCCCCAATGTAGGGGAATGACAGGGCAGGAAGACAGGAGTGGGTGTGCGGTTGGGGGAGCACCCACATAGAGGCAGAATGAGGGGAATGGAATGGGGAGACCTGGAAAGGGGAAAACATTTGAAATATAAATAAAGAAAATACCCAATAATGAAAAAATAATTGTATATTTACCTATTTTAATTTAGTAAAATTATTTTTAATACTCTTGTCATGCTATGTTATTCTCACTTCCATGTTATTGGTATATATTCTTTCTACATAATATTGTTTTCTTAAGGACATTTAATATAAGCATTCAGCGTAATTTGAGAATATATGACTACACTAAACCCTGCCCACTCCATTGCTCCCCCATCTTAATAGCTTCCTTGGTTTCCCTAAAATTTTTCACTTCTCCTCTACTCATAGGTATGTACAGCTTTTCATGTGTCTATACAGACATGCATTATTTTTCTTTGAGACTGACAGATTGTTATAAATTTAACAGTCAGTTAAATGCATTTTCTTGTTGACAATAAAATTTAATATTTTTATGAAAATTTTAATTTCCTTCATCAATTCCTCTATTAATAGACACCAAATTTTAATCCATAGTGTCATCTTTTAATACTAAAAGTTTTGGACTCATTAAGCTATAAAAATTTAACATAAATAGTGAAAAAGAAATTATGAAACAGCTTCAAGGAATTTTAATTGGTTTAATTTTTTTCTAAGAATATAGATTTTGGGGGAACTGAATTATTAATGATTTACAAAAATAGGAATTTTTAAATCTGAAATTTTTTAATAAAATAATTTTTGCAATTACTCATAACAGTCAATTACAATTAAAAAGCATCCAGTTCAATTTCAAACTACATATCTATAAACAACAGACACCAAAGTATATGATTAAATACCAAAACACCAGAATGATTAATTATTATTATTTTGAATATAAATAATGTTGGTTTCCTTGGACTTTTCCATTTCTTCAAACTCTCTGTAGAAACTCCACCAAATAATTTATGTGAAAATAATTGGAAATCCCAATATATAATAAAATTTATTTAATCAGATTCATAAGAAAAAATCTTTTTTAAATGAATAAATTAAGGACAAACAAAACTAGTCAATATAAGAAAGAACCTTTAAGATTTTGTCACATATAATAACAAGATTAACATTTTTACTATAAGCATCAAATAATAAAATCTCTAATCGGGGTTTAAAAATGACCTCATAGTGAGACCAAAGCACCCTGAAGAATGCATTCTGCTAAAGAGAATAAAGAAGTCTTTAGTGACAGATTTAGAGGTCTTGGTGTGAAATTTATGTGTAGAGAGTTAGGAGGCTAACACTTTGTTGCAAGAAGGAAGCAAGGGAATTCTCCTAGAGCTCAATTTCAGTATCTTGTGGACATTTTTTACTTAGACTAATTTGATTGGATCTGGAACAGATAGATGAAAGAGGTGTGAGAGAACTAAATCTTTCCCCGTGGACCGAGTCCTTGGCAGAGTCACTTTCCCACCTACATAAATCATATGGTAATATGAGAAATGCGTTTACAAAAAAGATGATTTTTTAAAGGAAGCTCTGCTCTCATCATGCTTAGAATGTTGGACTGACATGTAGAATTTGAAAATAAGAAGAAGACTCTTACATTTAAAAATGTTTGCTGGATAATTACCTGAAAATGAATGATCCTGAGCTAGTGGTGAAACCTGTGTTTTAAATAAATTTGTTACTTTTTATATCTTAATTTTTTGTGGCTTAACTTTACCATAGTTATTATAATTGTCTATAACATCTTATTTTAATGTAATGTTTATAAATATACTGCCTTGAATTCTTTTCTCAGCAGAATCTTATGTATTGAAATATTTACAGATAATGTATCACCGTTGGTTAGTACTATGGTGTAGAAATTTTACTCCCTTTGGAGCCCATTAGACTCTTAAATTTAAAAATTATATCATCTTAATGACTCTTCTACATACCTTTAAAACGTCATTGAAAAATTCTTTAAGTTTCAACCTAAAAATAGATTTAGGAAACTCTTGAGATGTAAAGCTACTCATCATTCACCCATATATTAATACATTTTGATGTGTTCTTTACAAGGAATCCAAATCTGTCATGATTTTGAAATGCCTGACAAAGGCTGATGCCCAGAAATAAAGATGTAGGAGGCTGTTTTATCCTAGGCAGCTGTTAGCTAACAGGACTATGTACGCCCTCAAAGACGATACTGGAAACTCAGGGTTTCCTCCCTCTGTTTTTTACATCCTATTTTTCATGATATAAGCAACTGCCATGGCATTCCTACCACAATTCACTGACTGCTCCCAAGTCCAGAAGCAATGGGTCAACAACCGTAATGGACAGAAATGTTTAAATCTGGGATGGAGAATAAAGTTGTCTTCTTGTGAAGCTAATTGTGTCAGATGTTTGTTATGAAAATGAGAAACTTACTATCATATATGCACTCTCTCAAGATTATTTTCTTTACATATAGAAAATTATTTTAGCTATCATTAAGGCTAAAGTTTATTAATTAAATAATTCTCATAATTTCACTTCATCTCTTACTATTTTTGGAAGAATATTTTCACTATATGGCATCCTGCGTTGCCTCAGTTTTGTTTCCTGCTGCTATGATAAAATAGAAAGGCCATATTCGGCTTATAATTCCTGGTAATATTCTGTCAAGGTATCAAAGTAGCATAAACTTGAAACAGAGACTCATATTAAATCCATAGTCAAAATCCATGATCCATGAATGAATTCATTCCTGCTATTGTTCCCCTTGCTTTTTCTACTCTTATTAAATCCAGGACTCATTGCTAAAAAAAAAAAAAAAAAGTTCCAGCACAATGGGTGGGCTTCCCTGCTCCTGTAACACAAACATGACAAGTCTACACACTCCTGTAGAGAAGCCTGACTGATCTAGCCTGGCATTGAGACAGTTTCCCAGTGATTAGATGGGTTCAAGTTGATAATTAAAATTTACCATCACAGTGGTCAATAAATCTTTCTTCCACTACTTGAAAAGTATTACTAAAATTTACTCCTTTAGTGTTTATGGTTACAAATGAGAGATCTACAGTTATTCAAATAAAATTTTGTTAGTAATGATTTATATCTCCATGCTTTCTCATTTTTCTCTGTCTTTGGGTATCAGAATTCAACTGTGATGTTTCTTAATATGTATTTCTTTTGCATATTTATGGTTTTTCAAAAAAAAATGGGAGAACTTTATTTGATCAACCCTGTTTTTTGCCACTCGGTTTTTCTCTGTATTTTTATGGAGTCCACAGGTGATATGAGAGTTACCTTTTATTCACTGCTTTATAAGTTTCTCTTTTGTGAGAAACAACACCTTTATTTTTGTTCATAGGCTAACATTTGTTTGTTTTAAAAGTACTGTCTTTGCTGTGATATTTTAATATTTGTTGTTCTTAAAGAAAATTCTGTGGCTGATTGTTAAATCATTTTTATGATGACTGTTTTGAAATGCTGGTCAGAATATTCAAATCTGTATTCATCTCAGACATGATAGCGTTTTTTAAATCATGTTATGGTTCTGAATTCTGAATGATGAATGGTACAATGGACCTTTTTAATTCTATACTATAAGCCTTGGGGTCCTACTACATTTTTAGTAGGAGACTCCATTTTTGAGCTGTGCTATGAGAGTTGAAAGCTGATTATCTTCAGGTTTACCTTAGCGTATATCTGTAACATACTGTGAAGTACAGAACCTCATGTCAGTTATTTCAAATGGATATAAGGGAAGGACAGCTTCTTACAGGCCTTTTTCACAGACTCAGTGAAAGCAGACCATTGGCTAGTATTGTTACAGTTAGCTAGAGCTATAGTCTAAGCTCTCTTTGCAGCTCAGTTGACCACATAGTATAGGAGAAGTGGAAGATCAACTATATCACCTTCTACCACTTTGTTTTACTTGATGGAAGGCAAGATGGAACTCTTTAATGGGCTGACTTATATAATTTACATAATACTAATAGCCAACCAACTTCGAGAGATCTAGAATAATCCAAAAGTCATGTCTCTATGCATGGTAGTGAGTGATTTGATTAAGTAAGTTGGGTAATTAAATTCATCTTAAACATGGCTGCACCAGTCTGTGGACTATCATTCTGGATATAATAAATAGAAGAAGTGGATTACTAGCCAGCCTTCCTTGATTTCTGCTTCCTGCCTACATGCAATGTGACCAGGAGTCTCAAGTTCCATCCATGACAATCCTACTTTGGTTTTTTTTTTTTTTTTTTGGTTTTTTTTGTTTGTTTGTTTGTTTTATTTTTTGGTCTTTTGAATTGTGAACCAAATTAAACATTTCTTCCCTTAAGGATTTTATGTCAGATATTTTTTTAAGCAACAAGGGAAGTAAATAAGTCATATAATAAGAGAGAGGATTACAGTATAATATTTTAACTTACTCATGAAGACTAAGAGCTCTCATTCAGATATTATTTCAGATGACCACAAGGTGCCCTAGACATAAAGCACAGGAGAACAATGAGATGACTACTAGTCACAATTCTTTCTAACTTATTTAGTCTCACTTTTATTGGAGGAGTGAACTTGGTCGAAGTCCATTAAACCTACCATGTCTACAGAACAGTGGTACTACAGGCATTTGCTAGGCAGAAAACAGCTCATTTCCTGATACCCTTGTCTTGGTGGCAAAATAACAACACTTTATTAATTTACTTCCCAAGGTAGGAGATGGATAGTTAGCTGTGTCATTCATAGTACGATGGTAAATATTCTGAATACTAATTTTCCATATAGAGAAATCTGAGTACTGTTGACTATCCCACAGCAATAATGTTTGAATATGTTTGTCTTGTTTCCTTCTTTTTTTTAAATTATCTTTAATCTTTTTTTTTACAGTCCAGCAGTTATCCCCCTCCCGTTCTGCCTTCCAACAGTTCCTCATCTCATTCCTCTCCCCGGTCTCCAGGAGGATGTCCTCATTCCCCCACACACCCCCCACCAGGCCTCCTCATTTCCTGGGGCAGCTCAAATCTCTCAAGGATTGGGTTCTTCTTCTTTCATTGAGGCCAGATCACGCAATCCTCTGCTGTATGTGTATTGTGGCCTCATATCTGCTAATGTATGCTACCTGGTTGGTGGCTTAGTGTCTGAGAGATTAAAGGGGTCCAGGTGTGTTGAGACTGCTGGTCTTCCTATGGGGTCACACTCCTCCTCAACTTCTTCCAGCCTTTCCCTAAGTCAACCACAGGAGTCCCCAACTTCAGCCCATCTGACAATGTCTATGTCAGCTTCTTGTTGGGCCTCTCAGAAGGCAGCTATGTTAGGTTCCTGTCTGTAAGTGTTTTGTTTTGTTTTATTTCGATTTGTTTGGGGGTATTACTGTGGGCACTTTTGTCTTTTTTCTGTTTCAATGTGAAAGACAAAGGTTCAGGAAGTGTTTCCTTTTCTTAGTCCATGTCCTATCATATTGCTATGGCAAGATAAACATTTTCATTCATTTGTGTGACTGTGGAAGGGTGGTGTTTTCCTTTTCTTTATTTTTACTCTTTCCCTCCAATTACTTGGACCTATTTCCTGCATTTTTCCAATTTCATGAGTGATACTTTCACTACTTATAGAAAGGTCATATCTTATCAACATGTGTAGACCATAATAATGTCAATATTGTGGTTATAAGTTTAAATTTTCAAAGACTAATAAGAAATGACTAAATATGGATGGAAAGTCTATTAAAAACATCCAATCCCTAGTTATATTTTTAAAATTATTTTATTTATTTAAATTCCAGTCTTTGTCCCCCCTCCCGCAGGTCTTCATTCCATTCCTCCTTCCCCTTGACTCCAAGATGGTTTTCAACCTTATCAGGCCTCGCCTTTCCCTGGGTCCTCAAGTCTCCCAAGGCTTAAGCACATCTCTCACTGAGACTAGAGCAGGAAAACCTCTGCTATATATGTCCTAGCGTCCTCAGAGAGGCGTGTGAATACTCCTGATTGGTGTTTCAGTCTCAGGGAGCTCCTGGGGTCTGGGTTAATTGAGATTACTGGTCTTCCTATGGGTTTCTCTTACCTTCAGCTTCTTCAAACCATCCACTTCAACCATAGTGATCTCCGACTTCAATCCAATCATTGTGTGTAAGTATCTGCATCTGTCTCAGTCAACCGCTTGTAGGGTCTCTCAGAGGACAGCCATGCGAGGCTCCCATCTTGAAGCACAACATAGCATCAATAATAGTGTCAGGAATTGGTACCTCCTATGAGTTGAATCCCAAGTTGGGACAGTCACTGGACCACCTCTATAGTCTCTTCTCCATTTTTTGTCCCTGTAGTTCTCTGAAACAGGAACAATTCTGGGTCAGAAACTTTTACTATGTTTTAATAACCCAATTCCTCCACTTGAGGCCATGTCTATATACTGGAGATGGACTCTTTGAGTTCCCTCTCGCCAGTGTTGGGCATTTTGTCTACGGTCACCCCATTGAGTCTTGACAGTATCTCACCTCTCAGGTCTCTGGTACTTCTAGAGGTTCCTCCTGCCTCCAACCCCCCAAGGCTGCTTATTTTCATTCATTTTCTTGGCCCCTTTGGCTTCTCTCTTGTCCCCCTACCTCACATCTGATCCTGATCCCCTTTTCCCCTCCCTCTCACTTCACCCATCCAGGTCCCTCCCTCCCTATGCCTCTTGTGATTATTTTCTTCAGCACTTAAAGAAATATTCAAAGCCCTTAGTCAACAGATAAATTCTAATCAAAATGACCCTGAGATTCCACCTTATACCAACCAGAATGGCTAAGAACAAAAAATTAGTGACAGCACATGTTGGTAAGGATGTGGAGAAAGAGGAAACTCTTCCATTGCTGGTAGGATTGCAAGCTGGTACAACTGTTCTTTAAATCAATCTGGTGGTTCCTCAGAAAATTGGAAATAATTCTACCTGAATACCCAGTTTAACCACTCTTGGGCATATAACCAAAAGATGCCCCACCATACCACAAATAAACATGTTCTACTATATTCATAGCAGCCTTATAATTAATAGCCAGAAGCTGAAAACAACCTAGATGCCCTTCAACTAAAGAAGGGTACAGAAAATGTAGTTCACTTACACAATGAAATACTATTTTGGTATTAAAAAAGAGGGACATAATGAATTTTGTAAGAAAATGGATAGAACTAGAAAATATCCTGTATGAGGTAACTTAGACTTAAATGGACATGCATGGTGTCTACTCACATGAGCTTTGTGCAAGGTGATAAATATGGATCTATTTTCTGTCTTCTACATACAGACTGCCAGTTAGGCCAGCACAATTTATTGAAGATCCTTTCTTCTTTTCTATTGTATGTTTTTGGCTTTTTTGTCAAAGATTAAGTGTCCATATGTGTGTGGGTTTACTTCTGAGTTTTTTATTCTATTCCATCAATCTACCTGTCTGTCTCTGAACCAATACAATGCACTTTTTATCACTATTAGTTTGTAGTACAGCTTGAGGTCATACATGGTGATTTCCTTAGAAGTTCTTATATTGTTGAGAACTTTTTGTTTTTGGCTATCCTGGGATTTTTGTTATTAAATACAAAGTTGAGAATTGCTCTTTCTATATCTTTCTATTTCTATGAAGAACTGTGGTGAATCTTGATGGGGGATTATGTTGAATCTGTACATTACTTTTGGTAAAATGGCCATTTTCACTATGTTAATCCTACCAATCCATGAGCATAGTTGATCTTTCCATCTTCTGAAGTCTTTTTCAATTTCTTTCCTGGGTGGATTTGAAGTTCTTCTCATACAAGCTTTCACTTGCTTACTAGTAGTTACACCAAGATATTTCATACTATCTGTGTCTATTGTGAAGGGTATTGTTTCCTTGATTTCTTTCTCAGCCTGTTTATCATATTTACAAAGGTAGGTTATAGATTTGTTTGAGTTAATTCTATATCCTGCAACATTGCTGAAGTTGTTTAGTAACCAAAGACACAGAACCCACCTGACAAGCAATGCACCTGCCCTGCTAAGATTCACCTTCCTTCTAATAAGATTCTTCACCTCAGACAGATCAGTGGCCAGAAACACTCCCACACCCTCCAGTCTGTCTGACTCCCAGGAGGTCCGCAGTAACCAGGACAGAGGAGGCCTGTTCTAACCAGAGACACAATAGGCCCACCCTAACCAGAGACAGCAATGCCTGCTTTCATGAAACCTGCTTTACCCCTAGTCACAGAGCTCTACCTGCCTCTAAGGAGGCCAGTTCCAGTCAGACACACCCAGGCCCATTAACACCAAAGATAACAAGATGGCCAGAACAAGGACATAAGCAACATAACCCAATGCAATTTGACACCACCAGGACCACCAGAGCAAGCCATGGATATCCTAACAAACCTACAACGCAAGACCATGACCTTTTAAGGAGGATATAAAGAAATTCAGGCAAACACAGGAAAATAGGTAGAACCTCTTAAAAGCAAACAAATAAATCCCTTAAAGAAATACAGGAAAATACACTCAAACAGGTGAAGGAATTGAACAAAACAGTCCAAGAACTAAAAATGAAAATAGAAACAATAAAGAAAACACAACGCGAGGCAACCCTGGAGATGGGCGTTTTAGGAAAGAGTTCAGGAGTTAGAGATGAAAGCATCACTAACAGAATACAAGAGATAAGAAAGTGAATCTCAGGCATAGAAGATACCATAGAAAGTATTGACATATCAGTCAAAGAACACAAAGTGTAAAAAGCTCATAACCCAAAGCAGCCAGAAAATTTAGGACACAATGAAAAGATCAAACCTTTTTCTTCAGTTTCACTTTCTTCATCATTAACAATGCTGCATGTCTTCTCCTGGGCCCATGGAGCTTTGCCTCCATTCTTCCAAGCAATATGAAGATTCTCTTCTTACAGCTTACATTTTGCTTGTATTACATTGGTGTCAATATCCTTGACTGTGAGTTTCCTTTTAACTGTGGCAAGATGTCTAGACATGTAGCATTGGAAACTGGAAATTTGTTAGAAATCTAAAACTGAGGGTTTTATTTGAAACCAACAATAATAGTATATATTTTACTTTCCAATTCAGATGATTACTCACTGTGTAAAGGTCAAAGTGTACGATATGATTCCACAGGATTCCCTAGGCCCTGCGGTTTTCTGCTATGATGTTAATATTAGTTGGTATATACCTGATAGCAGATCCAGAGATATACAGGAGTAGAAGAAAGACTTGACTTCAAGAAGTTAAATTTTGCTTAATGCCAGTCACAGTAGAATGTGCTCAATACATATTGACTAAATAAATGTGTACCTAAATGATCCAATCAGGGGAGTTTTGATTGAGTTTATCCAACAGATCCTAGCTTCCTTTACCATTGTATTTTCATGAAAGAAGATTCTATGTATAATTTACAAATGAATATTTCAGATAAATCCAAACCACTTTAATACACCTCCATCATATTTATGAGTTTTTTTTTTTTATACACCTATGTGAGTTTCACATACTTTAGTTCATAAAGACTCACCAAGGGACTAGAATATATAGCAGAAGATTATATAGCAATTATATTTCTATGGATATGGAAAATAGTGCTTGTTCATGTTTTTTGGGGGATTGTCATTAGTATAATGTTTTCATTTTTGTATAATTTATTACTTAATTTTAGTTCTAACAGAATTTTGAAAAGGTGAACTTTTCTCCACTTCACATCTTACCAAGTCACATATGAATTCCTGAAACATGGAGTTTTAGCTTTATAACTTCTCCACCCTTGCTTTCTAATACTCTTACCTTAATTTCAACCATTATTAATGTTTCTGGATGTATTAGAATTTGTTCTTATCTTCTGTCTGATTATGTATCTTTAGGATTGCATAGATGGGGGTATTTGTTGAAGAAGCCTTTGCTTCCTTATTATTTTCAACATATCTTGAATGTGCACCTGCTACATATATCTGCTCAATATTTTTAAAAAATAATTACCATTGAAAAATCATTGAAATCAGATGGTGCATACATAAAACTTATATCATCAGATTTCTCCAATTTAGAGATGAAAAGAGGTTACAGTAGATCAATTTTCTACTCTTTGAATTATTTCACTAATGAGACAAGAAATAAATTACTTTTCCAATGAAACAATAAAAGTAGTGAGAGCAGCATCCTAAACATGTGTATTTTGTAAGTTATTTCTTGCTACAATGATGCTTCAAACAATAACTAAATCTCAGAAAGCACATAAAAAATTGTATATTGAGCTCATAAATCTGTAATCAATGAATGAGGTCATATAGGCTGTCATGTCTAGGTTGGTGTCACATTCATATTGGGATCAGCAGTGGATTTTCAATAATACATTGGTCTCATTCAAGGTGACAGAAATAGCCCATATCTGCTTCACGTCTTGTATGTCACTTAATTACTTCAAAGTAATAGGATGGCAAAACTTGGGAATTAAAGATACAAGCATAATTAAGCATCATGCTTTGCTTTCAGTTTTTATTCCTTACATTTTAAACATCCCATTATCCAGTAAAGCTGCAAAGTAGAATGTCAGGACACAAATGAGAATATCCCATCAAGAATAAGAATTTTACAAAGCAAATGGAGTAAATACAAGGGAGATGAGCCAAAGATGTCAATGCAATCAAACTGCATGAATAATTTAATTATATTGTGAAATCTTGCCCCTCTATTTTATTTGCCTTTTAGATAGACAAAAATTTACTTGTCCTCAATAGGTATGCCATATTTATTTTTATTGTAGAAATATCTATATAAAAGCAGGGTATCTAGTTGATATTGCAATCCATAGTAATTATCACAATTTTTCAAAGGAGATTAAAGATGGAAATGGTCATCAGTAAATGTAAGTAGATTCAGCCTCTACTAATGCTTGGAGAAAGACATTCTGGGAAGAAGTAAAGAATATGAAATCTCTGGTTTAGAAACAAAGATGTTAGTATTTTTCAAACAGTTTGAAAATAAATCTCCAGAAATGTATATAAATATAATGTCCTACTAATTATGAGGTGTTTTAACTCTAAGCCAGTTGAAGACTTATGAATTTGCATTGGTCATCGGTATAATTGGGGCCAAGATCACATGCAATACTGTAATGTTTGATGATCTATGAGATACTACTTGCCAACAACCCTAAAGGAGGTAACCCATACCTAAGCTAGTGTTCTTATTTGTTAGCCTGTGGTAAATAATAGGGGCATTGTTGCTTTTCTATTAAGTAACATCATATGAATTTTTTCCATAGATATATACAACTATAATTTAGAAAACTTATAACATGGGAGGTTTTAATATGTCTATTTTGAAATGTCATTAATAATAGTTATCCTTCCCTGTATTTCTTCATTCACTTTGCCTCACCCGACAACAGACTTTATTTAATGCTTTCTGCTTGATTTTTTCCCTTTACATTGAGATAATTAATACTCAGTTATTATTTTATAAGCAGTGTATTAATATTTGTCATTTTCCTGGTTTTGTACTGCTTTATTTTTTCAGATACATTTTCATTTCCTGGACTGTCATTGATTATTTTATTTCTTGGGACTTTCAAGGGAAGGGACACAAAGTGGGAGAGTGAGATAATAGTATAAATGAAATAATGAACCACACCCATATATAGTCACTCAGCCCACTCATCAATAATCAACTCCCTTAATACATATGTATATTTATCAGATAGAAAATTTCGGAATTTCTTTCATGATTTAAGATGCATCAAACCTACATCAAGTGAAAGAAGATTCATATGACAGTTGATAAACTATGACCATCTGTCAAAATGTTAACAGTCATATGAACTGCTTGCACCAAGTTCAAGTTTTCATAAATTAATGTGACAGTATTACAATAATTAAAAACTTACAAATAGCTCTTTCTCTTGCCTCTCTCTTACATCTCTTATCTCTTACCTCTCCTTATTCCCTCCCCCCTCCACGTGGTCATGGCCAGCCTCCACCTCTCTACTTCTCTACTCTCTTCCTCTGCTTTTCTCTGCCTCTCCTACCCTCTTAACTCCCCTCCCCATGCCCTAAATAAACTCTATTTCTATACTAAAAAAAAAAAAAAAAAAAAAAAAAAAAAAAAAAAAAACTTCTAAATATAAATTTAATTCAAAATCACATCTTATTTGTAATTTAAACAAACACATATTGAAAGTATATCGGCTGTTCAAATGCTTTTGCTAAAATATGTGTGCACTGATATGCCAGGTAACTGAGAATCCTGTGATATTAAAGACTTTAGGGGAGTAGAAATGTTCGTTCCCTCATTTTACTTTCCTTTATTTGTATATGAAGTAATAATGGTGATAAATCCTTGTAAAACCTTATCAACTATCAAGCAAAAATCAAGTAATCAAGTATCAATTAATGTTTTTTTTGACAGGGATTTTTCATATACATATATATATATATATATATATATATATATATATATATATATATATATATATATATATATATATGGTTCTAAAATGCACCTTTGTAAGTAATGAGGAAGGATGTTTCAGGATTTAATCAGTGAAGTTCTCAGTACAATATTAGAAAGTACCTTCCACTGCATGTTTTTTGATATATTGCTCCTGAAAGAAAAGATATATACCCTGGTTTGGTATGAAATGTCTTTTCAGAAAACATTTGAATTGGATAGAAACAGTTTTGACATGTTCTTGAAGACTGTAAGTGCTTCGAATGACAGCTTTTAATCAGCATGATAAATAGCAAAGGTCTGTAAATGGTATCAAATAATTTCTAAAAATGAAAACTAATTTTCCACTCCCACTGCTAGCAAATTTGTCAACTACACTTTGAAAGAACCAAAACATCTGCTCTTAGAAGCTGTACAGACTCTCTCAGTAAATGATGCAGTATTATGTTTTCAGATATACATTCATCTCATTCCTAATTTAGAATGTTTATGAAGCTCTAAGATCAGATTCAGATTGAAAATTTTGTTCAGTTAAGTATAAAAGTTCTTTGATTAAACTTTTGTTTTTGATTCTGTTTTCTTCTTTCTTTTGTGTTTCTTTTGCCCTATAATGCAATTTAGTACTGTAGTAAGTTAACTCATTCTATTGTCTAATTAAAATATATTTATTTTAGGAGAGGAAATGACAATTTGATCTTACACCTCCTAGTCCATATTGAGAAGAATCACATTAGGAATGCAATCAGGAACTAGAAGCAGACACTGTGGAGTAACATGCTATCTGGCTCATCATATTCAGTTTGCTTTCTTATATAAACTATGACCACCTAGTAGGGATAGGACAGTCCACAATAAATTATACATAAATTAACACTCAAGATAGTTTACAGATATGCTCAGTAGACATTTACTTTTCCTAAGTAACTCTATATTGTATCAAGTTGACAAAAAAAAAACAAAAAAGCAAAACAAGACATTAAATAATACTCGTACTACTAGGGAACTATTTTCCTTAAGCCTGCCTGCACTCAGCCTAGTTTGACCTAGTCATGTGTCAAAAAATTTGTAGGTACTGTTTTTTTTCCACATACAAACATGCACATGAACACATGTGGAAATTTAAAAAAAAAATGAAATTGTGGTCAGTATTATTTGCAGTTATACTTACATAATTTGTAACTATGTTCTCGGTTTTTGATATTTAAACCATTAATACACATTTAAAAATATAAAATATTGTTAAAACACAACACTCAGAGGCTCTTGGCAATCGACTATTAAGTTTCAAGGTCTTAGATTTTTAATTAAAATACTGCAATTTTCAAGAAAAAGGAAAGAAAGACACCATCTTGAAGTAAATGTTCACAAAAAGTATCTAAGAAGGCTTTTCTATAAAATATACAAAGAATTACTAAAAATTAATCATATGACAACAGCTTAATTAAAATGATTAAAAGATGTGAATAGACACTGCACTAAAGAAGATATGCAAATGAAAAAATCAGCATTTCGAAGGAGCTTCAATCATTTGTCCTTAGGGAAATGCACATTAACTATGATAGTGAATACTTTGATAAGTCTATGAATTAACCAAAATTCATCCATAGCCTGACAAAGCCTCTCTGATAATGACTGCACAAATCACAGATCTATGAGTATAGTAGAATACCATTAGGAAACATTTCATTGTGTTTTGATGCTGTGTGTTTTGTTTGTTTTTGTTTCTTTTTGTTTTTCTTTGCCAGGTTGGTTTGGTTCTATAAAATCAAACATTGGTGACCTCTCTTACAAGTTCTGCTTTCATAACACCAGCACATCTTGTAGGCAAGACAGATTATAGATGGAGTGTGTTTTGTGACTGGATTGGTATCTAGGCTTCTCTTTTTGTAGTTTGCAGACTACAGCCAAATATGTAGAGTCTATTTTGGTGTTCTCCATTGGTTTCTTCAAATCAGATGTCTGGGAACACAGAAGAAGACAGAGAGGAAAGACTATAGAGTTCAGAGGGGAGGGAGGATACTAGGAGAACATGGTCTACCAAATCAACTAAGCAGGGACTAAAATGGCAAGCAAGTGCATAGAATGGGCCTCCACCCAGTGCTCTGCACAAATCTATCGCAATTAGCTTGCTGGTTTTGTGGAACTCCTAACAGTGAGAGCAGGTATATTTCTATTTTGCCTATTCTAGAGACTCTTTTCCTTCAGTTAGGTTGCCTTGTTCAGCCTTGATATGAGTGCTATTGCCTGGTCTTATTGTACCTTGTTTTGTTTTGTCTCATATATATATGTGTGTGTGTGTGTGTGTGTGTGTGAGTGTGTGTGTGTTTGTGTGTGTGTGTATATGCATATGTGTGTGTGTTTGTATGTGTCTATTATATATATATATATATATACATATATATATATAATATACACACATCATGTATAGGTATATCACACACACATACACACATATAAACACACATATAGACACATGCATACATACATATATATACATATATATATAAATATATATATATAATTCCAAACCAGTTACCCATTGCTGAACAAGGTTGGAAAGGTTGTATAGAGGAATTTTAAACCCTACTCTGTCAAGAAATCAAATCCAAAGGCCATTTAGGAATATGTGATCCAACCAGAATGCAGAAAGCCAGAGTTCAGAAAGAGTTAGCCTGTGAGATGACAAGATATCAAGCTCATAAAAGTTACTTTTACAAAGATGTGAACATTGCTTGCGAGGATAAGAAACAATCAACAACAACCCAAAATATAATACAACCACCCTGAAAGACTCTTTAATGTCTCTTTACAAACTAGTCACACACTTACAATATGACCCAGCAATAGTACTTTTTGATTTATAATGTAATGAACTGAAAAGTTATTTCCATACACACAACAACATGCCTGTGAACAAGTATAAGAATTTCAATGTGCTATTGGCACATTGTGAAAATAAAGATTTATTTTCCATAAGAAGAGAGTACTTAGGAAAACTGAACTATATCTATACAATTGTTACTACTGAACACAAGATAAAAGAGGGCAGGATAGAGCATAAGTGTGCAGGGAGAAAGAACTGGTGTCTGCGGGGGGGGGGGGTCATCTCTGGGACAAGGTAGGACAATGGAAACTCCCAGGAATCTACGAGGGAGGGTGACGCTAACTAAGATTCATAGCATTAGGGGATATGGAACCTGAAACAGTCACTTTCTGAGACCAGAAAAAAGTTCCAATGCAGACATGGGGCCACCAACCCAGCCTCTATACCGCAGAATAGGTTTTGCCTCCAAGAGGTATGGAATTAAGATATAACAGTAGCTGAGCGAATGGCCAACTAGAGACTGGCCCAGCTTGGGACCCATGCCATGAGAAAGAGCCCCAAACTGACATTAATATTGTTCTGCTATACTTGCAGACAGGCTCCTAGAACAATTGTCATCTGAGAGTCTTCATCCAGCAACTGACAGAAACAGATGCAGACACCCACAACAAAACATTAGGTAGAGCTTAGGGAAGTGAGGCAGAAAGGATTGAAGGATCCAGACAGTAAAACATACAGAATCAACTAGCCTAGACCCATAGGTGCCCATGGATACTGAACTGTCAATCAGGAAGCATATGTTGGATGGACCTAGGCCTTCTGCACAAATGTAAGAGTTGTGCAGTTCAGTCTTCATGTGGGACTCCTCGCAGCAGGAGTAGGCAGAGACTTGGTTGCCTCTGACTCTTTTGCCCTTTTTTGGATCTCATTCCCCTAACTGGGCTGCCTTGCCTAGCCATGATAGAAGATGAGTCAAGGCCTACTGCAACTTGATATGCCTATGGAAATCCACAGGAGGCCTCTCCTACCTTGAGAAATAAGGGAGTATGGGAGGGTAGTGGGGGAGGAAAGGGGAGAGGGAAGGACTAGAAGAAAAGGAGGGAGGGAAAGTTGTGATTGGGATGTAAAGTAATTAAGCTAATTAATTAAAAAATGAAACTGGAGCACGCTAAATTCATAAAGTTTTGAACTGGTGATGTCCATAGTACTAGAACAGTGACTTAGCATACAGTAGATTCGGAACTCAATTTTCAGGTCTCCAAAGCTATCTGCAGGAGCTCTGGTTCATTCTTGAAGGTGGCATAGGAGGAAGAACAGAAAGAGAAAGAGCGGCGGTGGGCAAGTCTTGGTCCTGTGAATTATTAGGATTATTTTCTAAAATAACATAAACCTCTCTTGACTTTACCTTGGAGGCTAGAAGCTGCAGGCCTCTGGACCTACTGACACTTGTTGCTAACAGTGTGTGTGTGTGTGTGTGTATGTGTGTGTGTGTGTATGTGTGTGTGTGTGTGTGTGTGTGTGTGTGTGTGTGTGTGTGTGTGTGTGTGTGTAGGTGGAGTTAGGTATTTATTTCTATAGCTCCCTTCTCTAGCCAGGCAGCCAGAAACTTCTCTGGCTAGGCTGGTTAACTAATTCTTTGGGAACCAGAGAGGAAGGAGAGAAAAGGAATTAAAATCTTTTATACAATCAAATGTGCTCCAAAACATATACATTCATCCATACATTAACATATGCATTTACATTCTCATTTATACATTAACTGCCAAAGACTAGCCTTGTTTTGGAAAGGGGATCTGAGGAAGGGTTATTTGGAAGCATCAAAAATAATTGAATAGAAGACAAATCAGGGGTGACAAGATGGATGGATTTCCAGACTGTTCTTTTTCAAATCATGGGTTATGAGCTAGATGGATTTCTAGACTTTCTCTCTCTCTCTCTCTCTCTCTCTCTCTCTCTCTCTCTCTCTCTCTCTCTCTCTCTGTTCTGCTTTGCTCTAGATAGCTTTTTCTTGCTATTCTAAAAACTCTCTTGTTAAGATACCTAGCTTGCTGCTCAATACAGCTCTCTCTGCTAGCAAAAATTCTAAAAGATCTCTGGATAGCTCATGGATTTTTCTGACCATAGTCAGAAAAACTGCTATAAAACTTTTTCGGATTTTCTGATCAAGTCAGAACTCTTTTTTAGAAACATTCTAAAAGCAATTCTTGGGTTTTCCAATTAAAATCAGAAAGCCAGGAAAAATTCTATAAGAACCATGTTCCCTCTTTGGAGAGCTCTCTCTGGATAGCTGCTCGAAAACATTCTATAAGAACCGTGTCACCTCTCCAAGTAAATTCAATTAGAAAAACATTCTGAAAGACCTATGACAAATCCTAAAAGAGCTGTGTTCTTCACTTTCCATGGGTTTTCCGACCAAAATTAAAAATCCAGTTAGAAAAAAGTCCTTCAACAGTTGTTTTATGAGAGGCCAAATCCTCTCCATCTTGGGAAATACCTCCATTGTAAAGAAAAAAACAAAAGTCTGAGAACTTGACCTGCAGCTGAATTCAAGGCACATTCACACACTAGAAAGGACCTCATGGCTTGTCCTTGGCCAAAGTTCCCTCCTAACTACCTCCTAGCAAATCTTAATCAAACTAATCTGATTGTTCAGAGCCAGACCATTTGTGATTGTATATGGTCTTGCTTCAGAGCACCCTCCTGTTGGCTTTTAGTCATTCTATTAGATGCTGGCCAGACTGAACAACCTCCCTCCCTCAACCCCCTCATATCACGTTTTTTATGTAAAAACTTGTCATGCTGAGGGTTCCAGGCTGCTCTGCCTTCCCTTCTTGTCCTGCTTTGTCAGAGTTGGGTTGGAGGAGAGCTCAAGCCTGAGCTTATGATAAGGAGACTAATGCTATTACTTTGGAGACTGCTCCTTGGTGGTCTTTTGGGGTTCAGGAACACTTCCTGGAACAACATGTTCACTCTCTAGAGATCTCCAGAATGCTCAGATCTTGCTAGAGAAAAATTCTAAAGAAGAACTTCTATGGCTTTCTGTTAGCTCACCTCATGAAGATCAAAAGTCAAGAGTTTTGTTTACATATCAATTCAGTTATTTATTCTAGCTTCCCTTTTGATTATCCTATGAATCAGCATCCTCTGGTACATTATTTCTTAGGAAACAGCAAGCATAATATTTTCTTCTTCTTCTTCTTCTTCTTCTTCTTCTTCTTCTTCTTCTTCTTCTTCTTCTTCTTCTTCTTCTTCTTCTTCTTCTTCTTCTTCTTTGACATTGCAGAAAAATTTAGAGATCTTCCTGCCTTTGTAATTTTAGCTGGGTGGGACCTTGAGCTGAGATTATCACTCTGACCACAACTTGACCTAAATTCTTCCTGTCATAGTATAACCTAGAACTCAGGAATCTACCTGCATTTGTATCTGCCTGTCTTTTCTTTTCTCTGACAAGTTGGTTCATAGTTTAGCTGCCTCTGTTCCTTTAGGTCTGTGAAGTTCCTTATGCAATTCACATTGCATCTTTATATTTTTTCATAGTTGAGAAGTTATATATTTCAAATTCATGTTTTTAGAGTTCTTTTGCACAGCCTTAAGAATTCTCCTATAGGTCCCAACATTTACCCTATTGCTGAGACATTAGCCACACCTTTATCTCCTGGACTCATGTTGTCTTAGATTATCTTGGAATCATTAATGTTAGCAGGAAGGACATTTCTTCGAGGAACATGAAAATACAACATGATTGTACAAACAAACCTTACCCCTCAGCAGCCATCAACAATTCTGGAGGATCACACCTGCTGACGCTGTCCCAGAGTCAGGAACAATGTCATTCTGTTCCTACCAAAGCCACAGCAGACCCATGTCTTCCATTTTCTTGTTTTTAACTTGAAGATTCAAACAATGACCTTGAATGCAATTACTGAGCACGTGACTTGTTTGATGTAGACTGGAAGGGAAAAGAAAACTAGTAAGATAAACCACCTGCAACTTCTCCAATTATCAGCAAAGTCATCCAGGAAGAAAAAGAAGTGAATTCACGCATAGCAGAGGCAATTCTGCCTAACCACTTGTCCCATACACTTCATAAGTATTCTTGCATGTATGTTACATACATACACATATACCTACACACTTACATACAGACAAACAGACATATACATATGGATGGATAGATGGATGGGGCAAAGTCACCCAAGCCAAACTAACCAGCAACATTATTACTTTTCTCTGGCCTTTTTATACCTTCTTAGACAAAAATTTCTTTAGAAAAATTACCTCATAGATAAAATGAGAATAACAGAAGGATATCAATACCAAGTTCAAAGCAGTGTTTCATTAGTTCAACTAAACAGCATTAATTCATGAAAGTTCATCTCTAATATGATTTGCAGAAAATCTGATCAATAGAGAGAGTTACTGTCCAGGGATTTCCTAATGATAGTAAAGACATATCAGCTGCAAGAAGCAATCTTCTTTGGGATCTCCCCTCATAGAGCTAATGATGTGTTTATAAAAAGGTAAAGAGAAGAGGAATATGTTTTGGTGGATATGTGGTGAGCTGTGGGGGGAGGGAGTCTCTCTGTAGACTCATGCTAAGACATCCCTTACTCCTGAGGGACCAGTGACAGGATGGTATATTATAGAATAGAGTTTATTTGGGGCATGGGGAGGGGAGTTAAGAGGGTAATAGAGATGGAGAGAAAGAGAGAGAGAGAGAGAGAGAGAGAGAGAGAGAGAGAGAGAGAGAGAGAGAGAGAGAGGAAGAGGAAGAGGAAGAGGAAGAGGATTAGAGAAGTAGAGTGGAAGGCTCTGAGCACGTGGAGAGAGAGGAGGGGAGGGATGAAAGGACAGAGCAGGAGCAGGAAGATAAGAGCAAGGGGGGGGGCAAGCTGCCCCTTTTATAGTGAGTCAGTCATACCTGACTGTTGCCAGGTAACTGTGGGTCAGAGTTTAAACAGAATACTAACAGCTTACCCATCACAGATTATGCAAAAGCAGTGGGCCATTTCTAGGAAGGCCAACTGCTAGTCTTAGACTATCCTAGAAGGCTTCTGACAAATAACAGCAACAACAATAAAGAGAAAAAAGTGTAAATTAGCCAATGACCACTGTTTACACTTGTGATTGAGAAATTTAGAAGTTGAAGTAGGAGGTTTACTAATTTGATAAAGCATTTTCTATACAGTGAGTTTGAAGTTATTCCAGGATACATAATGAAACCTTTTCTACAGAAAAGATTACAAAGGGAAAGAAAGAAATTAATGAAAGAAAGATTGAAATGAAAATTACTTCTGGAATTTTCCAGGCATAGAATGGCAATGTATTTCTGTTAAAGGCCTCATGGCAGGAATATCTTAATAAAAACAGCACGCATGACAGGAAGGAATCACATCTTTAAACAGGAAGCCAGATAGAGAACTGGTCCATATCAAACACACTCACATCTTTAAACAGGAAGCCAGATAGAGAACTGGTCCATATTTTTCCCCAAACACTCCTCCCACTTCCCTAAACTTCCGTGGCTAGTCCCATCTAGCCCCTGTCAATCGTCCATGACTACCTGCCTGTAGTAGTGGCCAGAGGCCCCAGCTACTCCCGAGGCTTCATAAGTCCTTCATCTCCCTTTAAAGCATGGCAAAAAACTTCGTTCTTTCCTTGTGTCAATCTTTTCCTCCTGGGACCTGAAAGTCCCACCTATACCCTCTGCCCAGCAATTGGACCATGGCTTTCTTTATTAACAGATAAAGAACTAATTGAGTAGCAGGACCTTAACATCAGAACCATCCCCTATAGACACGCCCTAATTTAATCTCCCATTAGGATACACCATTTAATATAAATGTGGTGTGTCTCAGTACTACCATCCTGGTGTCCAAGTTCCCAATGAATGAAACAGCCTGGCTACATTATTTAATAATATATGAAACAGCAAAAGCATTAAAGAACCTTAATAAGAATCCAGTCCTCCCAAATCTTCCTGGCCCTATGATTTTATTTTCATGTGTCTTTTCTTCATGCGTCATACTTTAGTCATTCAGATCTTTTTAAACTTTTCAGCGTGTTTCTGCTTAGATCTTTTGTGTACTTACCTTTAAGTAAGGATATTTCTATATGCTAATCAATTCTTAGTTCTGGATCCTTACTACCTTTTTAGAAACGTTTTCTGTAATTTTACAACATATAAATAATGATTCTTTGATTTTTCTTACCTTTAATTGTATCCCTCATTATTGTAATGACTGTTGAAACAATTTTATCTTCTATGAATGTTGAATTATTTAGTAATCCATACTGCTCATAAAATACATCTTCTGGTAAGAAAATTACTTATGGTTATAGCATCCCCTGTTTCTGGAAAAGCCTCTAAAAACTAACCTCAGTAAATATTAAGCCATTGTATTTAATTACAATTTATACATACACACAAAAACAAGTGTCCATATTTTTTCGTTCACCTTTGAATCCTGTATATGTGCATGTTACATACACTGGCACTGAGTGTCTATGAAAAAGAATGAAATGGAACAGTCACTATTTCCCTCTCTACAGATTCCTCTTATGACTTTCCATTCATATTTCTCATTTTATATTCATTTACTCAAATGCCTATAATATACTTACAATATAGTTATTTGATGCATATTAAAATACACATATACTAGTACTTGGTATTAATATTTTAATTATTTATATCCTGAAATGTTGAAAATAAAGAGATGACAATATTAATAAACATTTACTTTACTTTATCTTTTTATTAAGTCAAACAAATTATACTATAATTCTATAAATCTGAAACATAGTCTCTTTCTCTCATGATTTCTCACCAACTAAACCCATGTTTGATTTTCTTCTTCTCAGAAAATAAAATTACCACTCTTTAAAAATGAATTATTTTCTCTTTGTATATAGGGCTATATGTTTAATGGAAGTCTGTGCCATGCTGGTAGCATCATCATCTGGTGATCACTATGCTGTGACCCAAGGCCACAGTACCACTTATAACACCTCCGCACTACAGAAAACAACCAGATAGTTGCAGTTAGAGAAACTAAGGCAAGATAATCTACATAACAGCCACATTTTATGATCCATTACATAGTATCAGATGCAAAACTAGATAGTATTCTTTTGACCTCCACAGTAAACTGCCTGTCCATCTGACACGTGCTCCTCGACATTTTGGCTTTGTTACAAAAGGTTCAGTGTTTACTAATGCATAATTTACCTGATTCCTGAATTGCAAACTGAAGAGACCCTGTCTAGAAGGTTGCAAAGCTGAATATGGAGAAATGTGGCTGCTCTGTGGGTTAAATGAGAGATGTTATTCTCAGGAGGTTAATTACTGCAAATTAGGAGCTTGTAGGCGTCTGAAAGCATCAGGGAAAAAATAGGAGTTTAACCCTGATAAAGTCTCATGGGCTTTAAAGGGAAGCATTTCATATTGGTGTTAATGAAAAACATCAGAATCAGCCATGCTTCAGATGCTTAGAAATAACTGTTTGTAGCACATTAAGAATTCAAGGAAGACTCCAATGAGCTTTAGGATTAGAATAATCAAGTGAAAGCAAGAGTCTTGGACATCAACCAAAACTTAAGGGAAATCATTTTCTGAATGTACTTCTCAGAATAGTTTATTTTTTTCCTTCTTAGAACGTGTATTTTTACTCATTATTTTGTGTGTGTGTGTGTGTGTGTGTGTGTGTGTGTGTGTGTGTGTGTGTGTGTGTGTGTATTCATTTCTGAGATATCTACAGAGATCTGGAATTATTGAAATATCTGAATTGGAATTGCAGGCAGTGTGTGCTAGGGCATGCAGGTTCTGGGAAGCAAACCACTGTCTTTCAATGAGCAAAACCACAGTTGATCACAGAGCCATCTCTCTAGGCCATATCTTTACTTTATAAAGGTAAATATATTATCCTCAGCTACATGGTAAATTTAGTTATATTGAGATGGAGAAGACTTTTCCCTCCAAAACAAATATAAATAAAAGTAAAAAAATAAAGCAATGGTTGAGAGTTTGTTATAACTCATTTCAAAGGATGTTTGTATGTCTAGTATGTTTTACTCCAGTTAGCTTTTCTGTTTTAGTCAACTTCAAGTGTCTGCAATATTTCTGTCATGTCATTCTGGGAAGCATTTGTTTTTCTTACCTGTCCATTTCTGTCTTCCATAAAATAAAGAAGGCAGTCAAGCCTTTCCTACATATTGTCTTATAGGTATTGAGCACAACTGGAATATTAAAATGTGATGCTTTCTAACTCAAATTTAACAAATATCATGTATTAAATATAAAGCATTACATATTTGAGGAAGTTACAGATTTCAGTGTGATTTTTAGAGAGAAGCTATTAATCTAGATGTCACTAACATTGGATGAATCCTCTATGGCTAGAAGTGTAAATCATTTCTTAAGTCTTTTTTCCTTATGTTGCTTAAAATAGATTATATATATATATATATATATATATTCATATATCATAACAGAATTTCTGCTGATTTTGAAATTTTCTGAAAATATAGAATAGTGACAGGTAAACAGTCTTCATAAAAAACCACAACTCTCTTTTACAATCTATATGCATATTTACATATTCATTATTATAATTTAATTTATAAGGAATATAAAGTCATATTATTCTAAATTTAAAATTATGATCCAAAATAAGCACTTGATGTTTTGAGAAAGTATGAGGAAATGATGAAACCAACAATGACAATAAATATATTTTATAAAAGCATAAATTATTATCAAAAGTAATACTTTGTTTTAATGCCTTTTTATGATAAACTTGTTCTTATGTTATTTGAGAAAATAAATTTGACACTAAAATAAAACTAAATGACCATGTTCTCAATAACTAGAGCCAATAAAACACCAGTTTAATCGTTCTATATAATTTTTACTACCAGTTGTCTGGAATTTTTTTTTATGCATACAAATTTCAATTTTATACTATATTTACGTTACTATAGCAAACCTTAGCCATTTAAAAATATACTTCTAAAATGTATTTCTAACAAGCTTAATTATTTAAATATCTTGAATGTATATTAATTTTTTCTATTTAGTTTTTGTCAGTCTTGATATTCATTTGAGATTAATCATTCTCACATAAGAATTAACACTCTGCTTTTACAAAGGAGAAATCCAAAGCTCAGTAGCAAATTGACCTCACTAAAGTCACAGAACCCAATGAGTCACAGTTCCATACTGGAGTATATTATGTAACAAGCTGGCAATTGCACAACATTTTGACTGTCTAGAATGCTTTAGGTAATATGTAAATACTTTCTGTTATCAGGCCTTAGATTACTACCACATTAACACAAAAGACGGCATGCATTTCATATTGATTTTGGATTATTTATAATAAATACATAAAGTATGCATTAATAGAAGAATACTCAAACAAATATATAATCTTTTGTGATGTTTGGTTTCATTTTTTCCAGCATATTCTGTGGTGAACATTGTCTATGAAACATTACGTAATACCATTCAATAGGAAACATACTATACAAAGACAGACTGTTCCTGTATTCTTTCACAATAGTTAGTGGCACAGTTAGTCCCGCCTTGATCATCTGTTTCAACTGAAGCAAGATGTGGTACTCAGGTAGTGTACTGACCCAAGTGTTATCACCACATGCAGTGTTTCAAACCTGGGGACAAAGTTTAAAATAAACAAACAAACAGCAACAACAACAACAACAACGAAACAAAAAAATCAAAAAAGGCTGTTATTGGGATCCTTTCCCTACAACTGGTTTGCCTCATCCAGCCTTGATATGAGAGGTGCCTAGTGTAACTAAAAACTGAAATGCTGTTTGCTATCTTTGGGAGGCCTGCCCTTTTCTGAAGAACTTCTGAGGATGAGTGAATCTGGGGGAGAAAGTAGTTGGAGGCTGTGGATTAGGAGGAGAGAAGGAAGGGGAAACTGTGGTTGGGATGTAATATATAAGATGATGATGATGATGATGATGATGATGATGATGATGATGATGTCATCATCATCCCTGCATTTCCTTTAGACAGGAACAATTCTGGGTTAAAAATTTTGAGATGCGTGGGGGCCCCATCTCCCCACTGGGGACCATGTAGATCTACTGCAGGTTGTCTCTTCAGGTTATATCTCCTCTCTGATGAGTATTTCTGCTAATATCATCCCCATTGGGTCCTAAGAGCCTCTCATATCCCTAGCATCTGGGACTTTCAAGTTATTCCCCCACCAGAAATCTTAATTTAGTGAGAAGATCTACCGTGTTTGTTGGCTAAATTCTCCCATGGTTTCAGATCCAGACTGAATATGGAAGACAAGGAATATACCAGTGAGCTCTGGTACTCATCTCTGTGTATCTAGATTATAGATGTTAGTGAGATGTGTATCAAGCTGCCTTGTTGCCTGACCATGGTGGATTAAAACATCAAACCAAAAGTCAAGCAAACCCTACCCCAATTTCTAGTTTACTTATAAATTTCAACACAATGTAATTGCTACATAAACTGTTATCATATTTTACAGTTTAGAGAATGAACCAACAATTCAGCCCACTACAACACTGACCACTTTTTGTGCTGAGTGTCTTATACATGATCTGTGTTTTTGGTATCCTGAGTACAATGAACATAAGAGCCCGATTTAATGTTTGTTCAAACATCAAGCCTTCCATTTTTCTCTTGCTTTTGCAGAGATAGTTTTGGTAATGTGATTTTGTTTTTTAATTGGATTCCCACAACTGGATTGTCTAAGGATATCAAAGATATCTCTTTTGATGTTTATCATCTGCATTGAATATTTAATATTTTCTAGTCATGTTACATTCAAGAAATATTACAGGTTCAAAAATGTAAGACAGGATACATATCATATAGTCTATAAAATGCTTTGAAACTTGAATGTATTACTTTTCAAAGCCAAAATATAATGTTTCTCTATTTAAAAACATAAATCACTGTTGTATACTAGCAATATGAACTCTCTTTCTGGGTAGTTAAATTATGTAGGGGTGAAATTGATTATAAAATTAGAAAATATTTAATATGGATTGAATATATATATATTTATATGATATGCATGTTATAATTCTTGAAAGATCATGTAATCAAAATAACTTGTCATAGAAAATAGGATAGAAAGAAAAAGAAGAAAATTAAATAACAACTAGTAAAAACAATGCTGAATAATTGACTGCATGGTTAACAAGTTCCAACTTTAAGAAAATACTCTCATCTGTACAAAATCTATTATCTGCACATTTTACACAGAGGGCAAAAGTTAGACATATGATGTTTTTATATGAGATTTCAATCCTTATTAATTTATTCAGTGTGGTTTAGTAAAACACAGCTAGTTCCCCTCTTACAGACCCCATATATCTCATGTATGTTCATGGAATCTTCTGAGGAAAAATATACACCAAAAATTTGCTATATATATATTTGACTTAGATATGTGTCTGAATAATATTTCCAATTTAATTTTAATATATCACAAATTCATAGGAAAGTAGTCCAATTTAAGAAATAAACAGCTGCTTGTATCGACATAATTTATTCTAAGTTTAGACTTCTTTTCCACTTGATTTCAATTCCTTCCTTAAAGTTTTGAGATGATTTTTGGCAGGTAACATTTTGTATGAAATTTGTCTACTATGTATTTTCTGCTTCTCTTGATGGCAAATTAATACTAATTCACCATCCACATTTGTTCATTAATATATTAATTTAAATGAATAGGAAAGTGAAACATTTTCTTGTGTAACTCTACATCGCTAAGTGTAAGTTTAATTGCTATCTAAAATGAAAAAAAAAAAAAAAACTGCAACAAAATTCCTCCCTGACAACTCTTAAAGCAAAGCTTCTTTTTGCAATGATACTTTGATCACCTACTAACCTAGAAACGTGGAGTCATCATTTCCACTGGTAAAGAAATAAAGTCCTGGAGGGACCTTCCTTTTGGTACAGGGAGGAGGCTGGAAAAGAAGAGATTAAGCAAACACGTTGTGTCTACCAAAATGAAAAGACCAATGAAAAGTCTTCCTTATTAATATATACGTGTTACCATTCTTGATTTCTAACCCCATGAGTGAATATATTGACAGTCTTTGCAAAAATCACATTTCCTATCAGTCAAGAACCAATGGGCATATCTCACCATTCTCATGACTCCTACACACTTTTATTCTCCAACTGAATCCATTTTATACCACTCATCCCTTGTAACTAACCAAAGGTTATATATACAATTGATATTTTCTTCTCTTTTTAGTTTCATTTTATATATAGTGTAGCTTATTCTATCTGTGGATAGTTTTTCAACTTTTTCTCAATCATGTTGCTGGTTCTTTAGGGAATATGTAATTGTATACAGAAGGGAATCAGTTGCTATCTCTCCTTTATTTTTATTTGTTTCTTTGATTCCTGACACTCCTTTATCCTTTTTTTTCTTCTTAACTTAAGTCACTCTTTAGTTTTTATTTAACCAGTTATAGGAGATTGAAATCTATGACTCTAATGTTCTACTAGAGCTGAATGAGTAAGAGGACACATACTCAAGATTATAAAGACCCCTTACCCTGGAGCTCAGCTGGAAAAACACATTTATCATGAAAGGGTGATGGGAGTTTAATCTCCAGATCATAAGAAAAGGTGGCATAAGAAAACTGACACCATAATGATGTTCTCAGACACCAATATATGTGCCATCGCATGCATGTCCAGAGACAAGTGGAAAGACAGAGACAGACAGACAAGTAGACAGACAGACAGACAGACAGACACACACACACATACACATACACACCATGTATATATTTAATAGCAATAAAAGCAATAATTATAATAGTATTAATAATAATAGAAGTGATAAAAATTCAAAAACACATATAAAAGGGAGCATCCTACTTAACTCTTTGACTCAATTCCCCATTTTTTGGCAATCCATTTGTCTAGCCAAATATTTTGTGACCTGAAGTCCCAAAAGATTGAAAAATTAGACAGAAATTTTATTGGTCCTCCTGAGAGCTGTCTTTGAGTAGATCTTTTTTATTCCATCATCTTCCAACTCCTGATATTTCAGTACACGTTTATCAGCCTACTTCATCAGAAGTTTTATTCCAGTGACGTAAAATGTAGCTTACTCTGAGTTTATTAGGAATAACCATGAAGGAGAATATAGAATAAGATTATATTAAATAATATTCCCCATGTGCAAAAGGTTACACAAGATTTTATGGAAAAAATAAATGAATGCATTTATTATTTATGTTGGAGAGAGCATGAGATAGGGCTTTTTTTTTCAACTTCAGTTCCCAAGTGGTATCCTCGTTCTAGTAAAACCTGGGTTAGTTTCTGGCCTACATTTGCTGTCACTAAATACACTATTCGAGAGACATTGTTGCCTTCACCATTTTGACTTATTAAAGTTCATTTTTCATCAGAAATCCTCCATTTGTTTCAAGTTGCAACCATGTCAAGTATAAGATAATTTAAAACTGCTCTGTTGTCTCCATCTTTTTGGAAACTGGGTATAATATTCTATGCACTCTCTCCCCGAGGAGATGGATTCTTCCTTGCTTCACTCATTAATGCTCATATTTTTCCTTTCATATTCCAACAGATAAAAGTGGGAAACTGAGAAAATACAGATGTGTCCCACCAGCCCAACCCACAGTTCCCAAATTCAATGATTTTGCATTTATATAACATTTAAATTATTTTTCTTAACATATATTACGTGATCAATGTGATTTGAACTTTGTTTAGTTTACAGATATGCTCTGCATCATAAGCTGAATCTATTATGTTTTTAAGACATTCCTGTCATTTTCCCCAGCTACTTTAATAACTCTTAACTTTTACTTTGTAAGAATTCCCTGAAGTTCTTTATTGCCTTCCTAAAATATATTCCTTCCTTTTTGTCACCTACCAGACAGGCACAACACATCCTGCATCACTTAAATTAACTGCATATTTTGCTTACTGATTAGTCTTTCTTTCTCTATATTGTAAGCTTCAAACCTAATTCTTAACCTGTTTATGTTATAAACACATTGACTAGCTTAAAAGCTTACACTCATGAAACCATCAATACATATATGATACAAATACTTGAATGCTTGGAGTAATATGTGATCCACTATCATTTCATAATTTACTATATCAATTCATTTATTTCTAGGAATATCCATAATATATTAAAAATGTGATCATGAGAATAAAAAACAGTTTATTTCTTACTGCGCTGTGAAATAGGTGGTCCATATGCCTTCTAATTATATAGATGAATCTATACCAAATAATTGGTTTATTTTATTTTATGAATCAAATTTACTTTGTTAAGGATATGATTTAATAGTTTTAACAAACCATGAAGTGGGCATATTTAAATAGTATTCAATTCATGAAAAAAACAATATATTTTTTCTCATCTGGGAAAAATTGAATCTAATATTAAAAGAGAATTTAATTTATCCTATTTATTAAAGTATTTGAATCCTTGGTAAATATGTGTAATGTAACCATCTGCTAAAATTGGTGTGTTGGGAAAACTATTTGTAAGTTCAATTTCTGCCAAGAAAATTTTCTTCGTATGTATGGACAAATGACCATTGTCATGAATTGGACAACACTGTAAAGATTTGTTTAACATGATTGATAAAATTGTGATGTTAAACTATCCAGAAAATCTTTGATGCATCAAGAGGTAGACTTAAAGCCTCAAAAGTTAAGAAAAGTTTGGAATGGTGTGTCTACTGACATGATCCCTGTATTTTGCTCCATGATCCCTAGAATTGTCATTTTTTAAGAAGCAACTTTTATGCATCTGTTAGTAGGAAAAGTTTTCTTTTATGTTGAATATTTTTTAAGGATGAGAATGAACAGAGTTTTTTTATTCACTATGTTATTTGATGAAAGATTAAAATGTTGATATTATAGAATTAGTGGAGATAATATTGCCCACTATTTTCTGTGACTATTAGAGTGCTGGTAAGAAAAATTATGATGGGCTAAAAGAAAACTTTGTTAACAAGGAACAAAATTACAGTTATATATGCAAAATGACTTCTCTTGATCTATAGTAGAACAGAGTGGCTATGGTTATAGAATCTGAATTGCAGACTTCAGAAGATATTCATGAGAAGAATTGGAATGATATTATCAGTACAAGTCCTCAGAAATATGAGAAAAATACTAAGGTGATAGATTTGTTCATTGTCCTAATTTAAAACAATAATACAGAAAATAAAATAGGAAACAAACAAAAGTGATGCATCCTTGGGAAAGATGGAATTACTGCTAACCCCTGGAACATGTTGAAGACAGAGTCAAACTCATGGCCATGTGCAGTTACTAACAGAGCATGCTTGAACGAGAAGTGTCCCCTTTGCTTTCCTCATTGTTCTTAATGTACCCCCATCTCTATGCTTAAAATTCGTCTTCTCCATCATCATTAATATAATTTGCAATTCCTTTTCCTTTTCTTCTTTCTAAAATATTTTTTCATTTTTATGAAAGTTTATGCTATCTTTAGATTTTGAATTACCACCCTTTTGATTAATCTCCTATTTATATTTTCATTATAATTTTGTGTATTAAAGTTTTATTTTAAATGTATCTATGACTTCTCAGTTTTATTTTTTAAATCTCTGAGAATTTGTTACATTACACTTGGTCATGTTCAGCCATTCCCAACTCTCCCGATGTCAACTCCCTTTTTCGTATACCTTACTTGTGTCCTAGACTGTTAAGTGGCAAGTCCAGTTAGTGCTGTTTATGTATCTGACAGACATCTTCAGGTTGTTTTCTTTTCTTTGGTTTAATATTGACAATACCTTGTCTGAACAACTATTGTTTCAGGTATCTTTTCTATGCAGTATTGAGTGTTCAGCATCATTCCTTTGCTCAACCCACTAATTAAAAGAGTACGATGTCTCTAACTGTGTGCCATTTATCTTTATAAACTTTTAGCATTCTTATTTTTCTTTTCTTTTAATTTATACTTATTTACATCCCAAAGTCTACCCTCCCCCAGCCCCTCAACGACAGAAACCCTCCCCCATTCCCTTTCCCCTTCTCCTCTGAGAGGGTGCCCCCGCTCATATCCTACCACCCTGAAGCATCAAGTCTCTGCCAGAGTAGACACATCCTCTCTCACTGTGGACACACAAGGCAGCATTGTTGGGGAACAGATATCACACAGTCAGGCTACAGCTTTAGGGAGAGCCTCTGCTCCAGTTATTGGAGATCTACATGGAGACTGGGCTGTATATCTGCAACGACTGTGCCTGGGGTCTTGTTTCAGCCCATGTGGTTATTTTTGTTTTTGTTATTGTTTTGTTTGTTTGTTTTGTTTTGTTTTGTTTTGCTTGGTGGCTTGGTCTCTGAGAGCTCCCAAAGATTCAGGTTAGTTAACTCTGTTGGCCCTCCTGTGGGGTTCATATCCACTTCAGGTCCTTCAAATCCAATATTTGATTGTTAGTATCTGTGTCTGTTTCAATCAGCTGCTGGTTAGAGACTCTCCGTGTACAATTATGCTAGGCTCCAGTCTATAAGCATAATGGAATGTCATTAGTAATATCAGGGATCGGTAATTGCCCAGGGATGGATTTCAAGTTTGGTTGGTTATTGGTTGGCCATTCTTTCTCTTGCTTCTCCATTTTTGTTCCTGCATTTGTTTTAGACAGGATATGTTTTAGGTGGAAAGTTTTATGGGTGGGTTGGTGTCTTTATCCCTCCACTGGGAGTCTTGCCTGGCTACAGGAGGTGGCCTTTTCAGGTTCTATGTCCCCACTATTAGGTATCTCAGCAAAGTTCACCAGCAGTGACTCATTGAAGCCTTCCCCATTTTAGGTCTTTGGAACCTCCTAAATATCCTTGCCCTACTCTCACAGCCCTGAGAGCTGCAGATTGGAAATTCACTATCCTGACTCTCTGGGTCTCTCTCACATCTCCTCTCTGCACTCTGCATGGTTCTCTGGTTTTACACACCCATTCCCTTCCCCCTCCCCTCTCCCACTCATTTCTTCCCTCCCTCTGTCTCCTATGACTATATTGTTTTCCCTTCTAAGTGTCATTCAAGCATCCTAGCCTTCCTTCTTGTTTAACTTATTTGGGTCTGTGGGATGTATCTTGGGTACTTTGTGATTTAGGGCTAATATCCACTTATTAGTAAGTATGTACCATGCAAGTTCTTTTGGGACTGGGTTACCACACACAGGATATATTTTCTAGTTCCATCCATTTGCCTGCAAAATTCATGATGTCCTTGTTTTTAATAGCTGAATAGTATTCCATTGTATAAATGAGCATACATTCTTCGGTTGAGGAATATCTGGGTTGTTTCTAGCTTCAAATAATTCATGCCAATAAAGCTGCTATGAACAGAGTGGAGCACATATCCTTATAGTATTGTGGAAAATGTTTTGGGTATATACCCAGGAGCTGTATAGCTGCGTCTTCAGGTAGAATTATTTCCAATTTTCAGAGAAACTGCCAGATTGATTTCCAGAGTGTTGTTCAATTTTGCAATCCCACTAGCAATGGAGGAGTGTTCCCCTTTTTTCCACATTTTTTGGTAGCATGTTTTGTATTTGGTGTTTTTTATCTTAGCCATTTCAATTGATATAAGGTGGGATCGCAGGGTCATTTTGATTAGCATTGCACTTAAAGCACATTTATAAAGTTAAAATACTAAAACTAAAATACATTTTTTATATTCAGAATAAGTTTGTTACCCAACAGATTTTAAAATATGGATACAGTTTGTTCCATGTGTATTTTAAGTGAAATGTTTTCCTTCATACAACCTTTATGTAAAATAAACATGCCTTCATTTTTCTCTACAGTAGGAAATATGGTTTAATCTCTTTAAAGTTAAACGTGCTTTTATCTCTGTTTGTTCTATAATACAACAGTGTTTTTGGTAATGAGTGCTTAGGAGTTTTTGTTTGTTTATTTGTTTTTTTACTTATGTGAGCTTTAACAGAGTTATGATATTTTAAAATTTTTAAATATAAAAAAGATACATCTTAAGATGTTCCTCACAGAATTCCAGGCTGCTTTTCAGCATATGTCAAGTGGTATGACATATTAATTGTTTAAATTTCCAAATGCAAAATTATTTCATAATCATGAGTCACAACAATTTATGTCTGCTTTATTTGCAAGATTTCTGGAAATGAGTTAAACTAAATGTTTTTTATTGAATTGAAAACACAATGTCATAATGATATTTCCTAGGATAATGATGTCTGTTTAGTTCATGGGCATATTATTTAAATTATTGTATTAAAAATATCAACAAGACCATAACCAGTAGTTACTAACATAATTTTCCTCACTCATTTAAGCCTAATCATTCAGTTAGAACAATTGAATGAAAATTTAGGGATTATATATTTCTCCAATGACTATAGTTTTGAAATCTTTATTAAAATTGTATATCCAGCAAAGTAAATATACAAATTTAGATTAAAGAATGTGAAAATGTGTACAGCAGAAAATAAAAAACACAAAGGAAGGGAACATGCTAAAATCTCAAAGATGCACTAAATTCCAATTTTGATGGATTCATCAAAAAGGACTTCTGTTTTCTAACTTAATAAAATAATCTTCAAAGGCTGTACATAAGGGTGTTTAGGTCAGGAAAGAAAGAGAAACAAGCATTTTAGGGAAAGTAAAATAAAACCCCCCAGCAGCTCAGCTGACCACCTTCCCAATAACTACCTTTTCAGTTATGAAGGTGCAGCTAAACAAAGCTAAAGACATTTATCTCTTATCTGCTCAATTACAGGTTTGCTCTTCTCCAGCTCATTGGAACAATTTTTAACTTTTCATACTCTCTGACACTTACATCTACTCAAGTGTCCTTCAACTATACTCCATTTTTGTACTGACCACTCAAAGGCCCTGATGTCAAACAGTCATTATTACTGTACTTCAAACAGTCTGTTCTATTTTGTAACCATCTCCTTTTGGACACAGTTTGATTCAGCTAAACCAAGAACTTTCAGTTACAAAATAATTCCACTGTGCTTTAATTCTTCTCTCATTAATTTATTATTTAATCATTAAAGCTTCTATGGTGTCTGAAAGGTGAATGACACTGCAGGTTCTCAATAATAGGAATTCTTACTGCTTCCTCTGAATGACTTTTGCATACTGTTGTGTGTGACTTCTTAGTATTCTTCGGTTGCAAGGGTACTACTGTTATACTGCAGCAAATATGAGTGATCTTAATGTTTAACAGTTATATTCCTTTAAATTTAGTTATATTAAAGAAACAGAAAGGAAACAACAGCATACATTGGAAGAAAGCACTAAACCACTCTATTTCCATTATTTATGCAACAAAGCATACACAACTGCTTCATATGAGTAGTATACATGAATGGCAGGCTTCTTACGTATGAAAATCCATGTGAACATCTATCTGGGATCAAAGTGCTTGAAGGAGGTTGCATAGTAGTAGAATATTATTCTACATGAAAGCAGAGTGCTTCATTGCTTTTGATTTTAATACTTTATTTCTCACCCTAATCTTAAAATTGAAGATTAATTTTTTACAATGAAATTCTGAAGTTTGCTGTGAGATTTCATATTTGGTTCACACACTTTATTGAGTGCTTTGCTCATATGAAGGTGGATTATTTTTAAATGTTATTTCTAAGTCTGCATTATTTAGTCCACAAATCTTAATCCAGTTTGAGAGTCTATGACCAGGCTAACTGAAGTTAGGCTCACATTAGGCAATGCTAAAAAGTTAAGGAACATAATTACTATTTTAACAAGATACTGTGATTTCATTCTCTGAATGAATTTTTGCTCTACATCTTTTTTACAGGGCTGCAGACACGATGCCACCTATCTCTGCCTGGTTCTCTGGGTTACTGGGAATAGCACACTATTTGTGTTCTTTTCCCTAATTTGTGGATTTATTTTTTCCTATAACCACATCTGCATCTGCCATATGATTGCATGTTGCCATGTGTCTGACATGCATGCTAGACTGACATGGCCTATTTAAACCTTCTTTACTCCAATCAGGAAGGTGTCCATCTGTATTACACTTCCCAACCCACACAAATTCATGCTCACCAGCTGTAAACTCTCTCTCTCTCTCTCTCTCTCTCTCTCTCTCTCTCTCTCTCTCTCTCTCTCTCTCACGCACACAAACACACTTTCTCTGAAAAAACAACCTCAAAGTGAAAATCAAGACAAAACACAAAACTAAAACAATGTAACAAAAAAATAGCAAAACCAAACAAAAAGCATAAATTCACACATACATATACATGCACAAACACAAAGGTAAGCAAACAACAATAATAAAAACTATGAAATACCTTTTGTTTTGGCCAACTCTTCCTAGGTAGGGACTTTCCCTGAAGTGTTGTTGATATACTCAACAACACCCCTTTTTTTAAAAAATGATTTTTTTATTCCATCAGAAAATAATTACAACACTTTTTGATGAGATGTGGGGCTTTGTGTCTACTTCCACTTCTATGTGCTGAGATTAAATTTTTTCTCATTTGAACTTGTGTAGGTCTTATTCATGCAGTTACAGTCTCTGTAAGAATATAGGTGTACCAAATTTTATGTCGTAAAGACACTTTTCACTTGGAGTTTTCTACCACTTCTGCTCTTAAAAATTACATTTCTCCTTCTCTTCATAGATCCCTGGAGCTCCAGGGAAAGTATTTATAAATATATTCCATTTAGGCCTGAGGGCATTGCACATAGTCTATTCATGAATCTCTTTGTTAATTACTATCTACTGTAAGAAAAAGCTTATTCAATTAGGATTGAGTAATGGACTGACTGACAAGTGTAACCACATATCAGTAATTATATTGTTATATTCCTTTAACAGCATAATAATAATAGTATGTCTCACTTAGGGCAGATGACATATTTAGTGTGAAATTGTTGTCCTCTTTAACACACTTAGGGATGAGTTGTATCTCACAGGTAGACTTTAAATCCAAGTGTTTGGATACTCTCGTAATATTTCTACTCCTATTACACCACTGTGTCTCTCAGGCAGTTCATCGTTGTAGTTCATAGGGGTTTTAAGTGGATAATATTGATAATTATTTGTTCTCATCTAATACTATCCAAAGTATTTTCCTCCACCATAAATGCTCATCATAAGAAATTAAGTTTCTAATTGACATCAGCTTGATTTTCCCATGTTCAAGAATATACAATAGGACTTACTTTCTAGGTTGTGAAGGGTACTAATAGTTTTGGCAATATCCCTAAGTAATTAATTGTGGTATTAATATATAGAGAAAATTGCTTTTCAAAGAATATAAAGGCACATATGTGCAATAATGATTCATATGAAACATTATTGATATATGGAATTAATAGGAATTTATATGCACTTAAGTATTTGTTGAGTGTATAGACTTCAGGGCCTATTCTAAGTATGTACACACACACCAATAAAAACAACCAGAATAAACACAAACATGTGTAAAGAATGAAATTGATAAAGCCATATATTATAATCACTGTCATGTGTATAGGTATGTATAGGTATTTTAATCCAGCAACATAGCTATTCAGGCAAAGGGATCACATCCAAAGACATTCTAGGTCTATATGAATTGGCCAGAATGCAGGTATGCCCTGGATTACAGTATGATCTGGCTGGAATGAAGAGATGCCTACCATGTACATCTTTAATCCCTAACAATAAAGGTGAGTTTGTAGAAGGAAGCAGCAACATTTGAAAGTGATATCTAATTGAGGGATAGAAAAAGTGATGAATCAGAGCAAGTTTTGACAGAATGATTCAGAGATAGGGTCCTTATAGGAACACCACAAGAAAGAAAGGCTATATAAGAGCAGCACAGGGAGGGAGAATGAGCTAGACAGGTCTCTCTCTCTCTCTCTCTCTCTCTCTCTCTCTGTGTGTGTGTGTGTGTGCGTGTGTGTGTATGTGTGTGTGTGTGTGTGTGTGTGTGTGTGTGTATGAGTTTTAATAGTACAGATTTACAGAGACAGGTTACAGAAAGAACAAGCTAGACTCACGTGAAGACAGAACACACCAACAAACCAGAGAACACAAAGAAGCCAGATGGTTACAAAATATTAATAAGTTAATATGAGGCCAGGCTGAGCAATTCAGTCAGAAGCTGAGAGAAGCTGTATTGAATCAGTCAGCTTGGAAGATTAGATTGTACAGAGCCTAGAAGCTTCCAGTACTAGGGCTATGATAGTTCAAAAAGAAGGATATGTTCTGATCACAACTCAAGCTGTTTAATCATATATCTTGGGTTGGTTTGGTTTTCATCTTATCCCATCCTCTCAGGAAATAAAAGTATCGTTTACTTTAGTGACAATGACAGGTATACAAATATGAATGTACATTTTATATATAAACACATATTTTAATTATGTATTCACTATATGGACATTGAGAAACCTACTAAAAGTTTACATTTTCTTCTAATTCTTAAAGATACACTCTGAAGAAACATAAACAGTTTGGCATTTCATTTACACTTTAAAAAATCATTAGTTTGTTAACACTTAAAATGAAGTGCTCTAAGTAAATGTTTAGCTATTAATTGAACTATTCATCTCTTTCATTAACAAAGAAAGTAGGGTCATATAGAGCATAAAAATTTGCTGCTTTAAAATTTAATAAACTACAGAATAAAAGATGTATAACTTCTGCTAAAAATGATTTCTTGAAACTAAAAAGTTATTTAGATATCTAGATAATGTTATCAGAAACAGACTATAGGCTTTGAGACACCACTAAGTGACCTCAGTTACTTTTACTTTATGGAGGACACTAGAACTCTATTTTTAAGTTTCATGAAAGTATAAGCTGAAACAAACCCACTCTTTCCTCCACCTCAAAAAAGTTTTCTTATTTCAAATTTTCATGCTTTTTTTCTTTTGATATTTACATTATTTACATTTCAAATGTTTTCCTCTTTCCAGGTCTCCCCTTTGAAAACGCCCTATTCCATCCCCCTTCCCCTGCCTCTATGAGGGTGCTCCCCCACCCACCCACCCACTCCCGTCTTCCCTCCCTAGCCTTACCCTACACTGAGGCATCTAACACACTCAGGCCTAAGGGTCTCTTCTCACACTGATATCCAACAAGGCACTCCTCTGCCACCTATATGGCCAACAGCATGGGTACCTCCATGTGTATTCTTTGGTTGGTGGTCCAGGCTCCTGTAGCTCAAGGGGGTCTGGCCAGTTGACACCTTTGCTCCCTCTATGGGGCTGCAAACCGCCTCAGCCTCTTCAGTCCCTTCTCCAACTCCTCCATCTGGGGCCCCACGCTCAGTTCAACGGTTGGCTGTAAAAATCCCCCTCTGTATTTGTCAGGCTCTGCCTGAGCCTCTCTGGAAACAGCTAACAATGCTTCCATCAGCAAGCACTTCCCAGCATCCATAATAATTTCCAGGTTTGATGGCTGTATATATCGGATGTATTCCCAGGTTGGGCAGTCTCTGTATGGCCTATCTTTCAGTCTCTGCTCCACACTTTGTAATTTGTTCATCCTTCTAAGAAACATGGAAGCATCTACGGTTTGGTCTTCTTTTTTCTTAGGCTTTGTATTTTCTGTGAATTGAATCTTGGGTATTCGAACTTTTGGGCTAATATCCAATTATCAGTGAATACATACCATGTTTGTTCTTAGAGAGTGAGTTACTTCACTCAGGATAATACTTTCAAATTCCATCCATTTGCCTGCGAATTTCATGAAGTCATTTTTTTTTAATAGCTGAGTAGTATTCCACTGTATAAATGTATAAATGTACCACAATTTCTGTATCCATTACTCTGTTGAGGGACATCTGGGTTGTTTCCAGTTTCTGGCTATTATAAATGCGGCTGCTATGAACATAGTGGAGCATATGTCCTTATCTGCATGTCAGAGCATCTTCTGGGTATATGCCCAGGAAATGTAGAGCTCGGGCCTAGGTAGTACTATATCCAATTTTCTGAGGATCTGCCAAGTTGATTTCCAGAGTGGCTGTATCAGCTTGCAATCCCACCAGTAACAGAGGAATGTTCCTCTTTCTCCACATCCTCGCCAGCATCTGTTGTCACTTGAGTTTTTGATCTTAGCCATTCTGACTGGTATGAGGTGGAATCTCAGAGTTGTTTTGATTTTCATTTCCCTGAAGACTAAGGATGTTGAATATTTATTAAGGGGCTTCTCAGCCCTTTGAGTTTCCTCAGTTGAGAATTCTCTGTTTAGCTTTGTTCCCCATTTTTTGATAGGGTTATTTGGTTCTCTGGAGTCTAACTTCTTGAGTTCTTTGTATATGTTGTATATTAGCCCTTTATCAGATATAGGATTGGTAAAGATCTTTTCCCAATCTATTGGTTACCATTTTGTCCTATTGACAGTGTCCTTCACCTTACAGAAGCATTGCAAGTTTATGAAGTCCCATTTGTCAATTCTTGATCTTAGACCATAAGCCATTGGTGTTTTGTTCAGGAACTTTTTCCATGTGCCCATGTGTTCCAGACTTTTCCCCACTTCTCTTCTATTAGATTCAGTGTATCTGGTTTTATTTGAAGGACCTTGATCCACTTGGACTTGAGCTTTGTACAGGAAAATAGGAATGGATCAATTTGCATTTTTCTACATGTTGACCCCCAGTAGAACCAGCACAATTTATTGAAAATGCTGTCACTTTCTACTGGATGGTTTTAGCTCCTTTGTCAAAGATCATGTGACTGTAGATATGTGGGTTCATTTCTGGGTCTTCAATTCTATTCCATTGATTCTACTGGCCCGTCTCTGTACCAATACCATGAAGTTTTATCACTGTTGCTGTGGTAAAGCATCGGGTCAGGGATGCTGATTCCTCCAGAATTTCTTTTTGCTGTTGTTGTTGAGAACAGGTTTTTATTATCCTGGGAGTGTTTAGATAGTTTATCTACTCCTGATTTAATTTTGGTACCTGGTATCTCTGTGGAAAATTGTCCATTTTATCCATATTTTCCAATTTTTGTTGAGTATAGACTTTTGTAGTAGGATGTTTTGGCTTAGGAGCTTTTTGAATTTTGCATTTTCTTTGATTGTTGTGTCAGTGTTTTCTATGGTATCTTCTGCACCTGAGTTTCTTTCTTCTCTCTCTTGCATTCTATTGGTGATGCTTGCATCTATGACTCCTCATCTCTTTCTTAGGTTTTCTATCTCTAGGGTTGTCTCTCTTTGTGATTTCTTTATTGTTCCTATTTCCATTTTTAGATCCTGGATGGTTTTGTTCATTTCATTCCATTGTTTGATTGTGTTTTCCTCTAAATATTTAAAAGATTTTGGGTTTCCTCAGTAAGGGCTTCTATCTGTTTACCTGTGTTCTCTTGTATTTCTTTAAGGGAGCTATTTGTGTCCTTCTTAACGTCTTCTATCATCCTCCTGAGATGTGATTTCAAATCTGAATGTTGCTTTTCTGGAGTGTTGTAGTATCCAGGGCTCTCTGTGGTGGAAGAACTGGGTTCTGACGATACCAAGTAGCCTTGGTTGCTGTTGCTTATATTCATGTTCTTGCCTTCCATCATCTGGTTATCACTGGTGTTAGCTGGTCTTGCTCTCTCTGATGTGGCCTTTCTCTCCTGCCAGCCTCTGTGTCAATGCTCCTGGAAAACCAGCTCTCTCTGAGAGGAATTTGGGTTTGGAAAGTTGTGGTACAGGGTTAGCTCTGGGGTGCAGAGAGAAACCAGAAGGATCTTGTCTCCAGCTGTTCCTGCATTCCTATGCTCTGATGGCTCTCTTAGGGTCCCTCTTGGGCCAGGAATTTGAACATAAGTGGTGTTCTTGCCTGAGCACGAAGATATGTAGGCAGTCCTGGGAGACCAACTCTCTTCTGGCACTATTTGTGTATGGAGTCCTGTGGCACAAGCTTAGCTCCCAGGCTACAAAAGGAAACTGGAAGCCTCTTGTCCCAGGCTCCTTGGTCCCTTTGGTCTGAAGTGCTGGTCTTTCCTCTGCTCACAGACTTGTCCATATTCTTGGGAGGCTGGGTCTCTCTAGTCATCATTTGGATATTAAGCCCTGTGGTACAAGATCAGCTCCCCCAAATTTTATTTTTATGAGTATGACAGTGCTTGTGTGTGTGTGTGTGTGTGTGTGTGTGTGTGTGTGTGTGTGTGTGTGTGTTTGTCTAGTACGTGTTTTCAGGTACTGACAGAGATCAGAAATGGTCATTGGATTCCCTAGAGCTAGGTTTTTGTAAATGATTGGACATGAGGGTAGATACCTTAGTTTAGGTTCTTTGGAAGAATGCCAATAATTATTAACTGCAGAACTATCTCCATCCATAAATATTCACGTCTTACTGAGAATAAAAAAAAATATACATGTACTTTAGGAAACTTATTAAATGCACAGTATATTAAAAAGCTAATTTTTGTGACAATGTATAGTTGAAACATAAGAGTACATGAAAACACACATGCAGGACATTTCATATTTTATAATTTTCAGCAATTCATCATTCTTATTTAACCATAAGCTGTCCTACTACTGTATAGCACATTATGAATATTTCTCTGTTATAAGGAATTATTCATATCCGCTTCTATGTGATTTGTAGATCCAAGTGCCATTTTCAGAACCCTAAACAGCATTTATTAAATTTGCCAAGTAATTATATTTACTCATAGTAATTTCAGTTCCATGGTGCGAATCAGCACAGGTGTGACTAGTAGTTATGTTTCTTCATCCACAGAGCCCCTGCTGTACACAAAGCATCCACTAGCAATTTTTGTTAATTCATTTAATTGCCTGGGGCAGCCTGAGTCACTCTTTTCTTCTAATTTGATGCTTTCTGTTGTGATCCATGGAAAACAGAATAGTCTGAAGAGGGGCCACTTGTAATCACAAGATTTGAAATGTGAGCACACTCATATCTGACGCACACTTGGACTCAACTATGAAGAATTTAAATAGAAATCTTTGAGATGAAATGCAGCAATTCAAGACTCAAAAATTACTTGGAATGAGATAGAAATATTTACAGGAAATTAACGTGGATAATACAAGTGTTACTTTTCAAAAGATTATGAAGCCAGGTTTCAATATTGTCATATTAACCTACTAAACATGCTTATGACAATTGTTTATCTTTCCGTTTTTTAAAGTCTTACTATTTCTTAATTCTATTCCTTCCTTTCTACTCTTTGTTTCCTGTTAAATTGATCATCTCTTCTTTTTTGTTATTGTTATACTCTCTCTCACTCTTTTTTACCCATCTCTTTCTCAAAGAAATATATGTATATATAAATGGATGTATATATAACAATAATATATATATGTATATATAATTCATACATACAACACACACATATGCATACAAACACATATACCACCTGCTATTAACTCTTATTTTATATTTTTTACATGTATATACATATGATTTCAGGGTTGACAAGCTGGTATTAGATTTATTCTATTTTATTAATTATTAACTTTGCATATCTATATGTGTATTTAACTAATTCAGTTAATTGGTTTGACACTTATATGTAAAATATAAGTTAATTATTTTTTCTTGAAATCAATAGCTCAATATTCTATGAAAAGTTTTCATTCAGGGAAACAGCAGAAATTTCGGTTATCATGAAGAGCAAAGCATTGTTAATGAAGACACAATTTGCCTCAGAGCAAAGTATATGATGCATAATTTGAAATCTGGTTTGAACCTGCATGTTTAAGGGATAACTTTTGATCAATCCATTAATCTCTGTCACTCATACAAACATGTGGATATTGTGAAAAATTAAATGAGGAAAGAAAGTTTGGTAGTTTGTGGATTGATGAGCATCTGGTTAACAAAATGATTATTCTTATCAATTTATTTTTTTTTTAAACTGATCTGTTTAGATAACAGTTCACCATTTACCAAGACACTCTGTATACCTGGAGGACTGGTGAACATACTTCATCTGCCCCTGTTTCAACAGCTGAAAAATAACCTGGTTCATTACAGGAGCTTCTCCTCTAAAAATTCAAATATGCTTACGTTTGAAGATTGAGAATATTGAATTTTCTGACTGTTTTTTTAATTGCTGGGAACTGATGATTCTTCCATCATGGAAATTTTTGCCAAAAAATTACATGAAGATGCCATTATCTCCTTGTTAGTTAAGGAATAACACCGATTTCCTATAGCTTTTATTGGTAAGCAATAATTAGAATAACACATCCCTACAAAAGCAGCTTCTTTGTTCACACAGCTATTGTTTAACCCTCTCTCTCTTGGTCTCTGACATTATGAATATCCTACATTCTTCTTAAGACTCCAACTTCTTTCTTAGATAACTTTATTTAAGTTGATGAACTCGTGGCTATAACAAATTTATTTTCCTTCCCAAATACTACAAAAAATATAAAATAACTATAGTAAATTTAGTTTACTACTGCTCTTTGAAAATGTATAGCAGATTTTCTTCTGTTTATACCATAATTTGTTATTGCACTCTTTCACATTTGAGAATAGTTTTAAAACTAAATTTGTACATCTATAATTATTCTCTAAATGTTAATTATCAGTACCACATTACTTCATCAGAAACTAAGAATAAGTTTTGGTTTAAATATTTTGTTCAGGTTGTTTTTCGAGACAGAGAAGAAGAACATGAAATTGAGTAAGGAGGGAGAGTATTTTGGAGTAGTTGAATTAGTAGAAAAAATTGTGATCAAAATGTAGTTGTTTTTTTTTTTTTTAACTGAAAAAATAATTAAAATTGAGAGCATACGAAAATTCTCTTTACATAGTAAAATTTACTCCTCAGGAGATATCTACAATCCTCACAGAAATTGTAAGACAATGTCTTTTTAAATTTATTATCAATTCAACAATATAGTGTTCCACTTTGGGTAGAAAAAGTCATTCATTCATCAACTAACAGAAGTCATTTACTACATGAAAAATTGATATCATCAATGATAACTTGAAAACAATTGTATATTTCAGAATGCTACATGAGGAAGAGAAATTGCAAATTCATAGTACTTTCATGGGGTCTTTTGTCAAAGTTGAAACTGAGCCATAATAAGTTAAATTGCTAGGAAAACACTTTGAACATTAAATATGCAAGAGAAGGCAGAGCCAAGTCTGACCTCAGCAAAGCCTCTGAGGCTTTTCTGACATGGGTGAGCTAGTTGAAAAGTCCTGGAGGATGTTGGGAAGTTTGATCATGTTCCTGAGTTTATAAATAGTGTTCTCTGAGATTAGTCTGTATTTGCAGATTGACACCCAGGTTGGACTCACCATGGAATGTAACATACACGTACATCATATCATGCAGACTAGAACCTGACGATAGAATCTTCCATGTTTTGACCTTTCAGAGCTGTGGGTCTTAAATCCTTTATCATAGAATTCCTGGATTCCAAACTGGCAAAGTGGCAATTAGGCAATATATAACTTAAAGGTGCTGTAAAAGTTTAGGAGAATATGAGTTTTAATGTTGATGTGCTACAAGGAAGAGATCAGTAGGGCTAGAAATACGAAAGAAATGTGTATGAAGATTAGTAAACTAGCATGATTGTTATACTTATATGCTTTTCCTTTAAAATCTCCATATACAATTGGCGCTGGGAGAAAGCTAACCTCCCAGGCCCTCAGGACACAGAGACTGAGGAGGAAAAGTCAGGGGCAGGAACCTTCCTGTTTCCATCTTTGGTGGGAGACCTGTACCTGGGCCACCAGGGTTCCATAGCCGAGTAGCGTGGAAAAGCAGTGAATGGGGATAAGACAAGCACAACTGCTCACCGGGACCTGGGGAACTCAGTCTGGGCCACAGGGCTCCAGGAGAGAGCTGGTATCCCAGGAGTGCTGATACACCTTAGAGCATAGGCAAAACCACCATTTCTGTTCAAACTCCCTGGATCAAGAGGGACCCTTGCAGAGCCATCAGGACACAGGAACCAAGGCATAGCTGGGAACAAGATCCTTCTGGTCTCTGTCTGCACCCCAGAGCTGACCCTGTGCCATAGTTCTCCAAACCCAAACACCTCTCAGAGAGAGCCGATCTTCAAGGAGTATTGATACAGAGGCTTGCAAAAGGGACAAGCCACAAACAGACAGAGTAAGATCAGCTAACATCAGAGTTAACAAGATGGCAAAAGGCAAGGGCAAGAACATAAGGAACAGAAACCAGGCTACATGGCAACATCAGAACCCAGCTCTCCCACCACAGCAAGCCATGGATACCCCAACACACCAGAAAAGCAAGATTTAAAATGAGTTCTCATGATGATGATAGAAGACTTTAAGAAAGAAATTAACACCTTTAAAGAAATACAAGAGAACAAAGATAAACAACTAGAAGCCCTTAAAGAAGAAACACAGAAATCCATTAAAGAATACAGGAAAACGCAATCAAACAGACAAAGGAAATGAACAAAACTATCCAGGAGCTAAAAATAGAAATAGAAACAATAAAGAAATCAAAAAAGGAGACAACTCTGGAGTTAGAAAACCTAGGAAAGAGATCAGTAGTCAAAGATGCAAGCATAACCAGCAGAATACAAGAAATAGAAGAGAGAATCTCAGGAGCAGAAGATACCATAGATAACATTGACACAACTGTAAAAAATCACACAAAATGCACAACGCTCCTAACCCAAAACATCCATGAAATCCAGGACACAATGAGAAGACAGAACCTAAGGATAATAGGTATCGAAGAGATTGAAGATTCCCAAGTAAAGGACCAGTAAATATCTTCAACAAAATTATAGAAGAAAATTTTCCTAACTTAAAGAAAAAGATGAACATAAATGTACACGAAGCTTACTGAACTCCAAATAGATTGGACCAGAAAAGAAATTCATCCCATCACATTATAGTGAAAACACCAAATGCACAAAACAAGGAAAGAATATTAAAAGCAGTACGGGAAAAAGGTCAAGTAACATATAAAGTCAGACATATCAGAATTACACCAAACTTCTTACCAGAGAATATGAAAGCTAGAAGATCCTGGGCAGAACTCATACAGACCCTAAGAGAACACAACTGCCAGCCCAGGCTGTTATAACCAGCAAAACTCTCAATTAACATAGATGGTGAAACCAAAATATTCTATGACAAAACCAAATTTACACAATATGTTTCCACAAACCCAGCGCTAAAAAGGATAATAGATGGTAAACATCAACTCAAGGAGGGAAACCACACCCTAGAAAAAGCAAGAAACTAATCGTTCAACAAGCTGAAAAGAAGATAGCCACACAAACCAAAAAGTAACATCGAAAATAGAAGGAACAAACAATGACTATTCCTTAATATTTCTTAACATCAATGGACTCAATTCCCCAATAAAAAGACATAGACTGACAGACTGGATCCATAAAGAGGTCCCAGCATTTTGCTGCATTCAAGAAACACATCTCCGTGATAAAGACAAACACTACCTCAGAGCAAAGGGCTGGAAAAAAATTTTCCAGGCAAATGTTCCCAAGAAACAGGCTGGAGTAGCCATTCTAATATCGGATAAAATCGACTTTCCCCTAAAAGTCATCAAAAAAGATAAAAAAGGATACTTCATACTCATCAAAGGAAAAATCTACCAAGAAGAACTCTCAATTCTGAACATCTATGCTCCAAATGCAAGGGCACCTACATTCATAAAAGAAACTTTACTAAAGCTCAAAGCACTCAGCACCTCACAGAATAATAGTAGGAGACTTCAACACCCCATTATCATCAATGAACAGATCTTGGAAACACAAACTAAACAGAGACACAGTGAAACTAACAGATGTTATGAACCAGATGGATTAAACAAATATCTATGGAACATTTCATCCTAAATCAAAAGAATATACCTTCTTCTCAGCACCTCATGGTACCTTCTTCAAAATTGACCATATAATCAGTCACCAAACAGTCCTCAACAGATACAAGAAGATTGAAATAATCCCATGCCTCCTATCAGATCACTAAGGATTAAGGCTGGTCTTCAATGGCAACAATAACAACAGAAAGCCCAAATACACATGGAAACTGAACAATGCTCTACTTAATCACAGCTTGGTCATGGAAGAAATAAATAAAAAATTAAAGATTTCCTAGAATTTAATGAAAATGAAAGTACGACACACCCAAATGTATGAAAGCAGTGTTAAGAGGAAAACTCATAGCTTTGAGTGCCTCCAAAAAGAAACTGGAGAGAGCATACACTAGCAGCTTAGCAACGCACCTGAAAGCTCTAGAACAAAAAGAAGCTAATGCACCCAAGAGGAGTAGAAGGCAGAAAATATTCAAACTCAGGGCTAAAATCAACCAAGTAGAAACAAAAAGAGCTATACAAAGAATCAACAAAACCAGGAGTTTGTTGTTTGAGAAAATCAACAAGATAGATCAACCCTTAGCCAGACTAACCAGAGGGCATAGAGACAGTATCCAAAGTAACAAAGTTAGAAATGAAAAGGGAGACATAACTAAAGATTCTGAGGAAATTCAAAAAATCATCAGATCCTACTACAAAAGCCTATACTCAACAAAACTGCAAAATTTGGAAGAAATGGACAATTTCCTAGACAGATATCAAATACCAAAGTTAAGTCAGGATCTGATAAACCATCTAAACAGTCCCATAATGCCTAAAGAAATAGAAGCAGTCATTAAGTCTCCCAACCAAAAAAAGCCCATGACCAGACGGGTTCACTGCAGAATTCTATCAGACCTTCAAAGAAGACCTAATACCAATACTCTTCAATCTAGTCCACAAAATAGAAACAGAAGGAGCATTACCCAATTCCTTCTATGAGGCCACAATTACACTGATACCACTGATACCAAAACCTCACAAAGACCCAAAAAAGAAAGAAAACTTCAGACCAATTTCCCTTATGATTATCGATGGGATAATACTCAGTAAAATTCTTGCAAACCGAATCCAAGAACACATCAAAACAATCATCATGATCAAGTAGGCTTCATCACAGGGATGCAGGGATGGTTCAATACCTGGAAATCCATCAATATAATTCACTACATAAACAAACTCAAAGAAAAAAAAAACCACATGGTCATTTCATTACATGCTGAAAAAGCATTTGACAAAATTCAATATCCCTTCATAATAAAAGTCTTGGAAAGATCAGGAATTCAAGGCCTATACCTAAACATAGTAAAAGCAATATACCACAAACCAGTATCCAACATCAAACTAAATGGAGAGAAACTTGAAGCAATCCCACTAAAATCAGGGACTAGAGAAGGCTGCCCTCTCTCTCCCTATCTATTCAATATAGTAACTGAAGTTCTAGCTAGATCAAATAGACAACAAAAGGAGGTCAAAGGGATACAAATTGGAAAGGAAGAAATCAAAATATCACAATTTGCAGATGATATGATCGTATACTTTAGTGACCCGAAAAACTCTACCAGAGAACTGCTGCAGCTGATAAACAACTTCAGCAAAGTGGCCGAATATAAAATTAACTCAAACAAATCAGTAGCCTTCCTATACTCAAAGGATAAACAAGCTGAGTAAGAAATTAGAGAAATGACACCCTTCACAATTGTAACAAACAATATAATTTATCTTGGTGTGACTCTAACCAAGCAAGTGAAAGATCTGTATGAGAAGAACTTCAGGTCTCTGAAGAATGAAATCGATGAAGACCTCAGAAGGTGGAAAGATCTCCCATGCTCATGGATTGGGAGGAGTAATATAGTAAAAATGGCTATCCTGCCAAAAGCAGTCTACAGATCCAATGCAATCCCCATCAAAATTCCAACTCAATTCTTCATAGACTTAGAAAGAGCAATTCTCAAAATCATTTGGAACAACAAAAAACACAGGATAGCAAAAGCTATTCTCAACAACAAAAGATCTTCTGGGGGAATCAGCATTCCTGATCTCAAGCTGAACTACAGAGCAGTAGTGATAAAAACTGCATGGTATTGGTACAGTGACAGGCAGATAGATCAGTGGAGTAGAATTGAAGACTCAGAAATGAACCCACACACTTATGGTCACTTGATTTGTGACAAAGGAGCTAAAACCACCCAGTGGAAAAAAGACAGCATTTCAACAAATGGTGCTGGTTCAACTGACAGTCTACATGTAGAAGAATGCAAATTGATCCATTCCTATCTCCCTGTACAAAGCTCAAGTTCAAGTGGATCAAGGTCCTCCACATAAAACCAGATACACCGAATCTAATAGAAGAGAAAGTGGGGAAAAGTCTTGAATGCCTGGGTACAGAGGAAAAGTTCCTGAACAGAACACCAATGGCTTGTGCTCTAAGATCAAGAATCGACAAACAGGATCTCCTGAAATTACAAAGCTTCTGTAAGGCAAAGGACACTGTCAATAGGACAAAATGACAACTAACAGATTGGGAAAAGATCTTAACCAATCCCACATCTGATAGAGGGCTAATATCCAATATATACAAAGAACTCAAGAAGTTAGACTCCAGAAAACCATATAACCCTATCGAAAAATGGGGAACAGAGCTAAACAGAGAATTCTCAACTGAGGAAATTCATAGAGCTGAGAATCACCTAAAGAAATGTTCAACATCCTTAGTCATCAGGGAAAAGCAAATCAAACAAGTCTGAAATTCCACCTCACACCATTCAGTATGGCTAAGATCAAAAGCTCTGGTGACAGCAGATGCTGGCTAGGATGTGGAGAAAAAGGAACACTCCTCCATTGTTGGTGGGTTTGGAAGCTGGTACAACCACTCTGGAAATCAGTTTGGCAGATCCTCAGAAAAATGAATATAATACTACTTGAGGACCCAGCTATACCCTCCTGGGCATATACCCAGTAGATGCTCCAACATGCAATAAAGACATTTGCTCCACTATGTTCATAGCAGCCATATTTATAATAGCTAGAAGCTGGAAACAACCCAGATATCCCTCATCAGAGGAATGGATACAGAAAATGTGGTATATTTACACAATGGAGTACTACTCAGCTATTAAAAACAATGACTTAATGAAATTAGCAGGCAAATTGATGGAACTTGAAAATATCATCCTGAGCGAGGTAACTCAGTCACAAAAGAATGAACATGGTATATACTCACTGATAAGTGGATATTAGCCCAAAAGTTTGGAATACCCAATTTTCCCTTTACAGTAACTGCTGGACTGAGAGTGAGGTCCCAGATGGTGGAGTTGGAGAAGGGACTGAAGGAGCTGAGGGAATTTGCAGCCCCATGGAGGGAGCAACAGTGTCAACTGGCCTGATCCCCCTGGAGGGTGACCACCAACCAAAGAATACACATCGAGGGAATCATTGTTTGGACCACATATGTGGCAGAGGTGGGCCTTGTTTGCCATCAGGGGGAGGAGAGGCCCTTGGGCCTGAGGGTGTTTGAGGCCCCAGTAAAGGAGAATGTCAAGGTGGGAATATGGGAGTCGGCGGGTGGGTGGGTAGGAGGTGGAAAACCCTCATAGAGGCCGGGGAGGGGGAGGGGTGAGGGTGTTTCCAAAGAGGTGACCTAGAAAGGGAGAAACATTGGAAATGTAAATAAAGTATCAAAAAATAAAAATAAAAAAATAAAGTCTCCATATAATGTTACATACTGTTCTTACATGATCCAAAAGTTAGCTTTTATGATTTTCTCTGACTGCATCACACCCTCTTCTACTTCTTCAAGCTGTACCCTCAAAAACCAAAATCTTCCCCTTTCTTTTCCCTGTGTCATTCCCCCATTCTCCACTTTTCATGAGGGACATATTTAATCATTATAGTAACAAAATATGTGAAATACACTGATAAACCCAAGCCTTTTGAAGATGATATGCTGATGGGATGATTAAGATTTGTTAATTATGGAGAGATGAAATGTTACAGATCCATAAACAAATCTATTTGAGCTGGTTATTATCAGATTATTTATTTGCCAATAATCATTCATCTCTACATCTCACCTAACATTCCTTTAACTATAAGGTAAAATGAAAAGAAAGCATCCATCAACCAGAAATCTTAGAATTATATTGCATCTAGAACCTATTACAGATTTTTGTCTCTCACTTGGAGGTATCCCTTCTAACTCTATTTTTATATGTGATAAATTCACTTGTGTATGATTTTTTCTGTAACTATGTGAGCAGCCACTCTAGTAGTAGGATTGTTATATAATATAAACTAAATCAATATTCCCAGGCCAAGAATAATTAGCTCTCATTTCTTGTATTAGTTTATTTTCTATGGCTGTAATAAAATGCTACAAACTTAAGTAACTTACAAGGAGAGTTCTTTGACTTATAGTATCAGATATGTAGAAAGTTTATCATGTCAGTGAGCCTTATATGTTGGAAGGCAAAAGAAGCAGATAAAGCAGCAATGGATATGGGATGTTGCTATAAATAGATCTTCAAAGCATGTCTTTATGCTGTACTTTGTTGACCACTGACATATTATTTTATGTTCCTGAAACCTACATAACACTGCCACCAATCAGAATCAAGTATTTAAATATAGGAGCCTATAGCGTATATTTCTCATTACAACCACCACGCATTCCCTTTGGCGCAAATGATTATGTGGGGATTAAAATTGCTATGACAAAATAGCAACATAATGCTTGAAGAAGTGAAGCCAGACTGACATTATTTAGGTTTTCAAAGTAGGCAGTTGCCTTTGAAAAGGTAGTATTCAGTCTGACTTCCTTAAATAGAAGCTTTATCTAGGGCATTCATTCTTCTGCAGAAGGACATTTTACTCAGAATATAAAGCTTTGGGATTCAGATACGTTAACAGAGCAGGACAGAGATGGAAAAGTATGTACGTGTTTCCTCAGTGAGGTTCTTAACTTCAGAGAACATCTCAATGACAACTAAGGCTTGATTCAGGAGAACTCTTCTTATTATCCTTGTTCTTGGTAAAGATACAGACAGGCTCTACTCTCTCAATGCCATTTCACCTGTCCAACAATTTTTTTTTCTGTGATTCTATCTTTAATGTAGATATTCTAACAGCAGGTAGTAGTAATTATACAAAGCACACTAAAGTCTATTCTCCTGTGGGCCTCCCAATTTATTAAGCAAAAAATTATAGTCAATCTGGAGATGAAGCAGAGTTGGGTTTATGTATCTGTACCTGATTAATTGTTTGGTGTAAGCATGAGAGCGTTGGATTCAAGGTCAGGGAGGTGGAGACCACTTTGGGCTACTTGAGAATCTCATTGCAAGAAACAAACAAAGAAAAAAAAACTAAAAATAAATAAATAAAAGCCTAGATTATCTACAAATATTGTTTGTATTTATATTTTTATTTATAAGTATAATAGTTTAATTCCTTATTTTTCTTAGAGCTACTTTCCCATTCTCTGTTTGTAAATCATTAACTTTCTTTTTCTCTGCATACATCAACATGTTTGTTAGTAATTGCTTTTCTGTGAATGTTCTGTTGCATCTCTCCTCAAGGGGAAACATTCTGTTGTCTGTTCATATACTTTTGTCATTTCTTTCAGTTAATTTAGTTGGCTCTGCTGCTATTCTCTCTCAAGGTGAACTCTCTGCATGCAGAATGTTTACTCACTATTAAAGAGTGACATCAGGCAATGTTCAAATTCTCTAGGTAATAAAAAACACAGATAGTGTGCTATTGTGATGTAAATTTATTATCTCCTATGGCAAATACATGTTTTTCTTGTCCTCAAAGATTCATCAACATTTTATATTTATTTTTTTAGCTTTGCTTTTTAAACTAACACACTAGATCCTTGTTGAAAGATTCAAAAACAATATTCTTACATGACACTTTGTTTCTAAATTTCATTTTCCTTAATAATGTCCAATGACAACACAAAATTAGATAATTTTGAACAATAAACAAAGATGTATCATAGAAATACTTGAGATGTTTTCATGTCAATATTGTGAAATTCATCAACCCAAAGCAAAATATAGTAATTATTAGTGTAGAGCCCATTTAAATTGAGCTAATTTCACTAACCTTTGTGAAAACTTCTTAAATGAGTAGGCAATGACATTTGCTATATTCAGGCATGGAACACTGCTGGTGGAAATTGGGGGAGAGAGAGAGAGAATGAGAGAGAGAGAGAGAGAGAGAGAGAGAGAGAGAGAGAGAGAGAGAGAGAGTCAGAGAGAGAGAGAGAGTCTAGAGAATCTAGCTTGTTTTTCCTTGTGTTGAGCAGGTAAAATTAGCAATTACCATGCTGAGCACAAGTTTGGCAAAAAGAAGACCATAGAAATATTGCAATGGAAGGGAAGCCACTTTGTTCTTACTCTTGCCAAGTAGGAATTTCCTACAAATATACAAGAAAGTGTCAAACTAAAAAGCACAAGCTGCCATGTTATGTTTCTTGGTAAAATGTTCTTTAAGAGAAACCTCTCCTGTAATGGGAATTGGAAAATTAAAAGCAGAAAAAAAGATAAAATACACACACTGGGAACAT
>CM052712.1:48973397-49008133 GCA_028551405.1 Uromys caudimaculatus
AAGAAGAAGAAGAAGAAGAAGAAGAAGAAGAAGAAGAAGAAGAAGAAGAAGAAGAAGAAGAAGAAGAAGAAGAAGAAGAAGAAGAAGAAGAAGAAGAAGAAGAAGAATTATTCCTTCGGTAGGAAATTCTCTGAGCTCAGCATAAGAAAGTCATGCATTCACAAAGATTGTTATGGCTCTCATCTTATCAGATCATCTGAGGATATTAAAGCAACATTTACATTTTTGTAACACTGTGAGTTGGTATTTTACCATTGTTTTGTGCTCATAAATTCTCATAAATTCTTTAAATCTCACATTTTTTAGTAAAATAAATCAGCAAAAGCATAACTAAAATGTTACTTTAAGATAATTTAACTTTAAGCTACATTGTTGGAAACGAGGCATTACATGTACAATTTGGTTTGCTCTTGGTTGACTTAACCCACCTGCCTTTCTGCAAGAGAGGAATAAGATTACAAACTGCATGTGTTTATGGCATGAAAATATTAAACTAAAAGGTCACCTGATTGCCACATATTATTTATCAAAAAACAAAAGAACAAAAAAGAAAACAACTTTATTTAAGCATGTCTATAGCCCCCTGTTTACAAGAAGATGTTGGACAAAAAGAACTTTTATATTATTTGGTTTGTCTTTGTATTCCTCATATATAATATCCTGATCTAAGAAATTAGCACAGAATTACAATATGTTTTATAAGCTCTATATCTAGGGCAAATTGCCTAAACTACAAAGAAATCTTTTAATGATACTATTTAAATAATTATATATCCTTTCACCTAATATTAAGTGGAAACAGAATATTACATAAAACATTATATAAGTAAGCTTATAATTTAAGCAATTTTTGTTGATGACATTAACAATCATTTAATATGAGACATTAATTATTTTGGCACCAAGCTCCTGGGTATCTCAAAAATAAATTCTTAGGTTCCCTTAAGGACATGAACTCAGCAGAGAGAGTTCAACTTTTCAGTCACTGATTTGGCATTCTGTGTCAAAATGTCACACTCTGAAATGGACTAAGAATGTTAACAAAGAGAGATGGTCAGTCCTTGTGATTTCCTGGCCATTAATGACATCTAGAATAAGAGGTGACATTCACAATTTCACAAATTACATTTGACATGAGAAAAGTCTTCTACAATAATGTTATAGATTACCCAATCAAATCAGTATTCCATGACTTCTTTTTTCTTTGTTATTGTTTGCAATTTTTAATCTACCTTAGAAGTCTACCTCTCTCTCAATCTATTGAAGTCTCTCTGTTCTTTCTCTGCCTCATTTCATCCCTCTTTGCCATGTATACATTCTATATTGCTTGTAAGAGAGTTTTGCTTGCTTCTATGCATGTGCCACACACATATGCTTGGTGCACAAGAGGCTAGAAAATGGTGTGGAATGTCCTGGAATAGTAGCCATGGGTGGTTTTGAAGACACATATGGTGCTGGAAACCAAACTGAAATATAGCAAGCAAGTGTTCTTGCCTGTTGTGTTATCTCTCTTGCCTGAGTTGCCTACTTTTTAAAATTATACTATTTATTAAGGGATAAGATGGAGGGGCATACTTGGGTCATGGTGTACATGGGGAAGTCAGAGTACAACATGTAAGAAAAGTTGTTTTCTTCCAGTATTTAGTCTACTGGGACAAATTTCAAGTCTTCTATCTTGATCAAAAATGCTTTTATTTACTGAGCACCTTCCTCTGCTTCTAGGAAGTATTTGTTGTTGTTGTTGTTATTTTGTTTGTATGCTTGTTTTTGTTTGTTTGGTTTTAGTAAATTAATTTAATTTATTTATTATAGCTGTCGCTCCTTTCCAATACCCCCTCCCAGAATTCCTCATCCTATTCCCCCTCCCCCTTGCCTCTTAGAGGGTATTCCCCCTCTCTCCTTCTCCACCAGGCATCCTCCCTTCCCTTTGGGCCTCAAGTCTCTCTCAAGGATTAGGCCCATCTTTCCACTGAGGCCAGACCAGGAAGTCCTCTGCTAAATATGTGCTGCAGTCTTGGACCACCCTGTGTATGCTGTCTGGTTGTTGGCTCAGTTCCTGGGAGCTCGTAGGGGTCTAGGTTAGTTGGAACTGCTGGTCTTTCTATGGGGTCACCCTCCCCTTCAGCTCCTTCAGTCCTTCCCCTAATTCCTCCATAGAGGTCCCTGACTTCAGTCCAATGGTTGGGTGTACATCTGTCTCAATCAGCTGCTAGGAAGGCCTCTCAGAGTACAGCCATTGTAGGCTTCTGTCTTCAAGCATATCATAGCATCAGTAATTGTGTCAGGCCTTGGTGACCCCAATGAGATGGATCTCACATTCGGCTAGTCACTGAACAGCCTTTCCTTTACTTGCTTCCCTGTGTTTGTCCCTACAGTTCCTTTAAACAGGAACACTTATGGGTCAAAAATTTTGACTGTGGGTTGATAACCTCTTCCCTCCACTTGGGACCTGTCTATCTACTGCAGGTGAACTTTTTGAGTTCCCATCCCCCTTTGTTGGGCATTTTGGGTAAGGTCACCCCCATTGAGTCTTGGGAATCTCTCACACGCCAGGTCTCTTGGCCTTTCTAAAAAGTCTCCCCACTTCCCACCCCTCAAGCTACATATTTCTATTTATTTTCCTGACCCTCTGGGTTTCTCTCTTGTTTTCCAGAAGTCTTTTAAAATGTATTTTATTTCAAGTTATTGTTCTCTGTAGAACATTAATATTGCAAATATACAATATGTTAAGTATATATGTATATATATATGAAAAAAGTAATATTTTCATAAATCTTGCTCATATCACATTGGCAATATTACATGGCAATATAATTAATATCTCAAAAATCTTCCTTAACAAATTAGCAAATCACTGTAACAAAGTTTCTTTTTCAGATTGTTTCATCTAGTTTTCCTTAGCTAGATGTAGGTTTCATTAAAAAATTTAATCTACCCAGAATACCATTTCTACTAAATATAAAATAGTTATATTTGTGAAATTTATGATTAGTACATTTGGAAGGCTACTTTCTGTAATGCTTAATTAAATCCTAATTTTAGTACAGGATTCTGTTGCTCAGCTCAAAGTGATTTTAGCATACTGCCTCTCCTCTGGAAACTAGTACCTCTATAGAAGCAGTCTAGAGTTTATATGGAATACTGTACTCTAATGAACACCCAGCATCCTCAGGGAGATGATGCTCAGATGCTAGGCTTCCATGGCTCTCATGGGAGTTTTATGTGTCAACCCTATATCATCTATATCTCTCTACCTTCTCACTATCTACTCACTGTAGCTTTATTGTCCCATACGTTATCATTTCCTGAAATAATTCTTTTTCTTTAATTGTACAGTTCTTCAGTCATATCATATCTTATCCTCCCATAGCCACACGGTAAAATAGTCCCTTTATTATCTGTTTGCCTCACCTTAAAAAACTCACTCATAGTCACTGTTCCCCGTAAAATTTACAGAAGTACATAGAGTGTCTCCTCACTGATAGGGGTTGAATATCTACTAAGGAAATACAGTAAGCTACAAGGAAGCACAAGATGCTGATTTACTACACAATTGATCTTCTACAAAATGAATCTCATTTTCCTTAAGAAATGATGAAAATCCTCTGTAGCTGAACATAAAGCAGACACTGGTCTGAGTTATATGACTGTAGACTTGACTACTCCATCTTAAAGCAATTTTCAAATGTATAACCTTGCTTTCTGTGGTGATAATTTCCTTACCCTCTGTGACTGTTAATCCTTTTCTACTCTATGTCTTCACATTTTAGACTATCTTCTCTGTCTGCCTCAAATTACTTCTCAAGTATACTTACTGCTAGTTGATATTTAGCAGTAGCATTTACTGTAGCCATTTAACAATGGACTATCTATATGTATGCCTTTTTAATTATGATTGGGAGCAAGAACAATTTGAAATTTCATTCATATCAACAAATGCAATGCATTTTATGCACATATATGAATAATTCATAAATTTATATTTCAATAATATCTGAAATAATATTGGTGATGTAACTAGATAAACCAAATAGTAGAAGTGATTAATTCATATAATTTTTATACAAATAACAATCAATCTCTTTTGATTTTCCCTTTACATGCAGTTTCTGGCCTTTGAGTAAAAGAAGGTATCTGAGTATTTTAGTCATGATTACTCAGTATTTCCTTTATAAAATGGGCAGAAACTTTGATTCAAATTTTAAGAATGTTTTCATTCATTAATTTATTTATTCATTTACATACTGATTGCAGCCCCTATTCCCTCCTCTCTTCCCAATCTCACCTTCATAACCTCCCTCTATCCACTTCCCTTCTCCTCAGAGAAGGAGAGGCCCCTTCCATGAATACAGAGTCACCCTTACCTATCAATTCCCAGCATTCTCCCCCAGTGAGGCCATATAAGATACCTCGGCTGGGGAAAATGATCCATAGGCAGACAACTGAGTCAGAGACAGCCCCTGAACAATTGTTAGGTGATCCACATGAAAACCAAACTAGACATCTGCTGCATATGAGTAGAGGGGCCTACATCCAGTAGTGCCTGCTCTTTGCTTGGTAGTTCAGTCTCTGTGAGCCCCCCATGGACCCAGTTTAGTTGACTCTGTAAGTCTTCTTGTGGCACTACTGAGGCTTCTGGCTCCCTCAGTCCTTTCCCTCACTCCCCCACGAGACTCCACAAGGCTGGGGTTCTCAGTCTCAGTTTCCATAAGCTGCTACGTGAGGCTTCTCAGAAGGCAGTTATGCTAGATTCCTGTCTGAAAGCAAAGCAGAATATCATTAATAGTGTTAGGTGGCCGGGCAGTGGTGGCGCACGCCTTTAATCCCAGCACTTGGGAGACAGAAGCAGGCGGATTTCTGAGTTCGAGGCCAGCCTGGTCTACAGAGTGAGTTCCAGGACAGCCAGGGCTACACAGAGAAACCCTGTTTTAGGTGTTGGTTCTCTTTCATGGGATGGGTCTTAAATTAGGCCAGACATTAATTCACCATTCCCTTGATCTCTGCTTCATTTTAATCCCTGAACATCTTGTAGGCAGAACAAATTATGGTTTGAAGGTTTTGTGGTAGGTTGGTGTCCCCCACCGGCTGCTATGAGTCTCATCTAGTGTCAAGTCCATAGACTCCCAGGAGCCTTCCCCATCTTAGGTCTCTGGATCATATAAGAGATGTGCCCCCCTACCGATTTCCATTCTCCCCCCCTAGCTCTCTCCTCAGACCCTCATTCCCCACGCCTGGTCCCCACTCTAGTTCCCTTTCCCAGCCCTTCTCTCGTTCTGCTCCTTCCCTCCACTGGAGGTGGACTGAAGCAAGGACTTTTCTTAATATTTAGAATTTTGAATTCTATAATATACTTAATAGTCAAACAAGTCTCTGACAAAACTACAAATATGCTCAAAGTATTTTCAGTTTCTTAACATAAATTTTAGCATCTTATGTAAACAAAATATAAAAGAACTAATTTTTAGTAAAATCTATAATTATTCTTACTAATTACATATAAAATAATAAATTTATATGATTTATCAATTTACATTCATGTAAAGAACTAAATCAACCAAAAGATTTTGCTTTATAAATTGATATTTCCCATGGAAATACTTGAGTCCAAGGTCATCTTTTATCCATTTTAGTGAAGTAATAACTTAAGCATTTTCTATTTAAATTTTATTTTGGTAGTTATAAGATATAATTGGTTCTTATTATGGAAATTAAAAGTATTCATGCCTCTCGATTTGCTTTTAATGTGATAAGAATGTTATACAAAAATAGTATCTGTGGGTTTACGGGTGATTAATGAATATTGAGTTTCAGTAGAGAAAGCTGCTACTAACTTTTATTTATGACATTGAAATGTTACAGAAAACCTGGAAAAGTGTTGTGGCATGCATTGAATTAATATGATAGTATCCCACAAAGTTTGTTGTCTATATGGCATCTGTTAGGTAGTAACACCAAATAGAAGACAGCATTTGTTATTACTAAAAGGAAATGATTCTCTGGAAAATATAGCTATCCTATCTGTTCTTTACATTGTGGTTTCTTCTCTCAGCTTTCAATTCAAAGCAAAAAGAAATTTGTAAAGATAAAACAGTGTTGTGAATATATCTTTCAGTTTTGAGTCTAATGGTTTTACTGTTTTTCTGTTCCATAGACATGTAAATGTGGTTTTTTTCTACAAAATATCCAGTTCACATCTCATCAGTTCTTAACTTCTGCACCTTACTTAACACCAAGAAACTGAGTTTTGATAAAATAAAAGGATAATCACAATCAAGTTAGAATTTCATATAACTTAGTTGATATCTGGCTTTGTTGAAATTTGATGTCAGTTTCCAGTCAAATTATCACATTTGCATACTTAGACACCATAAGTACAAGTCTTGTTTGATTGCCTTTAAATTTTGCATTACTTTTGTAAGCATTTTCAAGAGAATCGAATAAAGCCGATGCCGGCATAGGCTTAAAGGCAAATAAAATTGTATGTAGTAATGATTTTAAAGCTATATATAAATTCATTATTTTTTCATGTAAATCTCTACCCTTTCTCCTAGTTTATCTTTCCTCTAAGCCTGTATGTAAGCTGTAGGCATGATTTACAAGTATGGAGTCAATTGTACCTCTTCTAGAATAGCATGGCTTGCTTTACAAAGTTCCACTATAGATATAGCTGACAATATGCAGTATGACATTGTAGGAAGTGTAAATGAACTACTCTAGTAAGGGTTAACAAAAATTGCTAATGTATGTAAGGATGAAAATGTGTACAAGGAGGAACAGGAAGATTGCAAGCAATTAGACAGTCCTCGGTTGATTTCCTTCCTGTACCAAACAATCTAGATGATTTCTAAAATCTCCCTAGCAAATTTGAACAAATTATGAGGCAGGAAATAATTAGTAAAACGCATCTGCTGGTGGACTGCAACACAAAGTACCTTAAAGAAGTTGAGAATGACCATAGCATTGACACAATATTAATGCTACCAGAAAATCTGAGAGGCTAGAATACGGTGGCAGGTTTCACATTAATGATCAGAATATCACATATTTAACTTTATGCAAATGCAAACTATGTCCCTACATCAACAGAGAGTAAAGTAAATTCAGTACCAGTTATTTCTAAGTAGTATACTACTCTAGGTTTGCACTATTTATTTCACAATTTCAGGAAACATCTGGAGCTGTTACTATGATTTGCTTACAGTGTCATCTTAGAAGGATGGTCTTAGGAATAGAGAAATAGTAAATAGCCTCTGTTATTGCTTAAATATGAATTGCCATTTCCAGGCTTTATGTTTAAATATTTTTCTCCTCTGCTCTTGGTATTGTTTTGAGAGTTAGTATGATTCTTTCAGAGTTCTACTTTAATAGTAGGAAGAAAATAACAGGTTTTGGGATACTGATAGTTATAACCCTGCTCTGCTTCTGGCTCAGGTTTTCTGCTTCCTGACTGTAGATATGATGTGATCAAAAGCAGACCAATCAGGTCATGATTCAATACTCTAATGCACATAGTAATGAGATTAATCAACTCAAACCATGTTACTGAGACCTCCTTTCATCCTCAGAACTACTCTTTTGCAAAGCATAACTTACTCATGCAAGATCCTCAAGCTATAAACTCTCATTAAAAATTCTTATTTATGTAGAAACGTGAAATATCAAAAGATACTGTCATCTTATTTTATTCTCTGATGATTTTTACAATCATTGTTCACAAATAAGCATATACACAATGAAAATGAACATTTTGAAGAAATTCTAAATTGTTACCTCAGATTGTGTTCTTTTTGTCAGATTGGTCTCATGCAATATAAACACACTTTATTTTAGACATCCAGTGCACCTTTGTATGCACAGCATCAACATTCAATGTGGGAATTATTACAGTGAATATTTGTGTCATTATCCTGGACTATATTAAACAGATAGCAATAAAATAGCATCTCCTCTTTAAGCTTCAGTGTCTGTGTGGTCCTGATAATGTTCAAACTGCAGTCAGTGTTGGAGCTAACCTTTGTCAATGATCATATATTTATTTGAGTCCTATGTTCTTTGTTCCCTTCTTCCCCTGAAACCATGGCTTTAGGGTAGTTTGTAAAATATTTCAAAGGCCATTTGCTAAACATAACAAAAGTGATTTAGATGGCCATGGTAACAGAACATATGTGTGTGAGATCAGCTCTTTACAATTATATTTTTCCCACAAGTTCTTAATGTAAAACCTTGGCATTTGGTAGAGCTTTATGGACATGAGGAATAATATTTTTTATGCCATGTTTTTATATTTATTGTGCATGGGAAAATAACTAATAAATAATTAGGCTTTTTTCTTCCTTTAGCTTATTTAGGATATGAAAATAATTTACTGAGTAGTAGATTTTAACTACCTCTAACTCAAGTCTGAGACCATTCAAGTTGAGATAGTTTATGTAAAATAAAAGTATGTATTTCCTTAAATGAGATGCTTTGATCAATTTCATTGAAAAGACATACATAGGCCACTGTAGAGTATATGAGTTTGTTTCTTTTCAAGCCAAGAGGCTGTCTGCTTACCTTATTCACAAGTATGCCCATGAAAATCTCATATTTGGGACATCTCACAAGAGGCCTTTTCTTCCTCCCTATAGCTTTCAAGTACTGATGACAGAGTAGCTTATAGCATCTGCTTCCTTATGCAGCACTGTTTTATCAAAGTATAGAAGCATGATCTGAGCATAGTCAATCAAAGTGCTCTTCAGAATTTGTAGAGGATTTAGAAATGTGTAAAGTTTATTTCTGATGGAAATTATGCGAAGAATAAGGCCCATCTATCAGTGCTGCATGAAAGAGGCTGAAATGAGAGAGGAGCTTCTCATAGATGGAAAAAAATATGCACTGGAGATACCACTGACAGCTTTGAAGAACCCATTTAAACTCTCCACTGAGATCAGATTCTCAAATATTCCTTATTTGCTATTTGATTTTCAATACTGATAATACTTCTCACTCTCACTCTTCCTTTGCTAAAATTATGCTTCTTTACTTTCAAACTCAATATCAGTACTAAAAAGGGAAGTAACAGCACTGGTCCGAGTTTACACAGAAAGAGGGCTTAATGATCACATAGCTGCCTGCTGCCATGATGCTCATAGGTGTGTTATTCTGAAGCTAGACTGATATTGAACACATCGGAGGTCAAACCTAAATAACATCATGGTCTCACACCTAAATATAGTTTCCTTGTTTTTACAAGTGAAGAAAACATCTACTCGAAGAGTGTTAGTGTTTGTAATTGCTTTTATACTTGATAGGTAACTTGTATAGCCGAGTTCTGGAAATATCATGATAGAATTAAAAGAGCCATACACCAGAAAGGGAACTTTTACATTCTGAGTCCTTGCTTTAAAGCAATAATGTGATACTATAATACAGAAAAAATAATTAAGAAATTAAAATGATGTAATTTCGATAAGTTGAAAATACACATGTATAAAATAAACATTAAAATAAATTGACTGGAGAGATCTCTCAGTGGTTAACTCTGCTCTTCTACAGAATCCAAGTTGAGTTACAAACATCCAGGCTTGACAGAATATTAAAAATATAAAAAGTATATAAAATATACAAATATATAAAAATATATAAAGTTATATAACTTGTCATCAAAATGATATTATCATTCTATATTTCCTAAGTAGACAATAGTAAAGTACTGGATCTCAGGTAATGTTTTGGTTTGGGTAATTTGTAACACATGCTTGGTGAATGATGTAAAAAGAAAAGTATTGGCACTATTATGAGGTTTTATAAATTCCTTTCCCACTACAACAAAATACCAGAAAATGGCCACTGGCCATTATGTGAATTGAAAAGATTTATTTATTCCATGATTCCAATAACTTCTGCTTGGCTTTGTCAATGGTTGTACAACAGGTAGAACTACAGAGTTTGGTCCTGTCTGAAATAGGCCATGTGTTAAAAGAAGAAAGAGATTCAGGAAGCCAGCTCATTTGTAGCAATCCATTTATTGTTACTAATTCACAGCCCATAACTGCATAAATGATTTTTGCAAAGAGCTGGTTCATCATTTAGAGCTTCATCAACTCCTCCCTAAATAGCCACTGCACCTCACTAAGTCCCACTGAAGACCCCCACCTGCAGCAATGAAGCACTGGGCATAGCCCACATCTAAGCTATTTTTTTAAAAGGCAAATATTAGGTGGAAACATGTTTTGCTCTTTATGCTTATATGATTGGCATTCAATAGTCATATCTTCAACCAAAATTTTCCTATAGAATGATTTAGAACTCTTCTGTTATAGTTTGAAGGTGCATTCTGCCCAACAGAGGTCATTCTATAATGAGGCATGTTCCTGAAAAAGAATGTGTGTGTGTGTGTGTGTGTGTGTGTGTGTGTGTGTGTGTGTGTGTGTGTGTGTATTAAAAGTTAAAGGGCATTACTTTAAACTGTGTTCAAACAATCACACAGAAAACATTTAATTAAGACTCGAGGTTGTTTAAAGCATATAAAAAGAAGACAATGTTAAGTTTCAAGAATCTTTTTGTCTCTTCATTTCAAACCTCTTAGACAGACTTGAGGTCTAAATCAGTGAACAGACAGGGACTGAACATGCATAAAGCTCTATACAGCTCTCTCACAGCTAAATCAAGTACCAAAAACATGATCCTTGAAAATATTTCCTGCACTATATTTTAAGCATGAATCTAAGTGGTATTATTTTCCAATTGAGACCACAGTAAGATAAAATAATAGAACAGCAAATTTTGCATAAAATCTATAGTGCTGTGATAGTTCATCCTAATTATCAATTTCACTGAATTGATGAACCCCTTAAGAATGAATAAAGGCCAACTTTTGGAAATGTGTTGAAGTATGCCTCTTTCCAGAGAGCATAGAACCTCAGACACACAGTCAGGTTAATGGAAGGTGGCAACCTGTGTAACATAGGACCTCATGTGGTTGTTTCTTTGAAGGATCTATTCTTTCCTAGGTAATTCTTACACGTGTCTCTATTTGTGCCCTAGTAACCGCCACATACCCCCAACACTATGATGTAACCCTTTACAATAGGCCCAGAAGCAGGAATTTACATAGACATGAACAAAAACATCAGAAATATTGAACTAGAATTATCCCTTCCTTTTTAAAGTTGTTTTGTTTTGTTTTTTTGTTTGTTTGTTTTGAGTTTTTTCCCATCATATCTATGCAAAATGAGATAATCAGAATTGGTACCAGTGAACTGGAACTATTTCTATATATTAACCTAATTTTTGTCTCTTTATTAAATCTTTTAAACTGGTTTCTGAGTGAAATTTGAAAATATTTGGAAAGTTGTCTGAGAGCAGCCTTCTAACATTATAAGTGGCATTTAATAGATACATCTGCTGGGAGCTAAGAAAACCAGAATTTGTCTAGGCACTGGTAACATGGCCCCTCTCTATTGATTTTCTGCGCCTGTGCTTCTGGACTCAAGCAGATATGATCTACCAAATCCTTATTACCCTGATGGACAGAAACCTCTAAAGCTTTGAACATGAATACATTTTCTTCTCTGAAATAGTTCTTTCAGATATTATAGTCACAATTATAGAAACAAACAAACAAACAAATAAAACTTGGTTGTTAAATATTGATTCAGCTATAATAATTAGGTTATCTGATGTGATTTTCATGTTCTAGTTAATTTAGATCATGAAACATTTTCTTCACTTTTTATTGTATCAAGTTTTACAATACTCATTTATTAATGCTTTATGTAAATGAAAATTCAGTACACAGATAATTGTAATTTATTTCTCTTTGGAAGACCTATTCCAAGCCAAGTTTGTAAAAATATGTGTGTGTGCTTGTGGGTGTATTTGTATATGTTTTGGTGGTGTGTCTGTGCGTACATGTGTGTGTTGTGTATGTGTGTGAGTATGTGTATGTGTGTGTGTTTGTGTGTGAATGTGTGTGTTTTGTGTGTGTGTATATTATTTTTAAATTTAAAAATTTTACATCCTTTATCTATGACAATCTAAGATACTGAAGGGCTTTATGCTTACTTGTTAGTAATCGAATCTATTTAAATAGTTTTATAGATCTGATGAACTTATGTTTAATCTGGGGGTTTCATAACCTTTATATTTTTGCTATGTCTTTGAAAATATGGCAAACAATTCTAATACATATCCCTTTCAAATTTGTATGTTGTCCGTCTGCTTTTCTAGAGGATAACTGAATTAACAAATATTTACTAACAACGGTAATAATTGGTGAACCGGACTAGAAATTCACAAAACAGCTTTTGATAAACTATTACTAAGAAATGTTCCATAACGACGGCTACTGGAGAGCTACAATGCTACCACGCCGTCCAGAGCGACAAACAGTTCTGAAGTGTTCTTATTTTCCATGTCCAAGCTTCTTGGGCCTATTTCTCAGGAAAACTGTGATCAGGATGTAGAGTAGTGGATTTGAAAGCTTCAGCAGCTCCACCTATGGCGGTCAGGCAGCTGCATACAGTCCCCCAGTGGATTCGGGTCGTCCGCAGCTTCTCAGGTGAAGAAATCAAGAGTCTGAGCCCACCACAGTGTGCCCTGTACTATATCTCAGCTGCTTTCTGCTACTCTGACTGATGAAGTGTTCAAAATTGGGGATGTTGAGATTTCACAGGTCACAATTGTGAGAATAAGCAGACATTCAGAGAAGGCTCCGACCAATATTGTTTACAAAATAGATGATATGACTGCTGCACCCATGGATGCTCGCCAGTGGTTTGACACAGATGAGGCCAGTAGTGAGAACACTGTGGTTCCTCCAGAAATGTAGGAGAAAGTTGCTGGCCACCTCAGGTCTTTTCAGAATATAAAGAGATTTAAAATCATTCTTCTGGAAGATATGAATAAGTTCACTGCACATATTCTGGAAGTGGTCAATTTACACATGATGCTCAGCAAATCCAACAACCATGCCTCTACAGGGAGACCATCTATCAGCAACCCCGGAGTGGGTGAGCCAGGAAACTTCAGTGGGAATAACTTCATGCAAGCAAATGGCCTCACAATGGGCCAAAACCAGGTCCTGAATTTGATCAAGGCTTGCCCAAGACCTGAAGGATTCAACTTTCAGGATCTCAGAAGCCAGCTCCAGCATATGCCTATAGCCCCAGTCAGGCAAGCAGTGTATTTTCTGTGCAATGATGGCGTATTTATTCTACTGTGGATGATAAATACTTTAAATCTACAGATGCAGAGTAACAAGAGTTCATTGGGTACCTGAAATATTTCTAGCTGGACCTGTTTTCATCTGTTGTCTCCAGCATTACAGGTTTTGGCCAGTGGCTTCTAGGACAGAAGTTTCCTGTGGGTCTCAGCTGAAGTCCTTTAGGAACTTACTGCTCTTTGTTTGTTGCTTACTGTTTAGAGGTTCAAAAGGAGATAGACAGTTGAGAAGGAAGTAAAATGGGGTGGGATTTCTTAAAAGAAATTCCTATAAGCTAGTCGAGACTCCAGGATGGATGGTAAGAATTGAAAGAGGAACACCAGGAAGAGAGCAAGGCAGAACTGCATCATCCTTGGGAACTTCTGTTCTTGAAAAGTTTCCTGTTGGGATGAACAATGCTAGGACCAAAGAAGAACCTTCTGCCTGTTTAGTGTCGCACTCTGAGTCTATAGTGTTTACCTTCAAATTTTCACTTTCCTTTCCCTCGTCTTGCCCGCAGTTGAAGTTAGGTTTAAGTGAGCATGAGGTTCTGATGTGGAGGCCTCATGGGCCAGAGAGGAAGAAATGTTACTGCATGATTTGTAATAAAAATGTTCGTATGTTTGATAAAACAGTTCGATTGTAAAAAAAGGGGGGGAGCAACTGGCTTAGACTGAGCTGAACTTACACATTTGTGATTGTTACGTGTCCTCTCTAAATGTGTAGTTAATTGCTAACTGTAGAATTATTAGAAAATTATAAATTTAGATTTTTATTTATTTATTTTTTGCTGAGAATCTGCAAGCCTTCAGCAGACTTTGATGGTCCTATCAGCTAAATTCCACTGAGACAGTTATTGTTCAGGAGAGACAAATTCCTGGTGTTTTACCATGTGCCAACTTCTTAAAATTCCTCATCGTTTTGACTTTAATTTTCTAAAACACTTCCTTGAAGTCCTTTGAGTTTTAACCTATATACTTTGGAAAAAAATCACACATATACACACGTTTCTCAATAAACACATCTATTTTAGCACTACTCATATTAATAATAACACTTCATTTTAACGAAGAAAAATGAGATTTTCATGATAAAATGTGAGATTAATTTAGTATCACAGTTTGTCACTAACTTCTCATACCCCCCCCCATGGGCTTTATTCTACTTAAACATTTCAAACATTCCATTTCCTTTGCATGTGGAGTATATTATTTTGCACTTAAAGATTTTGATGAATCTAGAATTTATTTAATATTATGGGTTTGTTTGATTTCTTTCAGATGTGCAGTTGTATCTGTTTAGTTTATTTAATTTTAAATTAGCCAGTATGATTATAGTTTAAAACATTGAGCTTCTTTTAAGGAATCTATAAATGAAAATAAAAATACAGTATCTTTTATTTCCTTGGATAAAATAAACTATTTCTTCTATAGTTTGCCTTAAGAACGATGCTTTATAATATCAGAAAAGTAAGTTATATGATATTTGGTTATTTGATTAACATATTTTTAGAAGTTTAGCATTTCTAATAATCAAGTGCATACAAAGAATGAATCAATATGTATCACAGATAACTAGAAGTTTTTATGATGAACTTGTGACCAAGCATAATGTGCAATTGGTAAGGAAAAAAATGCTTCATATATTTGATGAAAATAGTAACAATTCTATGTTTTAGGTAGCAAACTAATACTACAATTAAAGATGTTTAAATCTTATTTCAAGGCTATTATTCATACAGTTAGAAAAGAAATGATTTCTGTCAGCAAGCGCTTGCTGACAGGAGTCTGGTATAGCTATTCAGAGAGGTTGTGCCAGAGCCTGACCAATACTGATGCTGATGCACACAGCCAACTGTAGGACTAAGCACCCGGACCCCAGTGGAGGAGCTAGGGGAAGGACTGAAGGAGCTGAAGGGGTTAGCAAACCCGCAGGAAGAACAACAATATCAACCAACCAGATCACCCAAAAGCTCCCAAGGACTAAACCACTAATAAAGAGTATACATGGAGGGACCCATGGTCCAGGTGCATGTGTAGCAGAGGATTAGCTTATCTTGCATCAATGGGAGGGAAGTCCCTTGGTCCTGTAGATGCTAGATGCTCCAGTGTAGGGGAATGCTAAAGTGCTGAGGCTAGAGGGGGTAGGCACTTGGAGGAGCAGCCTCATAGAAGCAGAGGGGACTGAGAGGGGATAGGGGATTTAACTGGGAAGGGGCTTAACATTTGAAATGGTAATAAGAAAAATAACCAATATAATAAAATAAAGAAAAGAAATGAATGAAAAACAATACTTTGTATAGAATATTTTTAATATTATTTATGGAAAAGAGAAAAAGAACACAGGAACAACTCAATGTAAATTATTTAAATTAAATTTTGCTATATTACAACATTCACCACCAGAAAAAATGAAGCATAGATTTACTTTGAGTCCATTGCATGACATCAGTAATTTTTATTAAGCTATCTTTCCTGATAAGTATGTTTTGAATAGTCAAATTTCTATATCTTTTTAACCTAGTGATTCTATTTTATTTGCAAGTATGTAATAAATTAGGATGTGTAGATTTCTCCTCGGTGAATGAATTTGGTTATCACATGCTAAAAGTGACTGTACATTAACACTATTTTTGGTTGACATAAAAACATTTTTGTCTGTATTTTAGGAAAAATCAATTTTACACAACATACATTATCATAGTGTAAACACATTAGATTATTAACAATATATGATCTTTATAATTGGATCAAGATATTATGAGATCAGTAAAATAAATTATTAGTAGTAGTTAGAAATCATGTTTACCTAAACTTACTACTGATATATTTATCATAATTCTGAAAAATTCAGAGACATTAAAATTCATCATAGAGAAGATAATTCTAGCAATGTCACAATGTTCAAATTCAAAACTCAATTATGAAACATCTTTACTTTTACACAGATCTACAGGAACTCTCAGAGACTTGTCTTTTAGAGCTTCTTTTGTCAACATGCACTTTAATTAATCTATTTTATGAAATATAAATAATAAAAGTTTAATTATGTGCTGAAAGATCACTACTAGGTGAGATATTTCTTTAGAAGCTTGTCTTTGTATAAATGATTGCAATTATAATTATTAGCATTATACAGCCTCTTTGGAAAAAGAATGGCTCTCACTAGTTGATCTTCTTCCTAATTTATTATTATTATGTTATATTGTACAGAGGACAATGCATTTATCTATGTGGCTTACTCCTTGAAATGATAGGGCATTCCTGGAGAGACTAAAATCACATCTTATTAATGTTTCTTTATTTCCTGCTAAGGGTTAGGGCAGTGTCTAAGAGCTAACATTCAAAAAGGGGTTCAATAATTTTTCTTTCAAATAAGATAAAATTCAAAGTACTGAGAGTTCTTGTATGAAGAATGATTTCTCTTTTTACAATTGAATGCTCTACCATAGAGACAACTAGAATGGCATAGACACAGGTGAGCTAGAATTGCAAATATGCTTTTCATCCTGCCCTTTACAAATTGAGAGTTTAAGACAATTCTACTAAAACTTCCTACATATTTCAAAATGTTATATGTTGCACATCTCTGGAATATTAAAATTAGAGCTCTCAAGTCTTTAAGTTTAGAACTCTGTACAACCTTGGATTTCATATGAATGTTGGACACAAGGTAATTTGTTCTTACAGAAAAATGGTATTAGTTTGATAAAATAAAATTCATTAGACATCTACTAGCATTCATTATTGTATATTGTAGCTTAATGAAAGTTACTGAATGTTTACAAGTAGAGTAAATGATGCTTGATCTTTCACAATTTTTAAATATGGCAGAAATGGCATGATTTTCAGACTATTATGTACTAAATATTTAGATATTATGGGATTAAGGTATGCAAGAGGAAATTCAGTCACGGTGCCTAAGGAAGCTCACTATCTTTCCACACTTCAGCAGGAAAATGTGTTCATACATTTGTATGTGCATGTCATTATGTGTTTCAAGTTGGTATTCAAATGAAATAAATCTACAAGCATTATAGCATTCATGTACTACTAAGAATGATATGGTAACTTGTTTAGAATTTTAATGTTATAATTATTTTATACAAGAAAATATTTTAGATTAAACATCTTCAATGTAAAGAAAGTTTTTTGAATGCTTAAAATGTGAATATATAGGAAAAGTGTGGGCAGCCCTGTCTTGTTCCTGATATTAGTGGAATTGCTTTAAGTTTCTCTCCATTTAATTTGATATTGGCTTTTTCTGGTTGTTTATTTCCTTTACTGTGTTTTGGTATGCATTTTGTATCCAATATTTCTCCATGAGTTTTAAAATGAAGGCATGTTGGATTATGTCAAAGGTTTTTTCAATATCTAATGAGATGATCATGTTGTTTTTCTTTCAGTTTATTTATATGGTAGATTACGTTGATTAATTTTCATATATTGAAACATTCCCGCATCCTTGGGATGAAGCCTACTTGATTGTGGTGAATGATGGCTTTGATATATTCTTGGATTCAGTTGTCAGTATTTTATTGATTATTTTTACATTAATATTCATAAGGAAAATTGGTCTGAAATTCTCTGCTTTGTTGAGTATTTGCAGAGTTTAGGTATCAGGGTGACAGTGTCCTCATAGAATGAATTTGGGAATGTCTCTTCTGCTTTTATTTTGTGATTATTTTTTATTTTCTATTTTTTTTTATTTTCTGATTTGTTTGAGGAGTATTGATATAATCACCTCTTTAAAATTCTAGTGAAATGTTTTGTAGATATCCAATAGGTCCATTTGGTTTGTATTCTCTGCTAGTTTCATTATTTCTCTGTTTAGTTTCTATTTTGAGGACATGTCTAATCGTGATCAGGTGGTGAAGTTTCCCATTATTCTGTGGGGTTTGATTATGATTTAAGTTTTAGTAATGTGTCTTAATGAAGATGGATGCCCTTGTATTTGGCACAAGGATGTTCAGCATTGAGACATCTTGGTTGGTATTTCCTTTAATGATTATGAAGTGTCCTTCCCCATCTTTTTTGTTTACTTTTGGTTGAAAGTCAATTTTAATAGATATTAGAATGGCAATTCCAATTTGTTTCTTGGGTCGATTTGCTTGGAAAGCCTTTTATTAGCACTTTATTCTGTGGTAATATCTAACTTTGTTGCTGAGGTATATTTCTTATATTCATCAGAAAGACGAATCCTGTTTATGCCTTCACTCTGTTAGTCTGTGTCTTTTTATTTGGTCCATTGGTATTGAATAATATTAATCACAAGTGACTGTTAATTCCAGTTATTTTTGTGCTGGTGCCAGTAGTGTGTGTGTGGGTGCACGCACCAGTGTGTGTGTGTGTGTGTGTGTGTGTGTGTGTGTGTGTGTGTGTGTATGTGTGTGTTGAGTTTTACTGCTGTGGAATTATTTATTTCTTGTGTTTTCTTGCGAGTAGGTAGCCTCATTCATTTAGCGTTTTCCTTTTAGAATCCTTTGTAGGGCTGAATTACTAGGAAGTTATTGTTAAAATTTGGTTTTATCATGTTGGCTTCTCCATCTATGCTGACTGAATGTTTTCCTGGGTAAAGTAGTCTGGGATGACATCTGTGGTCTCTTATGGTCTGCAAGACATCTGACCAGGCCCTTCTGTCTTCTGCACTCTTTGGTGAGAAGTTAGATTTAATTTTGGTAGGAATGTCTTTAGACGTTATTTGGCCCATTTCCCTTGCAGCTTTTAAAATCTTGTTCTGTATATTTAGCGTTTTTATCATAACAGTTTTTCCTTTCCAGTTTATATGGTGTCCTGTAAGCCTATTGTATGTTTATAGGCATCTGTTTCTTTAGGTGAGAGAAATTTTCTTCTATGATTTTTGAAGATGTTTTCTGGGACTTTGAATTAACCAACCATATTTGGTGTGAACCAACCATACTTGGTGTGAACCATGCCAATGAAAAATGCTTTCTTAAAATAAAAGTGGTAACAGACACCTAAAAATGACACAATAATTGTCCTTTTACATCCCTGTGACAAGTAGATGCATATTCCTGTACCATGTGAATATGCTTACACACAAAGTTCATAACGTTTCATAAATACATTCATCTTAATATATACTTATAAAAATCCTTTCTTATATATTTATGGACAATGTGAATATTTAAAGTCAATTAATATGCATTATTAATGACATTGTAAGAAAGTAATAACAACATAGTCTGTTTTTCCATTTGCAGTTTATCTCTATTTCATAAGACCTTTACAAACCAGCATCTAAAAGATACTATTTTTTAAATATATTTTCCAATAAGTTTGTGTTGTAATGATCCTTCTTAAATGATGAGTTTGTTAAAGTTGAACTAAGTAGTGTGAAATTCTGCTTCTTAGATGCAACCTGTTTTCTGATAGAGGATATTTTCAACTATTCCAGATTCTTCTGGGTGTATTTTAGCCTCTTTTCTTGGATAGATTAAAAAGTTATTGGTTTCCAAAGGAATAGGAAGTAAGTTTTCCACTTTTGAGATTCATTACAATCTTCAGGGAAGTCATAGCTGTACTTGAGTAGTTCACCACATATATTAGTTTTTGAATTTTTTTATTGAGTCCAAATTAACTTTGACTCTATTGCATTGGATAGCTAAATAAAATACCCATATCTTTAAGATATCCATAAAAATATTTTTTAGTTTATGTTGTATACACTAGTTTAAAAAATATCTATTACCTATATTTAAACTATAGTCTTAGCTGATTTATTTCACCTAAGAAAAAATACAGCATAAAATTATTCTCTGCAAGTCTTTATAGTGACAGATTTTATGGATAAGTATTTATTATACTCCTAAGCTTACTTGGACTTGACTGAGCACAATAGTTTAGGTCATTATGGACAGGAAATAAAACATAAAATGAAAGCTTATATGACACAATAAATTCACATAAAAGTGTGAAGAGTGTTTGGTACATTCTGAAAATGGGACAAAAGGGAGATAAAAAGACTTGGAAAATAAAAGGAAATACCTTGGCAATGGTTTGGGAGATAACTGACTTGCAGGTTATGGAAAATTTCCAGAACATAATATAATCTCACTTGGCTCTTTCTTAGTGTAACAGTATGTTTGAGAATTTCAGAGACAATAAGAGAAAGAAAAATTCGAAGAACAATATGGTGGATGCTGTTGAAGAAACTGATATTCTTCTGTGGAAAATCAGGTCATCCTCGAAAGTCTCATTAAATAGAGAAGATAGGACCATGCACTTAATGTGGAACATTTTAAGCTTAGTAATCAAAATGCAACATGTAAGATAAGTTATTAGGTAAACAAATAGTGTACGAACATATAGCATGTTGTGTATTAGTAAATTTCTCTAGGGTAACAGAACTTATAGAATGATTTCCATTATATATATAGAAAAGGGGATTTATGAGAATGACCTAAAGGCTGTGATCCAGCTAATGCAATAATAGTTGCCCATTTGAAAAAAAAATTCCAGCAGTTGTTCAGTCCATGAGGCTAGAAGTCTTAGCTTGCTAGCAAAGTGAAAGCAAGCAGGAGGCCTATGAGCAGAGGGAGGCCCCTCCCAGAAAACCAACCCACTCTGGAAATTCATGTAACTCCAGAACTTGATACACCCTCTCCCACTGAGTCCAGACAAAGTATTCCAGTTATGGTAGCAGGATTCATAAGCAAACAACAGAGTCAAAAAAATTTCCTACATCAATTGTTGAGGAACCTGCTTGAAAGCATGCTATACATGTGTTCCATATGTACAGCCGGGGTGGTATGGATGGGAGGCCTATGCCTAGCCCTTGGATGCTCTTTGGTTGGTAGTTCAGTCTCTGGGATTCCCAGGGTCTTGGATTGTTGACTTTTGATCTTCTTGTGGAGGCCCTAACCCCTATGGGTTACACGATATTTCCCCCAATTCTTCCACAATTCTTCCATTTAATGTTTGGTTGTGGGACTCTGCACCTGTTTCAGTCAGTTGCTGGGCTCGAGTCTCTCAGGTGACAAACATAATTATGTACACTTTAGAGATAAAATTAAAGCTGAGAAATAGGAGTTAAATAACTTGTTCAAATTCATGAACTACTTACTCAGCAAATATGAGTTTCAATTGTCATTCACACTAACTTACAACTGTCCTTTTATAATACATATTTGCAGATGTTTGTTACTTACCAATTACAGGGAAAGCAATATTTTCTACTTCTATAAAACATACTTGTTTATATTTCAGTGGTTAAAGGTTAAATGAGGAATAATCATAGAATAAATTTGTGTTTCAAAATCAAAATAAATTTATTCTTCCTCACATTTAAATAAGAGTGCTAGCATTTGTTTCATTCTGTTATTCACCGTCATTCATTTTCAAAAACATTCTATTTGTTAAAAGAATTACTTTGTATTCTTTACATGCAGATACTGTTCATTTTCTGTAGATGAAAGTAACTGGCTCAATATGAAATATTTGCATTTGATTATGAATATGCATAAATGTAATAATTTGTATACTGTATTTTAAGTAAGAAAATTATCTACAGTAATGTAGGATTTAAAACAAATTTTACTTAATTATTACTGTCATTAAAATCTAATATCCCAGTTGTCCTGTACAATATTTTGTCTTTACAGGATTTGGTTAATTTGTAATAGTCACAGATTATTGTATACTTTTGAAAATATTTTTAGTTGAAGCTATCTTATTGTAGTCAATTCCTTTATTTATTTATTTATTTATTTATTTATTTATTGTTTCTCTTTTATTAATTAATTTTATTGAGGAGAATGTTAATGCTAACATAAATCACATAAATGCATTTTTAACTTTGTGTTTCTAATTCATAAAGGCTAGTGGATGAGTACAATATCACATGTGAAGATTAATTTATACACTTAAACATCTTTGATATATGTCTCAACCAATCTTACACACACACACACACACACACACACACACACACACACACACACTTGTGGGGAGGGGCTTGAGGAGAAAGAAAATATTTGTTTTTATAGACTGGTGAAGCCTTGTCTTTGTTTCATTAGAATTGGGCTTTAGAATGAATTTAAGAAAACAACAATATCAAAGCTCTTGAAAGTCTATCCAATATTATTATTATCGCTCTGTGTTTTTTTCTACTGAATCTAACTTCATCTCTGTATTCTTGTTAAAGATGTTCATATAAAGGCAATTCTGTCTCTGTGTTTACATCCTCCAAGATAATTATACAGGAAGTAACATCAAAGAGTCTATGATCAAATTGACTCATGGTGAAGAGAGAAATGGAATTTGATTTATTGGTAGAAGTGTTAATGAACATAATAATAGAAAAATGATGCCATCAAAACACAAAATACAAGTAGGCATTCTGATCATAGTGATTATACATTAATTTATCATGAATTATAGACCACTATAATTTCTAAATATTTTGATATAATTTGTGGTATAAAAACTCAGACATAGTCATACAAATCATAAATTGCTTCAGTTACAAGGCAGATAATAATTTTGATTGAGATTCAGTATGAAAGAGTGTAAGTTTTATCTTTATTCAAATTTTTAGGACACAGACTAGACTAGAAGAATAAGTCATTACTTATCTTTTAGAAAATATTCCTTTAGTATAATTGAATCATCATGGAATTTATATACATAAACAACACTTTAATCTCTGCTGTACTTGATTCTAGCCAAAAGGCTGAGAAACCAAACTCCTACCAACTGTTTTACATGAATAGATATGTTTAAATGCTGCCTTGAATTATTTGACATACAAAAATTGTAGAGAGGTGAAGAAATTTGTCAATTCTCACACTGGAGGCAATATGAATATTTCAATAAGGGAGAATTTGAGTTTAGGTTAGGAATGAGAAATAGTTAGAAAGCAAATTAAAACCTAATAAATTAGTGCAAACAAAAGCATACAAATTTTTAATAGGCAAGTTTAGTGATATGTACTCAGAAAAATTGGAAGGAGAACAGTGATAGTTGATATCAGGAAGAAAGTGTGGATAAAAATTGAGGAGGTTTATGATGATGTGAAAATGATATAGTTTTATTCTTAATGTTGAATCTAATAAAAAGTATCATGATGCAATAAATGAAATATATTTTAGATACTCTGTAGACTAGGCAACAAGCAAATAAAAATGGTTGTAAGGGCACATGGTGCTGTATTATTAATGCAATCAGGGAATTTAGGTGAAACTAATGCAAAGGTCCTTATATTTCTGTATCAGTCAGACTGCTCCCTCATAGAACTGACATAAAATAGCACACGATGTACTCATGCAAGAATGATTTTATCTCCAGTGTATCAGGCAGTTCATCTTTTAGGCTTTTGGAGCCATACCTTTGTTAGAGCCACTTGCGATTGTCACAAGAACAGAAAAGTGGTTAATGTTAAAATAAATGAATATGGTGTAATTCCTTTACTATAAGCTGTCATATTTGGACTATAAACTATCAGTGATTAGTCCTAAATCAGTACAAAAATAAAATCCTCTGAGATTATATTCTCCACTTCCCTAGAAATGCCAGCATTACAAAAACTTTTAGTAGATACACTTTTAACACTCTTGTAAATTCCAAATTCAATTATGTGCCTTGACTAAGTGATTTGTTATGATTAATACTACAATTCAACAACCTGGTAAACTGAATGAGGGGTTCACTTTAACTCATACTTTTAATTCATGGCTCAGGGCTTACAACTGTTAAAGGCCTTCTTGCTATTACAGTCCACAGTCAATGTGAGGACAGGCAGGTGCATACCATTAGGTTTGTTTGTGGGTGTGTCTTGGTGTTCCAATAATGTTATCCTACCTAATTAATTTAACCCTAGAAATGTCCTAATTGGCCTACTTTAAAATACCATTATTGCATAAAGTTCCCAATTCTTATGACTGAGCATTGGCTTTTAGGTTTCAGCATGAGTTTTCAGAGGGAAAGAACTATATTTACACTTCATAGCCCAAAGAGAGTTACTTCTGTAAAGCCAGATTTGGGGGGTGGGGGGTAGTGGCAGAAGGATACCTGGGAAGTGGGATATCATGGGATGGGGAGTTGGTGGAGGGGGTAACCAGGAATTGGGATATCATTTGAGATGTAAATGAATGGAATGATTGATAATAATTAAAGAAAAAAAAGTTTTGAGATCATCTTCCAGGTATTGAAGGTAAAGGCAGACTTTATTATGAGAAGTTAGTCTTCCTGACTTAGCTTGCATTCATTTCTCATGGCTTTAGTGCAAAGTAATGTAAATTGATTGACTTAGAATAACTTTTTATTATGATTCACAGTTTAGAGCTTATGTCTAAAATTAAATCGATTGAACAATGGTCCCACATACAGAATTAGAAGAAAATTTGATCTGTATGTGGCTCAAGGATTCTGATAGGCTCAGACACATTTGGGGTTTATAGGTGAACATATTTTGCTTATTTCTTTGTGTATCATCTTATATGCATATCATCATATACAAATTTTCTCTTTCAAAATCCTATGAACAATTTCTAACAACCTAGTGCATTTTTTCTTAAAAATAGAGGAAAAACAAAAGAAAAATTAAAAATTGAAAACTGAAGAATAGAATCTGACTTTTGTTGGTCTCTACTTCTAAGAATGGGTAAGGCACTGGAGTTTAGTTTATATACTCAGCATTGTGTATATTACCTTATAAATCTATGAATGCCAGCTATTAAGTATAGCATTAAGTTTAATTAAGCTTTAAGTATCAGCTATATTTTCTCACATTATTGATTGTGTGTTTGTAGTGTCTTTAAGTGTACAGTCTTACTCTCCAGTTGTGGAAGGTAAGCAGTATATTGTAATATTGCCTGTAACATTGAGGGTGTTCATAGAACCCTACTGACCAACAACTTACAAAGCTGTAACCCAATTTTGGTATTGATAGGTTTATTTGATAGCATATAGTGTCTTAATAGAGAATTATATCCACCATTATATGGTGATTCTATTTAAATCCCTTTTATATACGTGTATGTATTAGACATCTTTTATAGTAGCAGGTTTTCATATGGCTTTTCAAAAGGCCAAATTTTCTATCCCCATATTCCCTCCTCTAACCTGTGTCACTATCAACCATCTCCTTTGGTCCGGTTTTAATGTTTCACTTATCACTCTGTAACATTGTCTTTGTTAGTGTTTTATTTCTGTAAAGGGACACCATGATGACAGCAACTCTTATACAGGAAAATATTTAATTTTGGCCTGATTAACAGTTCAGAGTTTTAGTCCATTATCATCATGGTAGGAAATGTGGCAGGATGCAGGCAGACATGGTACTAGAGAAGTAACTGAGAGTTCTATATCTTGATTAACAGGAAAGAGAAAAGTACTGTCCAATTCTGTCTAGCTTGAGGAGATAGAGACCTCAAAGGCTGGTTCTACTATGACATACTTTCTGCAACAAGACCGTTCCTTCTAATAGTGCCACTGTCTATGGACAAAGCATTCAAACACTTGAGCCTATGGGCACCATTCATCTTCAAACCGCCACAAACACTACAGTCAAGTCTATGTTTTTGCTTCACTACTTCCATATGACTGTTTTTAAATCCTATCACCTTCTCAGTTGCTTGTGATCAGAATTTCAAGATATTTTTCTGAAGAGATGCAATTCTACCACATTGACTTTTTTTGATTACAGTATGAATATATGTGTGTAAAATACAAAGTAAAATAACTAAGAATATAGAAAATAGAACAAAATTAAGCTTTCAGAATTGAACCAAACCTGAGTGGCTGAGGCCTCTGGAATAAAACTAAATAAAATGTGAACCAAGACAAATTCAAAATTATGGGCATACAAACTTATAAAAGAAGGATAAAGAAAACTGGCATAAATTATAGTAAGTTTTCCAATGACTGATTATCGAAGATTGTCTTGGAAACAATATATATGGGTTGGTCACACAATGGTGAGCCCACCAGATCCAGTGGAGATCTATTATAAGGATAAGTCTGTTTTTTACTACACATATACTCCCAGTAATTCCAAGCATTATCCATGTAGTACCTGATTGTAGATATCTACATAGTAGTGAAGTTATTATGGGAATATACAATAGCATGTTCTTTGGATATGAACAAGAAAGTTGAGTATTTTTCAAATATAAAATAAGTTGAATTTGTCTACTTGATGCTAGAAATTTGCCTATTTAGTCAGCTATAATGTTCTACATTTTAGCAAATTTAAATTTGAATAAGTATAATATACATGGGGTTTTTGGATAACATTTTACCTTATAGAAAAACATTTTTATTTCCATTTAGAATGTGTTATTGATATATATTTTCTAAACAATTATTTCAAGGTTTTACAAAATTACATTTGAAATGGAAAGCTTATATTATCTTTGAAAGTTCATGTATTATTTCCTTAAACAAAGTAGGGTTACATAAAACCACTCTGCCATTCTGTTATGCTGACAATAGTAGATAGGAATTTAGTAAATTGGGACAGCAGAACTTCTCTCTGTATGAGAACCTTCTCAAATTTAGGAGCCACACTGAATGACAATCTTCTCGGCATTTTTAATTTTTAATTATTTATGATATATATGATTTTTATCATTATTTCTTAACAGAACGATTAAGACATGGTCTTAGAGTGAACATTTTAGCGGACAGAGGCAGAGTAGGTGTGGCTCAGAGTGAGGATTACCCACTTGTGATTTATAATCAAGCATGTCAAGGAGAATAATCAAGCATCAGACAAAATCTTTCCTGTGGGGAAAAGTGAATGATTAAAAAAATAAGATTCTGAGAAACAAGCTTGAATCAGTGTAACTCTTAAGACAGACATTCTATGTGAACTCTTTTTATTAATTTCCAAAGTACCTTGGCAATGTTTACTTAGCAATGGAGATTTAGAGTAAGAGTGATTCTATAGAACTAATGCAAAAGGGAGAGCCATGAGATATAGGCTGTGCTAGTAGTGAGGTGAATTCAGCTAATGTATGCAACAGATTTAATATAAACAATCTATCAAGAGATATCTATCAGATATTTGCATGGAGATTCATAACAAATTACAGTAGGGGAAATGTGTTTAAAACTTTTCAACAGTGAGATATTAACCCAAAAAACAAAGCTGTCAAAAACCATATTCTCACAAAGGTAGAAGGTTATTACAAGTTCCCAGTGCTGCAAAGGGAACCAAATAAATAATATTTTGTTATTATTTGCTGTAAAAAGAGTCTTTCTTGAAGAACAGGAAATTGTCTTTCCATTTGTAAATGCTACCTTCATTTTATTTATCTGAAGCCGCTGCTGGGAAGCAATGAAGTTTGGTGCTGAGTGGAAGAGAACAGATTTTTATTGTCCAAAATTGATTTGCATATACCAGAAGAGCTGACACACTAGGGAAATTCGTGAACTAGAAATAGATTGAATAAAAGTACTGTATGTGTAGACTAGACAGCCCTAAGGATGTTCAACTGTAGGTGTGACACTCTGCTCCATCATTACTTACACATTGCTAATGAAAGGATTCAGTTTAATTCTGAATTTTCAAGTTAGATGAATAATTTGTTGGAGCTGTTTTTTTTTTTTTTTTTTTTTTTGCTTTTTTCTTTATTATTCCAAAGGACGACCTTCCCTTTCTACATCTGGTGATCAGTGTGACTATGTGTTTTTCAAGTGCAGCTTTCCATGTGGCATTCAATGCAAAGCCATGCCTGTGCCAGTTTGATCATTCAGACAATAGACAATATTTCAATGCTTAAGTAAAACAGATCTCTAAACAAGATTTCAAGGAACTAAACTTCATTTTAATCACAAACAAGCTGTAAGGCAATTTTCAATTACAGCAAGCTTTTTTATTTTTCTCCAGCTGTGTGTCCCTGCTGATTCCTGAAATTACATGTAAGTTGTCCCAGATTTTCAAGTGGTGTACCTACGGAGGTTTTTCTTTTGTCGGTTGATGAAGTATCTGTGATTAGGACTTAAATAAATTGGCATTTATAAGATTCATTGCTCCACCCTGTAAATTTCAGGACATGATGATGGAGCATTAAGATATTTGGAGATGTCCCCAGTGACAGCATGCAGCCTAATTAGGCTGCTGGTGCTTCAAGACCTCACCTCCGCTGCAGGAACATCAAAGGATAATGTGAGAGCTAAGCCCTAGAAAAAAGAAATCTGCTGGGTTTTAAACAATCAGGTCAATAATGGATTGTATTTTCAAAGTTCTACAAAGTCCCTGCTTTTAGGAAAGTTTGCAGCTGTTTGTTTCCCTAACAATTGTTTTCATATAAAGCCTGAGTGTTAGGAGAATTGGAATGGATGTATTTATATTTGGACGGCTCAGAGAATATCTGGCACTTACAAGAAACCCTGTATCTTTCTTCGAAAAATAAGAGAGCAGTGTTAATGCCATTCAAAAGAGAGAAGCAGTACTTATGTCACATTTGCTTTGCTTTCTTGACGAATCTAATAACTATTGCTTTGCAACTTCCAGGCCCACTCAGTAAAGAAATGGAATTGTCAGTCCTTACTGAAAAGCTCCTTTACTGCTTCGGAAAAAAACTGATAAGGAAACACAAAGGTGAAATCAGTGTCAAGAAGAGGTGTGAAAATCAAGAGTACAAGACAGACAGAATACATAAGAGATCTCAAGTAGAAACACAAGATATTTTAGATCACTTAAAATGGATTTTATTCCTAATTTTTCTGGACAAAGAAGAGGTGTCCGTAACTCATTATAAAACTGAAAAGGTAACATAAATGCACAAGACTAAAAAAAAACACAATTAAGTTTTAAGTATAAATATTACTTCAAGTTTCTTTTCTATTTATTTATTTATTTATTTATTTATTTATTTATTTATTTATTTATTTATTTATTTAGGATACTGAAAAGGAGAAGTTGGTGTATAACCGCAAAAGAATTTATTTTCTTGGCCAAAAACTAGAGTCATTAAAAAAGCCTTCAGCAATAGAGCACTCTGTTACACACAAAAATGTTTGAAGGACAGTGCACACTATAGGAGTTAACGCACAGAGAGAGAATGCCTTCACTGGGTCCTCTGGAAAGAACTCAGGATGTTTAAATTGCTGCTAAAGGTTTGGCTTTTTTATTTAATGAGGTTTTAGATGGTTACTATGAGAATGGCAGAAGAAAACTGAAAATTAAAGTTGTTTAAGATACTGAACCGGAAAAGTGTGTTGGAAGATCAGGAAAATACAAACTAAATTAGGTATAACGCGGCATGAACCTAAAAATCTAAAAGGATAATTGTTTTACATTTTATCAACTGTTTTAACCAAAGATTATTAATTAGAGAGCAAATAAAGCACAAAAGATAATGTAAGGCACGTATGTGTTTTCACAATATATACAATATACACAATATACACAATACGTTTTTGGGTAACTTAAGTAATTTTCAGTTGAGTTTCCTATTTATTATTAACCTTCCAGTTGCAGTAGGTATAGCAAGTATGTAAGACAAGACATACCTCTAAAACATGGATTTCAATATTATGTGACCATTTATAAATTCTAAAAAGAATTTAAAAATAAAGTAGCTCTACTCACTTTGAGTACATTCTAAACATGCTTGTGAGTTTTAATTAATACCAAGTATTCCACTCTTACAACTCATCTCACATGTGTCATGTGTGTATTATATGTATTTGCATATCTGTGTTCTCCTATTTCATTGTCTTCTGAGGGTTTGTTTCTAAACATTATTTCTAATATTATATGATAGTTTTTGTGGTATAAACTATTAGAAATCATTCCTTTGAAATAGATTTATGGCTTTCAAATAAATCCTTATGGCGCAGCGTAGAGTGAAGTCCCACGTGCCCACCTCGAGTGCTCTCGGCCCCTGAGAGGGGCAGGACACGCTCCCACAGGCCTCTGGGCCAGTCAGGCTGTGAGAAGCCTCTGCAAAGACAGAGCCTGTGGGTGGGAGAAGGTTGGCATTCCCGAGAGACTAGTCACAGCTGGCTCACGGGGTTCCCAGGCTCTAGGCATTGCAGATGCTGCTGGATGCCATGGGAGAGCTGGGAACGAAGTGGGAGGCCAGCGTGTGGGGCCGAGAAGGGAAGGAGTGTGGCTGGGGTCTCTTCCAGGACCGGGAGGTGGCTTGTGCGCCAGTTAGCTGCATTGGTTTGAGTGGAAGTGTGCTGTGGCTGGGAAAGCTGAGATGGCTTTAGCAGGAGACTATAAGCACAGCTCATTAGGTGAAGGCCATTTTCATTGTTTCCCATGGCAGATGAAGATGAATAGAGACAGTTCATAGTTTTAAGGCGTTTATTGTCATTGTAGAGAGTGGAGTGGTTGAGACCGTACCCTTGCTCCATCAGGGAGGGGGGAGGTTAAAATAGTAACTTAGAAGGGGCGTCACTAAGCCTCTTGGTTTCTCTTTAACGTGGGGATGTTGAGGCTATGTGGCCACACCTTTACCTGTGGCTGGGTTTGGGAGCATGACCACGCATCTACCTGAGGAGGGGCTTGAAGGGCATGACCTTTTTTACAGGACCAAATGCCACAGACCTATGGAGACATATAGGCATGTGTCAGGAGCTGTATTCTAGGAGCTTGGCAAACGCCTGCTTTCCCTTATAGGCTGTCCTCGGCTTGGGACAGCCTTTTGGGCCTGAGGGGTTCAATCCTTAGCCCTACCAGAAACCAGACTGCCTACCACAGCCTCGCACCCTTAAAGATTTAGATATATTTTAAGAGCATATGTATGCTATAAGTTGATATGCAGTTAAGGTTAAAGGCTGACAACATAAAGCAATGGTAAGGAAAAAATCATTCTCTACACACATTTAAGTGTCTTTTAGTTGTTATATAAACAACTGGGTACAATTAGAGCTGTGCAATTAAAGTCGCTTGCATGTACATGTGTATCAGAGCACTGGAGTAGGAGTGACCCTACATAGACCTCGTCCTTAAGGAAACTGATGATTCTGACTATCTCTACTTCACAGCCATCAACTGCATGGCAGCTCAGCTAGAGTGGCGTATGCAAAAGCATCTCACTCCTTATGCAGGGTGTATAACATGGTTCACTGTATATAGATTTTGTTAAAGGTCATTAGAGCTTCCGTGGTTTCATACATGCATCCAGCACATTATATTCAAATGATAGTCAAAAGACAGTTTTATATGACTCTTCCCAGCTTTCTGTATCTTTACTGTTTGCCTGCCCACTCGTTTGTGATTGTCATTAAATCTTGTAGTAGACAAGGGCTGTATAGCTATTCAATATACAGCTAACCCAAATGGTCCACACGCATATTCCCAGCATGTTGACCATTTGGGTATTTCCAATTACCACTGAATACTATACAGGGAACCTTATCTGACTTAGATCTAAACATTTAAATATTTTAGTTACATAGAACATCTTTGAGAAAATTATCACTTTTTCTGTTCTAGGTCTGTTTACATCTCTTTTGTCTTCTAAAACTTTTAATTAATTAAACAAAAAAAAAAAAACCTTCACAGTTCCCATAAAATAATGCAGTTTTGAAGCATGTTAAGTTCAGTATAATGTAAAACATTGTGACTAACACTTTGTGATTCATAAAATAGTATTTATGGATCATTTTTTTCTTTTCTAAAAGGTCATCATTTCATATAGCTTCATGGATGTTGTGTATTTATTTTATGGAAAAAAACACTAAGTAATCATTCACACTATTCATCCAAAAGAAAACTCAAAAAGATAATATGTTTTAATAAAATAATTGTATTTCAACTGAATTGCAAATTCCTTTATCAGATATCTTTTTCTCCTTTTATTACTTACTACTGCTTAAATATTTACTTTCTAAAAGTCTACCAACTAAAAATTTTATTGTTATACTATAGATAGAAAAGTTAATTTTTGCGTCTATATGTATATGTAATCAATGAGAAGAATAGTTTTAGCCTGACTATCAATTTATTCTATTTTAGAAATTCATATTTCACTGATAGAACTATTCTGTCAGTGAATATTTTAGTAGTGCATGTTAATAACTGCCAGTTTAATACTTATTTCTGGCATTAAAATACTCATTAGGGACAGACTGAATAATGAATAACGCAAGTTGTAAATTAGGTTCCGTTAGATAAATTTTAAAGTAGGCAATAAATACTAGTTTTGACCACTTTATTATTTTGTTCATATTCTAAAAATAGAAAAGTTAAAAAAAAACTATAATGAAAATATTATTTTAATGATTTTTCTATTTTAATAAGAAAATATAAATAAGTATTTTCAAGTATCTGCATCTACATATGTCTATTTTAATGTTGGCAATCAAGTGATTCTAGCCACCCTTTAATTAAAAATAGAATGAGTTAGGTTAGATGGAAAGGTTAAAATAACCATATTGTCATCACACATCAAACAGATGAACGAAATTGTTTTTAATATATACATAAATTTAAAACAATTTAAATATTAGTAGTATAAAGGAATTAAATGTGTTGGTGAGGATATTAAGTACCCCCAAAATTCAAAGAGTAGCTGGGAAGAATGGACTGAGAAATTTGGCTGTAGTGAAACATACAAATAGTATCAAAGTCAGTATAAAAGCTGTGAAAAGAACATCAACCACACTTACTACCCTGCATTTTGTTCTATTCTATTATTCCTGGTTATTCAAACTATTGCCTTAAGAATCATTCTATCTAGAAGGTACAATTTATTGGTCTATCCTAGAAAATATATCTATAGTCAGATTTACCAATGACTTGAAATATATACCATTACTTGTAGAAAGCTTATTCTAGAAAGACAATGTTAGACAATCTAAGAATTTGTGCTAAATAATGAGACACTGGGGAGTAAGAACAACTAAAATTTAATTTGAGAAAGAGTACTACTACATTGGCTTTCAATATAATCATATGTTAGAAAAGCACATCATTTTTTTTTACCTATTCCTAAACTTAATCCTAAATTATAGATCTTAACCCCCACTTCATGAACGGATAAAAGACATAGAAGTTCTAAAAAGAATATTTTACAAGGAAGTCTGATGTTACCTTAAAGGAGAACACCATGGATAATTGAAGCAGGTACATTATAGTTACATAAAAGATAGATACACTGTAACTCCTGTTCATATACTGTAACAGGTAATATCACAGTGCATATGTGTTTCCTCTTGAAATTCTCGAAAAATCTATTATGTCCAGCTTTCACTAATCATTTTAAGAAAAACTAAAAGATATGAAAGAACTCCCATTATAAAAATTGATATAAATGTTGGCTCTAAAGTGAAACATCATAACTTTTGATATTATCTGATAGAGATGTTGAAGTAACTGGGATCAATATGATAGAGAATCAAATAAATGACAGAGACTGTAAATATGAAGAGAAAGATTACATGACCAAAATGGTGAAAGTTGCAAATAAAAATACATGCACGGGCGGGGAGGGTAGGGGGAGTGACAGAGAATGGATCTAGAATTAAAATTAAACAAATACATAAAATATAATAACTCCTCAATTGCACATCCATAATGACTGCAATTGTTATAAGCCTTTTTTTCTAAATAAGAGATAGATTTATTGAATATTTTATTACATTTACTTTTTTATTTTGGGTTGTGTTGAAGAGTTTCACATGCTACAATATATATATATGTGTGTGTGTGTGTGTGTGTGTGTGTGTGTGTGTGTGTGTGTGTGGTGTGTGTGTGTGTGTGGTGTGTGTGTGTGTGGTGTGTGTGTGTGTGTGTGAGAGAGAGAGAGAGAGAGAGAGAAAGAGAGAGAGAGAGTCTCTGTGTGTTTGTGTTTGTGTGTTTGTGTGTTTGTGTGTTCAGATCACTTGAGAGAATGGAATCTCTGATTTATCCTGTAGGATATGGGAATTAAATTCAATTGGTGAGGTCTGAGGTCAAAGAGTCTTTATCCTATTTGTCTTGGATTGGTTTTATTAGGTGTTTTGGATTTAAGGATCTAAAACTAGTTACACTGACGTCCCAGGCATCAACTGGTGATTCTATTTAGTGGAGTTTGGATTATGAAATCACTGATTTCTTTAATGGATAAATCCACTGAAAATTTCATAGGTGAGAATAGTACTAGAACATTCAGAGTTGTATGAGAATGATAAACTACAACCATGCATTTGAGAAGTATATCTAACTTTTATACCTTTCCTCATTCCATATCTCTTTATATTTCTCATGGAATTAGGAAATTTCCCGTGTGTAGTCTATCATGAAGATTTTGCCTTGTCTCTGAACTAAGAGCAATGAAGTTATATGAACATAGACTTAACCTTAGAGGACCATGAATCAAAACAAACCTTTGCTCCTTCTAAATTATGTCAAGAATTACGGTCACAGCAAAGGAGGACAAGATAACACAATTAATAATTTGATTATAATATTTTGACTTTACTGAGCCCTATGTGTCTTATACTGCTTACAATGCCTATCTGGCACTTCATATTTAATTAATTTCAAATGTATGTGCTTGCAAGATTCATCCAATGTTAGCTCATCTTTCTTTGCTAGGAAACTAAATTATATGTTCTTTTTTTTTTTTTTTTTTTTTTTTTTAAGATGA
>CM052712.1:49008633-49066924 GCA_028551405.1 Uromys caudimaculatus
ATGTTCTTGCCCTTGCCTTTTGCCATCTTGTTGACTCTGTTGTTAGCTGATCTTGCTCTGTCTGGTTGTGGCTTGCCCCTCCTGCACGTCTCTGTGTCAGTACTCCTTGAAGACCAGCTCTCTCTGAGAGGTGTTTGGGTTTGGAGAGCTGTGGCACCAAGTCTGATCTTGGTCCTGGAAGTTGCTGACCTTCAGTCTCTGTGGCCCACGGAAAGCGGGCTGAGTCAGTGAGCTCTGGGGCTCGTGTTGCCCCTGCTAGGGGCTTTTCCTCGTTCCTGGGAGAGAGAATTTTCTCCCGGGGCTGCTTGTCTATGGAGTCCTAGTGTCCCAGGCAAAAGTTTCCTGCCTCAGCCGCCCGCTTTTGGGATCCAGGGGGGTTTCTAAGCCCACCTACCTCGGTCCCTGTGTCTCGCGGGTTCGGGGCAGTACCTGGTGAGCTGTGGGGCGTGTTTGGCCCTCTCCTGGCTCTTGCGATCTGAGAGGGATCTTTGTCCCGGCGCTGATTAGCTGTGGAGCCCTGTGGCCCAAGCTGAGGTTTCCGGCCGTCGCCGTTCTTGCACAATGCTATCACATGGAATTAGTTAACCTCCATATTTCTTCTTAGGTATAAATGTATAGAATCTAGAACATTTTGAGAATTCTCCCATTTTCATTGTAGAAATGAGTCCTCATATGCCTAGATTCTGTAGTGCCACAATTTCAGTCTTATTACAAACTAACTGTGCAAGTGAAAATGTGGAATAATTGCTTTATTTAATAAAATAGAAATTTACATTTTACTAAGTTAGGGGAACTTAAGCATCAATGTGGTTACTTAATAGACTCTAGATACTGCTGCCTTTACTTTCTTACCATGATGGACTTTTTATTTTGAACTGTTAGCCAAAATAAACTCTCCTTTAAATTGCTTTTATCAAGATATTTGATACCAACAGAAAATGAAAGTAGGACAGAGTGACTAATTTTATCACTCACTACATAAGCTACATTACACACTCCATATCATTCATGCTGACTGGCATCTATATTTACATATATGAAAATTAGTGCACCAACATATATTAGATAAGTTTCCTAAATCATGTAATTAGTATTAAACAGAGCAAGAAAGTTAAGTCCTAGTTGAAGCACAATATACTTATTCTATTAAGTGAACATAGAATTAAAATGACCCCAAGGGAGATCAGTACATCTCCCAATCCTTATCAGAGAACTGTATATTTATAGTAGTTGCCAACTAACACAGAGACTCCACACCTCGTCAATGTTTAGAGAATAAGAATCTATGAAATTCTTAGCTAAAAATGATACATAAATATCACTGCACTTGCCAGAAAGTTCATCAAACATGGAGCAGAAAGATTATAAGAACAAGATACGATCAATAGCATCAATGAAACTGTGCATCCCAGGCACTACAGGGTAGTTGCACGTGTGAACTCATGGTGACCACAGCAGTGGGCATAATACTTGCTCAAGATCAAACCAAGCAAAATTCATGCATAGAATGGAAATCAAACATGAAACCCAATAAGCAGCAGAAGAGCTATTCACATCTGTTACCTGTTTGAAGAATGGGAGCTGATTTTCTTTAATGTAATGACACCTGGTAAATAACCACATACCAAGGGAGACCCTATTCCCATGACTAGCAGCTGACAGAAACTTGACATTCTGACCCTGAAAAAATAAAATAAAACAAAACAACAACAGAAAACAACCCACGTAGTTGGAAAGTAGCGGTGTGAAGAGGAATCTGTGGGGAATTTGAGGAAAAGAGGATTAATGTGCAGAGAACAAAGGTCATTTTGTGAAATTCTCAAAGAATTACTAGAAAAATAGTTCATAAAGAAGATAAAGTTAATTTATCAAAATTAGTTACCTTACTTAAAGTTATCACCAATAAAAACCTTAATGAAAGAAACAGAACACAACACATCACACACACACACACACAGAGAAAGAGAGAGAGAGAGAGAGAGAGAGAGAGAGAGAGAGAGAGATCATGAATAATATTCATTATATATTCACTAGTGATGTTTTCCATAAAATCATTTGTATGACTGATGACTGAGTATATTAATTAGCCTGGCAGTGGTGGCTCTCTACGTTAATCCTAGCATTTGTGCTTTTAAGACCAGCCTACTCTACAGAGCAAGTTCCAAGACAGCAAAAGGTACACAAAGAAACCCTGTAAAAACCAATATATATATATATATATATATATATATATATATATGAATTTTGAATAATATAAAATATAACAAATAAGTAATGGTGGCACTGAGTGTTTTAACTAAAAACACAAATATAGTATTGCACTCTATTTAAAAATATGTTTATTATAGCGTATGTAACTTTAAAAATTAAAATAAATGTATAAGAGAAAATAAAATATTCATGTCATAAATGAATATCATAACTACATATGTTCTTAAGGAAACAAAGAAACACCAATGTTCCAGAATTCCAGCCAATATTTTGGCACATTTTCATATACTGTCATTAATTCTGATTTATTTTGTAATTTAGGTAATGCTTTTCAAAAGACAGATCAGTAGCTGTACTGACTAGTTTTGTGTGACAACTTGACACAAGCTGAAGTTATCACAGAGAAAGGAGTTTCAGTTGAGAAAATGCCTCCATGAGATCCAGAGGTAAGGCATTTTCTCATCTAGTGATCAAGGGGGGAGGGCCCCTTGTGAATGGTACCATCTGTGGGCTGATAATCTTGGGTTCTATAAGAAAGCAGGCTGAGCAAGCCAGGAGAAGCAATCAAGCCAGTAAGCAACATTCCTCCATGGCCTCTGCATCAGCTCCTGCTCCTTGACCTGCTTGAGTTCCAGTCCTGACTTCCTTTGGTGATGAACAGCAGCATGGAAGCATAAGCCGAATAAAGTCTTTCCTCCCCAACTTGCTTCTTGTTCATGATGTTTGTGCAGGAATGAAACCCTGACTAAGACAGTATCAATGCTCATTTCTGTCAGTTAGCTTGATTAATTTTGTTTCAAAAGCTGTTCAGAGGCATATAGAATGTCATGTTTTATCATAGAAAGATGAATAATACAGGCAACATTCACCTAATAAAGAGTTGTTAGGAATATATTTTACTCATGATAACTTGATCTGCTATCTCTTGTTGGAAGTTGGTATGAGAAGTAAATCAGAAATTACACAAAAATAAAGCTCGTTAGCAATCATAATATTCCATTTGGGGCTGGAGAGATGGCTCAGCGGTTAAGAGCACTGACTGCTCTTCCAGAGGTCTTGAGTTCAAATCCCAGCAACCACATGGTGGCTCATAACCATCTGTAATGGGATCAGATGCCCTCTTTTGGTGTGTTTGAAGATAGCTACAGTGTAATCATATAAATTAAAAAATAAATAAATAAATAAATCTTTTTAAAAAATAATATTCCATTTGTGGTAGGAACTATAAGACCCTGTGTAAGTAGAATGGCAAGGCTGAACAGAGAACATGGGACAATGAGAAAATATTAGTCCCATGACATTTGGTTGTGAGTCATTTGCCAGTGCCCTTGGTCCTGTGGGGTTCGATGCCACAGTGTAGGGAAATGCCAGGGCAGGAAGGTGGGAGTGTGTGCGTGGGAGGGAGAGCATCTGAATAGAGGCAGGAGGGCAGAGGATGGTATAGGGGGTTTCCGGAGGGGAGACCTGGAAAGAGGATAACATTTGAAATGTAAATAAAGAAAATATCCAGTGAAAGAAAAAAGAAGCAACACAGAATTATAACTGACAACTCATGTCTCCTTGTTAGTTTTATTTATTTTATTTTAATTTATTTTTTGGACACACTGATTTGGACAGGGTTCAGAGACAGGTAGGTGTGTCTCAGTAGCCTTCACCCTACACAAAAATCTAAAGGCAACTAAGAAATTCCTAGCGGAGGAGAAATTAGATGTTCCCAACTAAGATTATACCACTGGGAACCAAATACTGAGTTGCAATCTTTGAAAACATATATGAAAGGAACCTTAAAGAGACTGAGCAGGACAGACAGGAGCCTAACATGGTGGCTTTCTGAGAGAGAGTTCCAACAAGCAGATGATAGAGACAGACACAGATACTAAACCAATGGACTGCAGTCGAGGACCTCTGGAATTGAATTAGGAAAAGTCTGGAAGAAGTTAGGGAAGAGGGCAACTCCATAGGAAGACCAGCAGTCTCAACTAACCTGGACCCCCGAGATATCTCAGACACTGATCCACCAACCAGGAAGCATACCCTAACTAGTTGGTCAGAGAGAACTGCCTGATCTGGCCTCAATGAAAGAACATGCACCTAACTCAAGAGAGACTTAAAGCCCCAGAAGTGAGAAGGTCTGATGGAGGTTGGGCTGAGGTGTGTGGAGACATCCTCTTGAATGGAGGGGGAATAGGATGAGGAACTGTCAGAGGGCAGAGCAGGAGGGGGATAATGACTGGACTATAATAAAAGATTAAAGATAATGTAAAAAGACGAAACTGAGGAGGTTTTATTTAGGAAATATATATATATATATATATATATATATATATATATATATATATACACACACACACACGTATATATACACACACACATATATATAATTGTTATTACATATATATATAGGTATATGTAATAACAATTATTACAAAAAGAAGTCATGAATTTGGAGAAAAAGAGCAAAGAGCTACGTCAGAGTATTTGGAAGGAAGAAAGGAAGGGGAAAGTTATGTAATCCTATTATAATCTCTAAAAATAGTAGAAATAGAAAAAAATAATAAAAAAATTTCAAATAAAAGTAACCATTATTTTGGAAGGAACATTTTGCTGTCTTCTGTTTTACATACCAAATGTTGTATTTTGAAATGAGTAACACCCATATAAAAAGCATTATGTATGTGCTGATAATATAACAGCTAAAATTGCTGGGTTTACCAGCTTTTGCATTTATGACATGTAATTCTGAAGTGATTCATGCAAATGGAATAAAAATATGACTATTGTAACTACACAATTAATAAGATATAGGCCATTTAGTAAGGAGATTACTGTCTATCATTAATACCTTTCTAAGTAGCATCGAAAGCATTTCATACTCATTTGATGTACGAAAAACCATGATTTTCATAAATAGAAACTCTATTATTATTGCAACTACCAAAATTGTAAGAAACAGTTTAAATGTGTGAGCATCATTCCCTGCAAGAATCTGATTGAAGGGTTTTGTTCAGAACGATCTTTCCAATGTAGGATCTTTATCTAAAATGTATGTGTAAGCTTTTCTGAGTTCAAAGGAATGTTAATATTCTAATTGATTCACCATTAAAGCATTGTTCAGTCAATGTTTTGTGTATATCTGTCAGTTTATAACAGTTGTTTCAAAAGCTAAATTTTCTGAAACAAAACAAAAAAGGAGGAGTTGATTCAAAGCAGAGAAGCTAAGAAAACTCCAAATATATTGTACACGAAATTTTAACTGTTGATTATTTTTAATATTTTCCCATTTAAAATATATTTTAGGTATATTTTCTTATTTCTGTGTTAAACTGTTTTCTGAAATTGCCTTTCCGTTATACTTTAATGTATGACATGTAATTTTGAGGTGACTCAAGCAACTGTAATAAAAATATGACTAGTGTAACTAATAGTAATTAATTCAGCCCATAATTAGAGCAAGGGACATGTAACAAACACAGTGTTGCTTGGAAATATATTTAACTTTTGAGGTCATTAACAAGGAACATTGAACTGACACATAATTAAACTGATTAACCTATGTTCTTGAATTTACTCAACTAAATATATATGAACCTTTTATACATAGTTCGAAACATCTATACATTCATTTATTCATGTTTTTATACAATTAGTAATAAACATTTACTTAATAATTTATTAGAAATATCCATTAGAACCAAAGAAATAGCATGATTTCTGATATTACACTGGTATTATAGCATTAGAAAGCTAAAAAGTTGCCATTAATCTGAATCACTGTTAAAGTTTTACCCCAAATCAGTTGTATAATTGTAGCCTATTAACTTCCAGCTCCAATACCATTAAATACTATGGCCATTTTATGTCAAACAAAATTTTTACTTAAAAGGGTCCAGTAAGTTCAAAAACTAAATATGAAGTTTGGTATCGCAGTTCGTTTATGCAATCTCAGTACTATGGAGGTTGTAGATGGAAGATGGTCTACAGTTCAAGGCCAGCTTGACCTACAGTGAAAGCCTGTCTGAAAAGAAAGTGTATGGGCTGGCACTTATGTGGGATAGTTACATAATACTGCTTTTGCTAAATTACCATGTACAGTTATAGTGCCATCATTTCCAGTTACGTGAAGTATATAGCAATTGTACAACTTTCTTTTCTAGAAATAATAGAGGCATATGTTCTCAAATTCATCACAAAGGTTTACATGAAACAATGTGATCAAAGAGAGAGAATGGTAAGCTGTGCAGGATTTTAGAGTGGGGGAGCGGAGTAAGGATACAAAAAACAGAAGATGCCTAAAGTGGTTGTAAAACTTAGGAGCCGTAGCTTTATTCAGCGAACAGTTCAGCAGTCTGGCATGAAAACTGAAAAGACCATAGGCTATTTTAAGTCAGTGGCAAACACTGGACTATTTGTTTAACTAGGAAAATCCGTAAGTAAATATCGTGAAGATAAATAATGAAATCAGCTATAATCACATAACTATTTTATAGACTTCATTAACATTTGAATGTTTACTCCTCTATGGATATTTCTAATCAGAGTGTGAACACATTTCCTGTAATTTCACAAACTACTTTAGCAATCTGTGGCTAGAGATTGATTCTGATCATTTCACAGATTTCTCACTGACCATTTTTAAAAGCAGCTCAACTGTGCTCTTACATCCCTTGTGATCTTTCTTGTTGGAGGAACATGCACACTTTTGAGGTTTCTGTGTTTTATGGAAGAGAGAACAACACTAACTACAGGAGAACCCAACAGTTCAGTTATGATAATATTAACTTACTGTGTTAAATAGCTGAGTTATTTTAAGAAACTCTACCTAAGTAATCTGATTTGGGATATTTTTAAGTAAATGTTAGTGACTTCTAAGAAATCTACTTAAATGGAAGATGAAAGTCTTCTCTTCTGAAACCATATTTATGGGGAATGCTGTAGAATAAGATCAAGTTTAAGACGATATTCTGCCACATCAGAAAGCGAAACTATTGTGCTCCGTATGTACCAACATTTAATTGTATAAATTATCCACACCCCCAGGAAAGTCTGTTATCTCTGCTTGTTAGGCAACTACTTAAACTGCCTACTTTGTAAGCCTCTTTGGGAAGTTAGCATTTATTGAGTAAGAACCAATGACAAATCCTTTCTTATATATAACAAGTAAAGGACTGAATCCTGTTTGTATAAACTCCCTTCTGAACAAGGTTACTGGATTTATGAGGTACTCCTACCTCATCAAATCAAAGGATTATATAAGTATGGTGTTTTTTATTTGTATATTACTAGTGTCTTTGATTAAAGGACAATCATTTCTACAACTGATTATACTTATTTTCAGACTCTTTCAAAGTAAGTGGCTATAAATTTATTATATCAATAATTTGTAGAGTTGTGAATCAATATCTCTCTCTCTCTCTCTCTCTCTCTCTCTCTCTCTCTCTCTCTCTCTGTGTGTGTGTGTGTGTGTGTGTGTGTGTGTGTGTACGTACTTCATGTATACAGGCCAGAAAAGAACATTGTTGCTTTCTTTTATTGCTTTCTACTGTTTTCCTGTGAGTAAGGGAATAAGGGTCTCTTGCTGATTTGAGATCACTATTTTAACTAGACACTCTGGTCAGCAGTTCCTTCAGATCTACTTGTCCTTACCTTACAAGAATGGAGTGAAAGATTTGCACCACCATGTCTAGCAATTATATGAATGTTTGGGTCAGATTTCAGGTGCTCATATTTCCAAGCATCCACTGGAGTTACACTTCTCATAGGATGTTTCCAATTTAGTGACTAGTATTTTAGTGTGTATGTGTGATGTATTTGATTATGGGTTTGTTCATTCATGTTGTGTGCATGCTATGATACCACATAGCAGTCAGAGAGAAATTATAGGGAGTTGGTATTTCTACTGAGGTCTCCATGTTGGACTAGGTCAGCAAGTGCTTTTGTCTAAAGAACTATTTCACTGGAACTCTAAAATGACTTTTGAAAAGTGCCAAATCAGGCTAGTACTGAGATTATTGAGTTTGTATTAATACCTCATCTATATTAACTATATAATCAGCATCTATTTGTCTGTACTTATCATATTGACAGAGAAATATCTTTATACTAAATGTATAAATTAATTGTAGACAGTGGTATAAAACTAGTAATTTGGATCTATTTATGTCAGTTGACAGCTTTCCAAAGAGAAAATAAGTCACTGTTGTCATAAAACACACACACACACACACACACAAAACCTAATGAAAGGTTTAATTTAGCTTTTTGCTTTCAGAGGATTAGAGTCCATGACAGTTGCAGGAACAGCCGAGATCTCACATCTTGATCCACAAGAAGGTGACAGTGAACTATCTCAATATAGGTGTAGTCTTTTGAAACCTGAAAACCTAGCACCAGTGGCATGCTTCCGCCAACAAGATCACACCTCCTAATTCTTCATAAATAGCCACAATCTGAAAGAAAAGATTTATACCTACGGGGCACATTCTCAATCAAATTATCATACACTTCAATACAGAGATTTGAGACACTATATGGTCACTTTCTATATATTTCTATTATATTTCTACTATAATTGTGTGTACACTTGTTTACATTTTCTTCTTTGAAGATGAAGTCAAGATTTGAAAGTTAGGTTTTGTAATTTTAGTTTAAAATTTCATAATGTTAACATTTTACAGTGTAACATTGTAACTTGTTACAATCAGGAATGTAATTTTCTTACTTAAAGATAATATATAAGTTTTGTTTATATTTTATTTTTAAATTATTTTAAAATTATTTTTACATTATATTTTGCATAAATGTATGAAAGTTAAATAACTTTATTTTTGATTTTCATGTTAGTAAATATATGAACTAGAATAAATTAGACTGCTATGTTAAATCAAGTCACAGTAAGGGATTTAAATTGCAATACAAATAAAATAATTATTTGTTAAATGCAGTAAAATAATCTTGAAACATTGGGAGTTCATCATTTTTTACAAGTACAACAAGTGACTACAGGCTTTAAAGGATGTATTTTTTTTCTTAAAGTGAGGTTATAACTTAATGGTATTAGCACTTCCAAAAATAGAGAAAATCTTCATTAAAAATCTTAAAATACACCCACATGTCATTCATTGTCTTTGAAATGTGACATTCTTAACAGAATTGAAGTGTTTAATATTTAAACTAAAGAAAGTGAACAGAAATTGCTGAATATGCAACTTTAAACTAATTCATTATATGCATAATTTTCAGCAAAACTATTTGGCTAACATTTTGTTCTAAAAGCAAAGTTATTCCTCTGGAAATTTTATTTTCAATGGGAAAAGTTTTATATAATATATATACTAAACAGAATGCATAGATCAATTTTATAGTGAATTATAATACTATTATATGTCAGAACCTAGTCATTAAAAAAACCAAGAAAATCAGTATGTTTTTAAACAGAATCAACCACAGAAGCAAATTTTGTTCACCTGAGGCTGATGGAAAGCAAGAGTAGTAGCCTTAGACATAAGGGCTGAAACGTAAAATCAGATAGAAAAATAATTAAATTTTCTCTTAGATCTCAAATATGGTTTTGTTTTCCTAGTGTCATAGATTAATGTGTGAGAAATTTAAAGTTGAGTAGGCATAGTTGTTCACGCCTGTAATCCCAGCACTCAAGAGGCAGAGGCAGTCAAAGTTTTGACTTCAAGGTTAACCTCGTCTACAGATCAAGTTCCAAAACAACAAGGGCTACACAAAGAAACTCTGCCTCAAACAATCAAACAATAAGAAAGGAAATTTAGAAATGAAATAACTTTAGCAATTTGGGTCATATTAAAAGGTATCATAAATTACTCTATAATTACATGCACACACACACACACACACACACATACACACACACACACACACACACATACACAAAGATGGCAATTTTTGAATTCCCAGAATTTGCTTGGACAAATAACTTAAGGAAGTATGAACTTATTTTAGCTCCCAGGTCAATGCCAACCATTGCAAGACGGCTGAGACAACAGAATCTTGATCACTTTATGTTTACATATGTATTTAAGATTGTTCTTTTTTATTCCCTTTTCAGTACTATCCTCATAGGATCTACTGATAGTTTTCTGTTAATTTTGTATCCTGACACATCGTTTAAAGCATTTATCTACATGTCCTCGGCCTGGCAGTGTTTTGGGAGGATAATGAACACAGTTCGCAACTTTAGGCTGGAAAAGCCATTTAATGTTCAGAGCTGGATGAGCTACACAATGGAGCCCGGATTCTGAAATTTCAGAGGGAATATATTCAATCTAGAACAGTCAATGTTTTCAATCAATAATCTGTGGATCTTGTTAGCTGGGATTAAAGAAACTGCTGTGATAAACAAGAGACCAGAAATACTAAGCAAAAGCTTTAATTTAATGGAACATGTAATAATGATGAACTGCAGTGATGGAAACAGCTATGACTCAGAAGAAAACAGCATGTTTTAGACAAAATCTTTTGGAATAAATGTTTCCTTGGGGGTCAACAAATTGAAATATAGTCCAGAGGCGGCCCAGGCTGTACCTTATGGTTGTTGCTGAACTTGGTAATATGTAAAAATTTCCCACATGATAATTTTTTGAGGTCTGAAGGAGTTATGCAGAAAAGCTGAGGCTTGGTACCACAAGAAGAGAGGAAAAACTATTGCTTAAGATCCAGACTCCATTGTATAGAAACCATAAGATCGAAGGAGCCATGAAATAATTTTAGATTTGGCACCATGAGGCAGTGTCAAAGTCCCTAAAGGGCTCCCAGGAAAGGCTGTGTATCAAAGTACAGTCCAGCGGCAGTGAAGATTCCATTGAGTTATCATCCAATGGGATGATCAGTAAGGAACACAAGGGATAGAGAGGAGGTAGCCTGAGCCTATGGGACAAGTATATGTGACTGGCAGAGAGAAAGAATTAAGCTGTTTAGGCCCTTTGTACCCCAGAATATTTTAATTCTCAGAGAGCTGACACTGTGCTTTATAGTGCTAGGCTTCAGTTTAGCTTTTATTTGAATGTAATTATTTCCTGGTTATTCTTTCTTGGAGTAGAAAATATATATTTTTTATTTTTATTTTATTCTTAATTTATTTTTAAATAATTAGTTATTTAATTATTTTTACAAGAATCCACAGTTGAGAGACTGGACGCTTTAGAGACTTTTTTGACATTTTAGAGATTATTAAATTTTGAAATCTTTGTTTTCAACAGACAACTTTTCAGCTGTATTATTTCTATTGGATTTTTTAAATTTACATTTCAAATGTTACCCCTTTCTCGGTCCCCCCCCCAAACTCCCATCCCATCCTCCCTCCTCATGCTTCTATGAAGGTGTTCCCCCACACCCACCCACTCCTGCTTCCCCGCCCTCAAATTCCCCTACAACAGCCAATTTTAGTGTTTGTTTATTGTGAAGACTGCTGGACTTTTAAAGTTATAATATGCTTAAACTGAGATATTAATATGAGATCTTTTTAATGAGCAAGAAAGGAAAGTTTATGGTTAAATCGGTGATGTGTTTGTGTATTAAACTGATAAGAGGTAATTGGATTTGTGCTGTTTGATTTTGTTCAACTTCACACAAACTTAGACACATTTGGGAAGATGAAATCTTAATTGAGAAAATTCTTGTGTTCTTGTTCTTTATGGAGTTATGTAGAATATTTCTCTTGAGGGACCTAACTCAGTAGCAATGGTCCGGCCATTGGTAATGCTGTCCTGCATGGTAGACACAAGCAGGCTAAGCAAGCCATGGGGCACAAGCCAATAAAGAACCAGGGCCTCTGTTTCAGTATTTGCTTCAGGTTCCTGCCTTGACTTTCTTCCCTGCCTCCCCTCAGTGTACTGTGGTGAACTTTGATGCAATCTTCTAATGATATAAAAGCAAAGCATAGAATTAGTTTTCGATTTTAAAGTATATATTAGTATTTCATTTACCAAAGTTCAAATTGTAATATTAATAGCGACATGATTTATAGTCTGCTCTTTGACAAAGCACATAAATGTGCAATAATTAAAATTATTTAAATAGCAGCCATGAGATAAATGAAGACTAAAGTTCAAGATATTTATATTTTCAGATTTTCCTTTAAAAGCACAATCAAATAAAGTTAGTGCATATATGCTATATTAACAATATTTTTCTCATTAAATACACATATAAGAGACTAAAGATAATCTAGAAAGATAATGATATGTCATATTCGCATGTTTAAAAAATACAAAGATAAAATGGAAAGATTGCTTACCTATAATATTTAACTACCACTTGTGTTTATGTAGAGAAGAGTTAACAAGCAGAAAGAACAAATGAAGAAAATAATTTGAACAGTCAAATAACATATATTTTACAGACACTCCTTTAAGTATGTATTTCATATTTTGAAAAAATGTAAATATATTCAAGATAAAATTAAGCTTAAATGAAGTGCCATCTTCATTTAATGAGGAAAACAAAAATCTTGGCAATGCCGATGGTTGTAAAGCATCACAAATAGGAATTTCCACATACTAAAATGTTTTCTAATTATTGTGGAAAATAATATGATACATTTGGAAAACTTAAAGATGAAAATAATATATGATCTAGCTTTTATACTTGAATACCTAGGAAAAGAACTGTAGGCTAGCTGAACAGCTAATTGTAATATGTGGCAAATTAAATGTAAATTTAAACAAAATATTAAATATCCAATCATGTGACGAATTTCAACAAAGACCAGTTGAGAGCCACATATTAGTTGTAGCTACATTTTGGAATGTATATATAGAAACATTTCTATCATCTAAACCCTATTGCATTGCTAAGATCAAACATTTGCAAAATTATTTATAGCAGGTATAAATTAGAAACCAATCAACACCTCAATAACTCACAATAAAATAACATAATTTTAATAAATTCACACAACCTCACAATGCATAAAACAATGCATAAGTTTTGTATTGACATACTTCTTAGAAGTCCATTTATGTAAAGGTCAAACAAAAGAAATTTTTTATTAATGACATTTACATAGATTGGTAGAATATCACACCAAATTTCATGGACATAGAATGTTTAGAAACTCATACACACATTGGAGGCAGGAGAGAAAACGTACAGTAAAATTGCTCAGAAGGGAGGAGAAGACAGAGAAAGGGAGAAAGGAATGAAGGAAAAGGAGAGAGAAAGGGAAAGAGAAGGAATGGAGGAGAGTGGAAGGGAGAGACAGAACAGTATTAGCAGTCTCAGGGCTGAAAGATATCAGGAATAGAAAATGGAGCAGAATTATTTTTCTTATAATAGATGCAACATGTTAATGGAAATATTGATGTATTCTAGTGGATATATTCACAAAAAATGTACATTTAGGGCTGAAATCACCGAGAATGCCTTGAAATACAAGGACAGGTGTGAGAATGTAGAGATAATTATTTATGCCAGGACATTAAGTGAAAGTATTGAGACTAGGCTGTAAGAACAAGACAGAAAATTACCGCAGACAGAAAAACAAAAGGCTCATGGCTTTCAAAGACTTGCATAACTTGATCTAAGAATTGAAGTCTGTGCATAAAGGCAACTAATGTGAAAACTGCCCTGTAGTGGAATGATGTGAATACATCTGAATCCACACAATTGCTGAAAGGAAAATGTTATTAAATGTCTGCATGTACAGCTCATGCCAGCATTTCTTATTTTCATTTTTAAATTATTTGAGTGTATACCTAATATATTTTATTATTTCACTGACACAAAAATTTTAAGATATACATATTTTTACGGTTTATTTTGAGGTATTCTAAAAGAACAGATATTTATGAGGAAATATTTGAGTATGAGAAAAACTTCTATTTACAATGAGTAGCAGTAAATTCAGAGATTCAAGACTGCATCAAGTGCTCAGAATAGGTAATTACTGATGTCCAGCAATAAACAAAACACTTATCCCACTATCTATAAGGCTCAGAAAACATTGTAGAAAAATTAGTCTGAAAAAATATATGAGTGGAAGTATAAAAAGAGGGTCTATAAAATGCTATCTTTAATTAAACGCATACCTATTGCAGTCACAAACTCATACAGCGGCAGATACATATGAGTCTGCTCAAGAATTATCTGACAATTTCCAGGCAGGGCTGAGGAAAGGTTGTAATTGCCTTCAGTTAAGTCCTCCCTGGAGACTCCATCAGCGGTCAATAGGCTGTTACAGTAGAGTGGAAACACAGATCAGGTTAAACCAGATGACATCAAACCACAATCCATGAATGTGGAAAAGCAACTGGTGTAACTGGTGTGTATACTGGTGCATCTCGATAGGGACGGGAAGGAGATAAAAAGGAGGAAGGGCAGTATTTAGAATGCATTACATGCTTGTAAGTAGCTGTCAAAGAAGAAACTTTATAAATACACTGAAATAAAATGAAGATCTTTAAAATTATAACAGAATCACAAATAAGGAAGCTAAACAGACAAACAAAAATCTTTGATAATATATGAAAGGAGAACTATGTATGGTTTTGGCACATGTGCACATTGTACAGTTTTAAATGCAAACAAGAAATATATATATATTCCATCAAATTTTTATAATGATTTTATGGTAAATTAATCTAAAATTCTTTCATTCTATCCTTTAGAAAAATTATATTTGTTTCATTATTTTGTGTGCATGTGTGCATGTGTGTGTGTGTGTGTGTGTGTGTGTGTGTGTGTGTGTGTGTATGCATGGGCCATAGCACACAGGTGGAAATCAGAGGACAACGTGCAAGAATCTGTCTTCTATGTTGGATTCTTGGGACAGAACTCATTTTTTCAGGCTGAGAAGTGAGTAACTGTTCTCTGAGCCATCCTGCTGGTCCTGTGCTAGCTTTCTGAAGAAAACAGTACATTGCTGTTATCAGTACTCATCCGCTGTACAGCAAGACACCAAGCTTTCACGCTCCATAGCTGTTTTCCTTGATTTTTACCACTTCTTCCTCTGTCTAGTCTCTCTTACAACCAGTAACCAACATTCTACTCTCAGCTTCTATCCACTCAAAAACTTTTCTGCTTTTGGTAAGGTTTCTTACTCTGTTATCTCTTCACCAGTTCATGCCAATTTATGGTCTCATTCTCTGTTTGCGCTCTGCAGCAATTACCACTGTTTTGAGTTGCAAATCTACAGAATACATATAGTTGCTTTCTTACAATTACATTTTGCATTATGTTCTACAAGAACAAACATGTACATATCTGTCCATTATTCTTTTACCCATGTGCTGACTATTTGATAAAAGATGTGGATAAATATTTTTTTTATGCAACTAAGAAGAATCTTCCAATTTTTGTTAGGTTATAGTCATGTACATTAAAATTAAAAGTCATTTTATCAAATTTTAGTATAGATGAAAACATAAATATGAGCAAGACAACAAGATCCTGTCCAAGACGAACTCAGTACATTTGATGAACTATTTGCTACTTTGTGCTATATTTTTAATCTGTCAAGAAATGAGTCTTTTATTTCTTTAGAACTAGGCTATTTTGACTGAATCATGAAATAAATAGAGTCTCAAAACATTCAAAAGTCTCTGGTAATTCAAACTTAAATTTCAATGAAAATTCTACTGAAATAAAAATCTTACACAGTTTCTTTAGATTGAAAGAAATCTATGGGTGGAACTATCCTATAGCTTGCAAAATTTGATTCCAAAATGAAAAAAAAATGCTAATCTCAGAATTTATGTCATTTTTCTTCTCTACATTTTCTGGGCAAGAGTTGTTAATTGTTGTGATAAACCCTAATCATTAAAAGTTTACATAATTAAATGTGAGGATTAAACACTCACCATTTCCCAGGCTTAGATATTAATCCAGGATGATCATAAATTGAATTTGCCATCTACAAGCTTTCCACTCACCCAGATGTTCTGAGAAATAGTTGGAAACTCAAGGATTACCACTGACATATTGATTTTGTAGAACTCATTCGGTAAAGCATGTTACAATGAATATGTATATTTCTGTTTAATAGACAAAAAGAAAAATGATAAAAATTCTTGTAAATTTTGCCTGCAATTCTTTATGGTGCATTCACTTCAGTTAATTCTTCTTAAAGCAAATGTTTTTATGTAATGCCTTTCACTTTGATTTTATATCAAATAATTTTGTCATACATTTCTTTGAGATTGTAATACAAATAAATTTTAATAAAAAGAACTTTTCAAGATCTATAGCCAAGGTAATTAAAAACCATTTATACTCTTGTAAGTCTGAGGAGATTAGGCTTGGAAGGATAGAATTCCCTGCTAGTGTATTCTGTTTCTGCAAATTTTAATGCAGTGTGACACAGAAGAACTTTAAGGTCAACCTGACTAATGAGAAAGTCAATTATATTATGTAAATAGGAAACAGTTGAGAAAGAATAATCAATTGCATTTGTTTTTGTAAGTTGAGTATATGTAGGTTTCCTCTTAGACATGATTCATGAAAACAAACCCAAATGGTGTCTTGTAATTTTCTAGTATGAAGAGGGATCATATCAAAGAGTAAAGGCAACACAGATTTTACATGTAAGAGTTACTTCTAAAACTCTCACATGAAGTTTCTGGTCCTTTAATATGGATTTTTGTTTGGTTAGTAATAGAAGCAGAAAAATTTAACACACACACACACACACACACACACACACATACACAAACACACATCACTTTCTGAGGTCTTAGAGACTTTCTTAATCATTGATCTGTCAGAACTAATATCATCACAATAGTCTTTATGTGTAAAATTCATTGAAACGTTCACAATTCATGATTAATTTCTAAAAGTATTTTTTGAAATGACCTTCTTTTAAATTATAGATATATAAAGGAGAAATATGCCTTTTGTGCTGTTATTTTATCCTGAGACTTACTTTATTCTTTTTAAAGTATTAAATGTAAGAATAAAACTTAGAATTACTGAGTTGAAAGATAATGAAAAGGTTTGAAGTATGTGCTTCCATATGACACTCATTTAAAGTGCTTTACAAGCATATGTCATTGCTTCCAATGTTGAATTATTAAGAGGAGACCTTAACGCCATCCTAAAATTCCAAGTGAATTTGATTTTAATTTTCTCTGAGTGGGGTCTTTTCTTGAGCTCTGCTGACTCTGTCTACTCATGCATTTCTAACACTGCTTATAATATTATGTTCACATTTGTTAGCTGTTCTTAACCTATGGAGACAAATTTTACATTTGTAGTAGTTTCATATTGAAAGATATATTTTGGAGATAATAAAACAAGTTTTCACTAAAAGTAAGAGGCAGGCATATAGGTTGGTAAGTAAAGTGCCTGCCTTACAAAAATAAGGATCTGAGTTTAGCTCAAGATTTCAAAACAAATAAAAGAAAATAGATCAACAACAATAACAACAAAACAGCAGCAGAAGTAGAAATAACAACAACAAAGAGTAAAGAACACTTACATTTCTTTTAACCTCCCTACTTTGTGACTTCCTGGTAAGGCTAAAAATGTATTAAATAATAAAATAAACAACAACAACAATAATAACAATAATGATAATAAAATAACAGAGAAACTTATTTGATGATTACCAGCTGCCCTAATCTGTAAGTGTAGACTTTCAAATTTAAAGGACAATTTAGCAAAATAATTACAATTTGTTCACCTCTGGGACCTATCAGATTCCTAATTATGGATTCCTGGTCATATTTTCAGTATTAAGAATGTCTTTTTCATTTCTTGAATGAGCCTTAAATTCTTATCATAAATTGGTTAGTACCCATACAGAATTCATATTACTAATGAACTATGGATATTCTGGCATGCCAATTATTATTACATGTATTTCACAAGGGCAAACTGGCTAAAACCATTGACAACTTTTTCACCCACACTTGTCTCTATGGCATCTCCCAGGACTATGAGAGCTAACGAACAGAAAAAACAATCCTGGTTAGGACTAACTTGAGTTCTACATGACCAAAATTCTCATCAGAGAAATTTCTTTGTGGATCATGGTCAATGTAGAAACCTCACACTTGGTTAAGGTGTGGAGAATAAGTGACCTTGGGGTGCTTAGTCACAAATGGCACATCTGTGTCACATCTTCTTCCCAGAGTTTTCTAGGAAAATTAAGATGAGGCAGAAAGACTATAAGAGTTAGAGGTAATGGATAACTGGATTAAATCGTGTCTTGCACTCATAAATTCAGAGAACCTGTGGTTGCTTGCATAAGACCTGTGCATATAACAAGACCAGCAAGCCACATCATTCTAGCATAAATAGGAAGAAGTTTATTGTTCCCCACTCATAACTGACGAGCTTTAGACAGGTGATGGCTTCTAGAGGAGGAGTTAGTTTCCTTCAAGGATACAGATCCTGGTTGGTCAACCATTCTCTTTATGACCAGCACAGTTGGGATGGGATGGCTTATTAAATATATAAAGAAGAAAACAGTGTACAGGAAATTTGGAGTGTGTTAGGAAGATGGGAGTGGTCCTGTAAGGAGTAGCAGACAGAGAAGATTTGGGGATGAATTTATCAAAGTCTAATGTATCATTTTTTTGCAGAATTGAAGGCATTTATAAAAATAATATGGACAGCACCCAAAGAATATCACTCAAAGTTGTCCTTTGTCTTCAATATACATACTTGTGAGTGAACCTATATGTTGCACACAAACACAGATATGTATACATACAAATACATGCATACATATGAGTACATGCAGAAAGGCAGAGGCTGTTTCTCAAACTACAACGTAAGAGCTCAAGGGCATTACAGTTGCATAAGGAAATATGACTCTTAAATAGTGTTGAGATTTTGTCTGCCCTGTTTTATTGCTATTTCCCGTCCGTCTTGATAGGAACCCCCTTAGCACATGGGGTGTTCTAAGAAAGAGGAAAAACATGCTACAGGAAAAATTAAATACAGAATGTAAAGAACTCAAAAGCTTCAAGAAGTTCCTGGAACTGAAAAGATTCCCTAAGTACCTCCCAAGCATCTATAAACAGTAAGGGAAACTGAAGGACGCTCTGAGACAAGTTGAGCTTCCAAGAAGAGTCTCAGAGCAGCCAACCTATCTGAAATAATCAGATACCCATCAAACCAACCAAAAGAAACAGAGAACAGCCATAAAAATGAATCACCACAACTGAGCTTCCTGAGACAGGTTCCAGCTTCTAGCAAGTTGTGCATTATCACCCAGTGTCCAGTTTTATGAACCTTCCTTCACTCATGATGGAGTGGGCTTTGGTGATGCAGCTGTAATTGAATATTTTCTGTTTTTATAAGTTACTGAGATCCAGCTTCAGCTTGAGGACGGTCCTGAGAAAGGCAGCAATGGGAACAGGGCTGTTCAATAATGACTTGGAGTCAGTAGTAGATGCAAGCTGCTAATTCAGGTACTCTCTCTGTTCTCTGAAGATTCTTATCCGTCTTTATTTTTCACCTTAATTATTCCTCAGCTTAATAACCAGAGAAAGCCAGAACCCAGTCTTTTATTTACTAAAGCTACATCATGTAGGCTTTGGTCATTGTTAACAATTATCAAAAATTCCTGGATTTACATAAATTATATGAGTTCCATATCAATAGTCTCAATCCACACTTCCTGAGAGCATAAAATAAACACACAACATTTCCTATAAGGTTTATACAGACTGTTCTTCACTGGGAGCTGGGCATAGCTCTTACAGCTTCCTGGTACAGCAGAGAGCAGTCTTTAGAAATAATTTTCATGTAAGAACAGAAAGATGACAGACTACTAAAATTAAAATGATTCCTTACAAAATTTTTAAATTTGTGAATGTAAAATGGTTAGCTCTTTCTAATATCTTTTTAAGCATTATTATCTCCAATTCTTCAAATAGGAGAATAAATGACTAATTTTTTAAATGCTTTTAAATCATCTTTTAACTCTTTAATCTTTGTTTCCTTTTCCTAGCAATTCCATAGCCTTCCCTAGTTCCTTCTAATACTATTTATTCCTAAATCATATATAAATTCCTATTTTTTCAATCCATACCTTTTCTTCTTGAGACAATTTTAACTCTCTATCCTTGATGCCCCCAAGTTCACCCTGGGTAATTAATGTAGCCATCATTGGACCAGTGGGTACATATGTCTCCTCATTACTCCAAATTTAAGGCCAAGTCTGACAATGAATTATTTCTACAAAGGACCATGTAGGCTGTTGTAGTTATGTTGCCTAGATCTATTCCCATGGCTCTAAAGCCCAAGTGGAGGTCCTGCTTCTCATCCTCCACAGTCTCATGACCATCTCCATTCCTCATTCCTGAACATTACATCTGTTTCAATTATTATGGCATGGTTAGCTCTGAGTAATGGGTGGGGGGATGGTAAGTATGTTCCCCAGAATGGTGGATTTAAAGTAGAATAATAAAGACAAGAGATCAGCTTCAGGGCAACAGCAAGCATGCACTCATGTGGGGATGATGGGGATCAACAGCCTGGAGATGCTCCAGGGGCAGGAACTGTGTCACACCTCCCCTTATGGAAATTAGAGGATATCTCAGAGCAGTCAACTTACCCTTTCTACCAAGCAGACACTACCCACTAAGCTGATGTCCTTGGGTTTGGTTGCAAGTATCTTTGTCTACTGGGTTATCTCACTGGCGCCTCCAATATATTTTTATAAGATTTGTTTACTAAATTTGAAACATGAATTTGTGGAAATTTATATTTACCACCTCCTATGATTAATTTACTTACTTACTTATTTATTTATTCATTTATTTATTTTGATACTTTATTTACACTTCAAATATTTTCCCCTTTCCAGGTCTCCACTTTGGAAAACCTCCTATCCCATAACCCCTTCCCCTGGCTTTATGAGTGTATTCCCCCAACCACCCACTCACTCCTGTCTTCCCTCCCTGGCATTCCCCTATACTGGGGCATCTAACACCCTCTCCTTCCACTGATGCCAACAAGGCCCTCCTCTGCCACATACGTGGCCAGCACCATGGATCCCTCCATGTGTATTCTTTGGTTTGTAGTTCAGGCTCCAGGAGCAGGTCAGGCCAGTTGACACTGTTGCTCCCTCCATGGGACTGGAAACTCCCTCAGCTCATTCAGTCCCTTCTCCAACTCCTTCATCTGGGACCCATGCTCAGTCCAATGGTTGCTGTGAATTGAATTTTGGGTATTCCAAACTTTTGGGCTAATATCCACTTATCAGTGAGTATATACCATGTTCCCTCTTTTTGACTGAGTTACCTCACTCAGGATGATATTTTCAAGTTCCATTCATTTGCTGTGAATTTCATGAAGTCATTGTTTTTAATAGCTGTGTAGTATTCCATTGTGTAAATGTATCACATTTTCTGCATCCATTCCTCTGATGAGGGACATCTGGGTTATTTCTAGCTTCTGGCTATTATAAATATGACTGCTATAAACATAGTGGAGCATGTGTCTTTATTATGTGTTGGAGCATCTTCTGGGTATATGCCCAGGAGTGGTATAGCTGGATCCTCAGGTAGTACTATGTCCAATTTTCTGAGGAACCACCAAACTGATTTCCACAGTGGTTCTACCAACCTGCACTCCCACCATCAATGGAGGAGTGTTCCTCTATCTCTACATCCTCACTAGCATCTTCTGTCACCTGAGTTTTTGATCTTAGCCATTCTGACTGGTGTGAGGTGGAATCTCAGGGTTGTTTGGATTTGCATTTCCCTGATGACTAAGGATGTTGAACATTTCTTTAGATGCTTCTCAATCCTTCGAGTTTCCTCAGTTGAAAATTTACTTAGTTTTATGAAGAAAGCATGTTACATTAGTTCTACATACTGAAAAACTACTTGCTTTTCCATTATCTGTTTATTCATAGCCTTTAGAGTTATGTCTTCTGACTGCTAGAAAACTGTGACTGAATAGCATGCCTTATAGCTAAAATGAGAACACCTTAAAATGTAAGCAGAGATATACCATTTAACAAAAGCAAAGCATCAATTACGTGAGGTGCCCCTGCATGTATCATCAAGTCATCTCTATTCTACATAATCCCTCTCCATCTTTTGAGTTTTCATAATATTGATAATTTGCCATTTCACTTGATACAGAATCCTTCTGATTAGGCAGATTGTGCTGAGGTCCACTGCACACAGTTCAGTTCCCCTCTTTGTCCTCTGTGCCTCTTAAAATAGAGTAGCAAGTCATACAGCAGGTAGAGGCTCTGTGAAACTGTCAAGAAGGTTACAGAAATTGGGGCTGGTGGTGCATGCTTGCTTTTCCTCTGCTAATCATCACATTAGAGCTGTAACAAAGGTAGATATTAATTCATACCATCTGTAGAGATTATTATTCGCATTGCTTTTTGTGTGTTTTTGTTTTATTGGATATTTTCTATATTTACATTTCAAATGCTATCCCCTTTTTTCGTTTCCCCTCCAGAAACCACCTATCACAACCTCATCTCCCTGTTTCTGTGATGGTGCTTGCCCACCCATCTACCCACTCCTACCTCCCTGGCCTGGCATTCCCCTACACATGAGCACCCAGCCTTCACAGTACAAAGTGCCTTTCCTTCCATTGATGTCCTATGAGGCCATCTTCTGCTACATATGTGACTGGTGCCACGTGTCCCTTTATGAGTGCTCTTTGGTTGGTGGTTTAGTCCCTAGGAGCTCTGGAAGGGTCTGGTTGGTTGATATATTTTTCTATGTGGTTGCAAACCCTGTCAGCTCCTTCTGTCTTTTCTCTAACTCCTTCATTCGAGACTCAGTGCTCAGTCCAATGGTGATTCTCTCAAATATCCACCTCTGTGTTTGTCAGGCTCTGGCAGAGTCTCTCAGGAGACAGCTCTATCAGACTCCTGTCAGCAAGCGCTTCTTGGTATCCACAATAGTGTCTGGGTTTGGTGACTGTATATGGGAAGGATCCCCATGTGGGACAGTCTATGGATGGCATTTCTTTCAGTCTCTGTTTCACATTTTGCCTCCGTATTTCCTCCTGTGAGTCTTTTGTTCCCCCTTCCAAGAAGAACTGACACATCCACACTTTGGTCTTCCTTCTTCTTGAGCTTCATGTGGTCTGTGGATTGTATCTTGGGTATTCCAAGCTTTTGGGCTAATATCCACTTATCACTGAGTGCATACATGTGTGTTCTTTTGTGATTTAATTGCCTCACTCAGGATGATGTTTTCTAGTTCTATCCATTTGCCTAAGAATTTCATGAAGTCATTGTTTTTTATAGTTGAGTAGTACTCCATTATATAAATGCATCACTTTTGGGGTTATTGTTTTGATTTCACAAGAAATCCAGAAATATGGAGTTACAGTTACTGGTTTCTACAATCTGACCAAGAACAGTCAGTTGTTCCCTAACAAGTCCCCACATACACTGAAAAGAAACTTTTTCATGAAAAATTAAATATCTCATAATTGATTAGTATGAATGGAACATTCAAACATACAGATAAAAGAAGGAGAAGGTAAAATAAAAATCTTGAGACCAAGAGACAAAAAGGGAAAAAAAATGGAAATGCGCATTATTTTAAAAACAATGAAAACAAACCTCTACAGAGAAGGAGAAACAGGAAGGGAAGAGGAGAGGAAATGGTAAGAAGAGCATTTTGAAGAACATTCAGTTTGTATGAACTATTTTCCTTGCATATAGAAACAACCAGGACTTAAGCAGTTGATGACAAATCATTGCATGTTTTGTTTCTTAGAGTAAGCAAGTGTTAACTCTTAAGTTCAATGAATGCAATGAATGTTGGGCAGCATATTACTAGAACTTTGTTTTTTTTGCCTAACTGACAGGGAAACATCCCCAATCACAAACAACGAATAAAAGAACACTCAGTGCCACTTTGTTATAATCTATGACCATTGTGTAGCTCAGATTTATTTATTATTTTTCCCTCTTTTCCTCTTTTTTTTTAAAAGGCCAATTGTGAGTGGATTTATTGTTGTTGTAAGGCCTTCATAATAAAATGTCTTTGGCTGGTGCCCCTTTTGACATTTATGTCATGCCAAATCAAATGAGATTTATTAAAGCTTTTATGCTCACTGATTTTAGTTTATGGAATTTGTTCCTTTTTCTTACTTCAATATTAACAAAAGGCATCTATTCAGTAACATTTTTTGATCCATAGCTAAACTATTTTTGTCATAATTTTTTTATAATATATGTATGTCATGTATTAATCATATATATATATATATATATATATATATACATACACACACACACACACACACACACACACACACACACATACTTATATATGGGTTTCTTTATTTTATTATCTAGGTTCAGGTGACAAAAGCATATGAAGTCCCAGTCTCACAAGGTTTTCTGTTTAATGTAATTTTAGTTGTCTAGAATTGCTTTTTCTTATTTTGAAAATGTACATAATTCCACCAGACCTTGAAAGAAGAGCTAATACAAACACCCATAAAACTATTCCAGAAATAGGATCAGAAGAAACAAAACCTAATTCATTCTAGGATGCCACAATTACTCTAACCCACAAAAAAAAAAAAAAAAAAAAAACCTTCAGACCAATTTCCCTTACAAATATCGATGCAAAAATATTCAATAAAAATTCTAGCAAATCAAATACAAGAACACACCAAAACAATCATTCACCATGATCAAGTGGCCTTAATTCCAGGGATGCAAGGTTTGTTCAATATATGAAAATCCATTAACATAATCCACTATGTAAAAAAAAAAATACCTAAGGAAAAAACATCACATGATCATCTCATTAGCTGTTGAAAAAGCATTTGGCAAAATACACCATCCCTTTGTGTTAAAAGTATTGGAGAGATCACGAATCAAAGCCCATACCTAAGCATAGTAAAAGCAATATACAGCAAACCAGCAGCCCATATCAAATTAAACGGAAAGACACTTTAAGCAATCTTACTAAATTCAGGGAAAAGACAAGAAAGCCCACTCTCCCCATATCTATTCAATATAATACTGGAAGTACTAGCCAGAGCAGTAAGACAACAAAAGGAGATCAAGGGGAGACAAATTAGCAAGGAAGTCAAGATATCACTATTTGCAAATAATTTGATAGCATACAGAAGCGACCCCACATATAATACCAGAGAACCTCTACAGCTAATAAATAACTTCATCAAAATGGCTGAATATAAAATTTACTCAAACAAATCAGTAGCCTTCCTTTATACAAATGGGCTGAGAAAGAAATTAGGGAAATAATACCATTTACAATAGTCATAAATAATATAAAATACCTTGGGTTAACTCTAACCAAACAAGTGAAAGATCTGTACGACAAGAACTTCAAACTTCTCAAGGAAGAAATCAAAGAAGACATCAGAAAATGGCGATATCTCCCATGCTCGTGGAATGGTAGTATTAACATAGTAAAAATGGCCATTGTAACAAAAGCAATCTACAAATTCAATGAAATCTCCATTAAAATCCCAAGACAATTCTTTGAAGACATTGTATTAGTTAGGATTTTACTTCTGTGAACAGATACTAAGTCTTATAAAGGACAACATTTAATTAAGGCTGTCTTACAGATTCAGTAGTTCAGTCCATTATCCCCAAGGTGGGTGTATGGCAGTATCTAAGTAGGCAAGGTACAGGCAGAGTTGAGAATGGTACATCTTTATCTGAAGACTATTAGCAGAATACTGTCATCTAGTCAGCTAGGATGATGGTCTTAAAACCCATGTCCACAGTGACACATCAATTCTAAGGCCACACCTCCAAATATTGCCACTCCCTGGGCCAAGCATATGCAAACCATGACATTCCACTCCCTGGCTCCCATAAGCTTGATCAAACACATGAATCTAGAGGGGGCCATATCTAGCCAGAGCATAATTTAAAATGTACATTTAGTCCAACATCCAAAGACCCCATAGTCTATAGCAGTATCAACAATGTTAAAAATCCAAAGTTCAAAGTCTCTTCTGAGATCCATCAATCACTTAAGTATAATCCCCAAAGCAAGACAGGAAACCAGCTGGACAAACACTAAACTTTGCATTTCCATGTCTGATGGCAAAGCATTTTTCAGATCTCTAACTCAGTTTTTATTTTTGGTGACTGCAACAACCTTCTTTTCCTGGGATGGTTGCATTCCTTATTACCAGCACTCCTCATAAGATGGCCCATGGTTCTAGCATCACAAAAGTCTTTGGGTCTCCAAGGCAACTTCAATGTTACAGCTTCTTGTTTCAATGTCTGGGATTCACACATGTCCTTCTGGCTCCTCCAAAGGGCTGGAGTCACTTCTCCAGCTCTGCTTTCTGTAACACTCTAAGCTCAGGTTGATCCATTTCACTGCCATAGCTGTTTTTGGTGATCATCCCATGTTACTGGCATCTATAATACACTGGAGTCTTCTTCTGCAAGTAGGTGTCATCAATAGCCAGTCATAGACTCCCTTCATGGTGTCAAGTCTGAATTCCTTTGCATGACCCCCTCTGTCCTGGGCCATCAACTGAGGTTGCACCTTGACAAATGCCCTTCCCTGGCCATTCACAGTTCCAAGCTTCAGCTGCTCTTCATGGCACCTTCCTGCCTTCAAACTAATACCACCTGGTGACTCTAACAGATTACCAATTACAACTGCAACATGAGGTACAACCTTGGCTATCTCTGGAACACAACTTCTTTCTGTTCTCCAAAAACACTCCCCAGAGGATTTCACTTCAGTGATGAAGGTCTCATCTTAATCACCACTAATTTCTTAGCTCCAGCAAACCAGCATCAATTGTCTCAGTATTCCCTTCTATTTTTCACTCTAAAACCAGAGCCACATGGCTGAAGCTGTTCTGCTCCTTGCTGGGTTTGAAACAACCCCCCCCCCCCTTAGTTTATTCCCAGATTTCTGTGTTCCAACTCCCTCTCTGCCGAAGCTTGGTTTTCCTGAAATTTGCTCTGTAAATTTACTTTGAACTCAGAGATCTGCATGACTCAGTCTCCTATAATTCTGGGATTAAAGGCCTGTATCACTATGCCTAGATTTAAGCTTTCTTTACCCAGAACCTTGCTTTGTCTAGGCTGGTCTTGAACTCAGAGAACTGTTTGGCTTTGTCTTCTGGGACTAAAAGTGTGTACCACCATACCTGAATCTAAACTTAGCTGTATTGGATCTTGCACCAAAATTCCTTAATCTGTTATCTCTTAGAACATAGGACTTCATTCCATTTTACTTTCTGGTGCCCCTTTAATACTTGAACCATATATTTTATATTTTTTTTCTTTCTAAGCTTGCTATTCTTATTCAAAACACTCTCCAGGAGACTGAACTAGAGAACAAAGTTGCTGCTGGGATTTTTTGAGACTTCCTTTGTCAATGCAATTATCATAAATCTCTTAATCTTAGCCTCAGGTAGACACTTCAAACATTGGCAAAAACAGCCATACTCTTCACCAAAATACCACAAAAAGTCTGTAGGCCACATGGTGACATTCTTCTCTTCTGAAACTTCTTGAGCCAGGTCTACACAGTTCAAATTACTCTCAGCAACAAAGTCTTCCATATTCCTAGTAGAATGGCTCATTAAGCCCAATTTAAAACATTCTGCTGCTTTCCAAACCTAAAATCCCCAAATCCAAATTGTTCCAAACAAAAGCATTGTCAGGCCCATCACAGCAATACCCCACTCCTGGTACCAACTTCTGTTCTAGGTAGAGTTCTACTGCTGTGAACAGACACCATGACCAAGGTAAGTCTTATAAAGGACAACATTTAATTGGGACTGGCTTTCAGGTTCAGAGGTTCAGTTCATTAAACCCAGATGGGAGTGGGTCAGCATCTAGGCAGGCATGGTACAGGAAGAGTTGAGAGTTTTACATCTTCATCTGAAAGCTGCTAGCAGAATATTGACTTGCAGGCAGCTAGGATGAAGGTCTTAAAGTCCATGCCCACAGTGACACACCAATTCTTATAAGGCCACACCTCCAAATAGTGTTACTCTCTGGGCCAAATATATTCAAACCATGACATACAGGGAAAGAGCAATTCTCAATTTCATATGGAAAAAAAAAAAAAAAAAAAAAAACAGGATAGAGAAACAAATTCTTTAAAATAAAAGAACTTATGGGGGAACCAACATCTCTGACCTCACACTATGCTACAGAGCAATAGTGATTAAAACTGCATGGTATTGGTACAGAGACAGACAGATTGATCAATGGAATAGAAATGAAGATCCAGAAATAAACCCATATGTGTATGGATAGTTGATCTTTGAAAAAAGCCAAAAATATAAAATGGAAAAAGAAAACATCTTCAATAAATGGTGCTCATCTAACTGGCAGTTGCTATGTAGAAACATGAAAATAAATCTGTATTTGTTATCTTACTCAAAGTTCAGGTCCAAGTGGATCAAGGCCCTCAACATAAAATAAGATACACGGAATCTAATCGAAGAGAAAGGGGAAAGAGCCTCGAACTCATAGGCATGGGGAAAATTTTCTAAACTGAACTCCATTGGCTCAGTCTCTAAGATCAAGAATTGATAAATAAGATCTCATGAAATTGAAAAGTTTCTGTAAGCAAAGGACATAGTAAATAGAACAAATGGCAACTCACAGATTTGGAGAAAATCTTCACTAAACCCACATTTGATAGAGGGCTAATATCCAAAATATATAAAGAATTCAAGAAGCTATTCGCCCCCTGAAACCAATCAATCCAATCAAAAAATGGATTATAGAACTAAGCAGAATTCACAATAGAGTAATTATTAATGGATGAGAAGCACTTAAACAAATGTTTAAAGTCCTTAGTGATCAGGGAAATGCAAATCACCCTGAGATTCCACCTTACACCCATAACAATGGCTAAGATCAATCAGGTGACAGTAGATGCTGGTGAGAATGTAGAGAAAGAAAACTCCTCCATTGCTGGTGGGATCTCAAACTGGTACAACCACTCTGGAAATCAATCTGGAGGTCCTCAGAAAATTGGAAATAGATCTACCTAAAGACCTAGCTATACCATTCTTGGGCATATACCCAAAAGACGCCCCACCTTGCCACAGGGGCACATGTTTCACTATATTCATAGTAGCCTTTTCTGTGATAGTTAGAAATTGGAAACAAACCATAGGTCCCACAATAGATGAAAGGATACAGAAAATATGGTTCATTTGCACAATGGAATATTATTCATCTATTAACAATGAGGACATCATGAGATTTGCAGGCAAATGAATGGAACTAGAAAATATCATCCTGAGTGAGGTAACTCAGACCCAAAAGGACATACATGGTATGTACTCACTAATAGTGGATATTAGCCAAAAAAATACAGAAAACCCAGAACACAATCCATAGAACTAAGGAAGGTTAACAAGCCAAAGGGCCCATATGACGATGCTTCAATTCCACTTGGGAGGGAGAAGGAAGCAGAGTGCAGAGGAAGCAAGTCAACTTGGTGGTAAAGGAGAGGGGGAAGGACAGGGGAAAAGGGGAAGAAGATCAGGTATTGGGGGGGAAAAAGGCCAGTAGAAGGAATGGAAATATACAACCATTTGATGTGAGATGTGGTAGTATCCTATAGAATGTACCAGAGACCTGGGAAGTGAAAATTTTCCATGACTCAAAGGGAGGGACCTTAGATGAAATGCCTAACAGTAGGGAGAGGGAACTTGTAGAATCCACCTTCAGCAGAAAGACAGGGTATCAAGTGGATGGATAGGGTTGAAAAAAACTGAAATAAAAATTAAAGAAAAATGGCCTCCCACAACAGTGATATGCTATCATGGCAGGTAGATTTGACACATATTTCTTTTTCTTTATTTTTTTATTGGATATTTTATTTGTTTACATTTCAAATGTGATCCCCCTTTCATGTTTCCCCTCTGGACAGCCCCTATCCCATCCCCTCTCCCCCTGCTTCTATGAGGATGCTCCCCCATCCACTCACCCACCCACTCACTCTTCCCTGCCCTGGCATTCCCCTACATTGGGGCATCGAGCCTACACAGAATCAAGGGCCTCTCCTCCCATTGATGCCAACAAGGCCATCGTCTGCTAGATAAGTAGCTGGAGCCATGGGTCACTCCAGGTGTACTCTTTTGTTGGTGATTTAGTCCCTGGGAGCTCTGGGGTATCTGGTTGGTTGATATTGTTGTTCTTCCTATGGGGTTGCAAACCCCTTCCGTTGCTCTAATTCCTCCATTGGGTGTCCCTGTGCTCAATCCAATGGTTTGCTGTGAGCATCCACCTCTATATTTATCAGGCTCTGGCATAGCCTCTCAGGAGACAGCTATATCAGGTTCTTGTTACCACGCACTTCTTGGCATCCACAATAGTGTCTGGGTTTGGTGTCTGTATATGGGATGGATCCCCAGGTGGGACAGTCTATGGATGGCCTTCCCTTCAGTCTCCTCTCCACACTTTGTCTCCTTATTTCCTCCCATGAGTATTTTGTTTCTCCTTCTAAGAAGGACTGAAGCATCCACACTCTGGTTTTTCTTCTTCTTGAGCTTCATGTGCTCTGTGAATTGTATCTTAGGTATTCTGAGCTTTTGAGCTAATATCCACTCATCAGTGACTGCATACCATTTCTTAAAAGGGAGTTATTTCACCATCTTCTCTCCTGTCCTCTCCCCACCTCTCCCATCCTCTCCTGTCCACTCTTCTCCTTTCCTCTTACCTCTTCTCCCATCTCTCTCACCTTAGTTACCCCTGCCTCCAACATCTTCTCTCCTTTTTACCTTTCTCCTTTCTCCTCTGTTCCCTCTCTTGCATTTGAACTATTCTTACATAATTGAAATTATATTAGAAATTTTGAAAACAGCCCCCCAAAACCTGGCAAAACCTTCTGCAACTGAACTAAATTAATGCTAATTGTATGAAGCTCCATATGTCTACTTCTAATCCTAGGTCTCTCAATTTCACTTAAAGGAAATAATATCTTCAGGTAAAAAAAATCATAATGCCAGGCTTGACCTCCTCCTCTTTTACAGAAATATTTTCAATCAACTCTGGTCCAAAAGAATTGCCTGCAAAATTCTAGGAATAGGAGACTGAAACAAAGGTTTGGCTTGTATAGTGTTCTGAGTCGCAGGAAGAAATTTACCTCTCTACTCTGTCCTGATCAGAATGGAAATGATCCCCTTTCCAGCTTTCCCAAACCATGTTCTCCCATCACTTGATAACTTAGTAATTGTCTTGATTATAAAAATTGGCTGCTAAAACTTCACAGTACTTCTGTTGGAGACATCCGCATTTCAGTTATTAGCAGTACTAAGCCCAACAATAGGATTTCTGGAAATGAATGTATAACTAAGAACTGTGTGGAGCATTTTCAGATGAAAACTCTCAGTCTGTAAAGAAAAAAAGAGTTATTTCTCAGGATGATAAGTTCAACAATACAAGGCATATCATTTAGTAAAACTCCACAGAGCACATTCGCATAACTTATACTAAAAGGAATTAGTATAATAATTATCCTTTATTACAATATTATCAATTGTAGATTCTTCACTATATTTATTTTATAAACAAATTATTAAAGTATTGTGAAGATTGTATAAAACAACAATATATGTCAGGTTTGGGAATGTGATTATGGGCATTTACATGTGGTCCTGAAACATATCTCTGATAAACTGTGATAGTGTGTTTAAAATTATACTAAAACACTAACTACTCAAACTGAAAACGTTATACTTTAAATGATGACTACTCCAAGTTTCGAAAAAGAAATTTGGCATATGCATTTTAAAACTTAAGCTGCCTATTATAGTGTTTTTATATTTATTATAAATATGTATAAAAATGATTTGTTTGACAACCCTAATTCTATTAAACTCAACACCACTTTGAATTTAAAAAGTAATCAAAATTTCTGGTCTTGATTTTTCTACATCTAAAATTTTAACTAAATATTTCCTGTGTGACATGACCTTAGTGGGATTATTATATTGTTCTTTTCTTTTATTAGTTCCTTGAGAGTTTTGTAGAACTTTGGGCCCCTTTCACCCCTCCTATACCCCCTCCAAGTTCTATCTCCTGTGATTATCCATCCAATGTATCTTGCCTTCTCTTTTTTTGTCACCCACAATCTCCAATTTGTACTCACTGTCTTTCATTGGAACATGATTAATATTTCAGAGTTAACAATTTTAAAGGAAACTAATTCTTGTTCTTCTAGCAGCTTCAGTTACCAACAGCTACATGACAAGTGTTAGTAGTCTATTTATAGACCACCCCAATTCTGGAGATGGTTCTGTTTGAGTTTGCACAGTTATTAAACTTGGAGTTCTTATGTGCAGTTGCTCAATTGTGTATGGAGTATTCTCTTTCCTTGCATTCACTCATGAACTATGGATCTTCCTGGTTTCTGCAACTTCTTTTATAGTTGTCCCTGAACCTTGGGATGAGAGGATATAGTATAGATGTTCCCTTTAGTGCTAAGCTTCCTACAATCTCTTATTTTCTGGACCATAGCCAGTATTGTAAGATTGATGATTACATTTCTCCTCCAGAATGCATATGACCTTCTAGAATACTAAAAGTAAGTCGATAAAGATGAAGCCTTCAGTACCAACTTAGCTTAGTATATCCTAAGATCTGCTTCTGATGTACATGTGTCTTCAGCAATAGGTTCTTGCTGACAAGTTCTGTAATTTAGCCAAAAGTATAGGAATATATTGTAATGTTTGGGATTCTTTATTCCTACGTAATTATGATAATACTTACTTTTTAAACATTGTAGACGTCATATCAAATGTATAAGTGCTTGTTCTCCAATGCTATTTCTAAGCATCCTCAACTTGTATCTTAGGGACATTTGTATCTTTGTTCAATGTGGTTTGGAACTAAGTGCAAAGAATATAGAAAAAAAAAAAAAAGATTTCCCTGAGAAAGTGTGCATTAGATGCATACATATCAGATGCCTTTCTCTAGAAAGTAAGTATACTTATTTAATGAAATTTTGTGATATTTAAATGGTTTATTAACAATCTATTTACTTAAAATTTTAAGCTCACATATAAAGTAAAATAGAAAAAATATCTCATCTTTCACAATAAGTTTACTCTTTATTTTTAAATTGGGTGTTCTTCCAATCTGTATTTTATGCTTGGGAGAATGAACAACGAGAATGAGGAGGAAGTGTGCCTTTACCTTTCTCCTCATTCAATTACCAAGGAGGATACAGAGCCTACAGATCTGCAGAGTGCTGAGCCATCAGAATTTTGTCTTTTATGCAGACTCAGTTACATAAACCAGCATAACCTAAGCTCCCATAGAATTATCCTGTCTTTCAGAAGCCGCATATTTCTCTATAGAGAGTAGTGGATTAAGGACGAGGCTGCTATGGCCTTCATCCTGGATTTGTGATTCTTGCTATTTGTGTGATCCAGGTCAGATCACAAGGCGTGTCTGCTTGAACATTCACAGCTGCAGAAAGCAGCTGCTCTTCTGGAAGCTACAAACACTACAGAAACACTTTAAAATAAATGCCAACATTCATGCTTAACATGAAAGCAATTCTGCTTGCTAAGCAAATTACTTATCATTTCCATACTGATTTTTTTTTAACTTCATAAACTTTATTTTTAAAACTTGGAAAAAATGCAAACAATCATACTTCACAATTAATGATACACAAAGCCTTGCTCTTAACTGATTTCCATCCAGATTGAATAGCATTCTGAAGCCATGTAACTTCAAACTGGATTTTACTTGCAGTATTGAATATGTTTTTATTCTTCTCCACTACCAAACTGAAGAAATAACGACAGAATTAGAACAGGTAAAACAATAGTTATAAAGTCTTTCTTAACACATGTCCAATGCTTGCATTTAGTTCTTCCTCGTCTCCTAATATTTAACTTATTTTTCTGTTTCTAATCATATTATTTCTTTTAAATGTATTCTTTACTCATATAATATGTCCTGACAACAGTTTCCTTTCCCTCTACTCCGAGTACCTTGATTCCCACTGAACACACATACTTACTCTCTCCCAAAGATCCACTCCACTTCACAAGAGAGCATGCTTCTGAGGTACAGCCTAACAAGTTACAGGAAGATGCCCCAGTGTAGGGGAATGCTACGGAGGGAAGGCAGGAGTGGGTGGATGGGTGGTGGAGCACCCACATACAGGGAGGGGGGTTGGGATAGGGAGTTTCCAAAGGGGAAAACATTTGAAATGTAAATAAAGTAATTATCAAAAAAAAAAAAAAAAAAAAAGAGGAAGCACAAATCTTCATATCAAGGCTGGTAAAGGCAATCCAGGAGGATCAGGGTCACAGGACAAGGCATATGAGTCAGAGACACCTCCATTCCCCCTGATGGGGATCCCACAAGAACATCAAGCTCTACAAAAATAACATATATGCAGATAATCTAGCACACACCCATCCAGACTCCATGATTTTCGCTTCAGTCTATTTTTGATGGACTAAAGTAAATATCAAGAGTGAGACAACAAGTGCATTTCCTATAGGAATTATTAAACTTATTGATACATAATAAATTTGTATAATATACATATAAGTTGTTATGTAATGTTTTAGTAGGTGAAGTGTAGTTTTACTGATTACTATTATTTTGCATATAAGGAGTTAACAGATTAAATATGAGATGACATATTTTCCTGTTCATCTTTATAATGAGATGCAGGGTATAATTTCATACATAACTTCACAGTGGTCTTTATGATGACAAATTTTAAGGAAAAAATTGAACAGAAACACTGCTATAGTAGCATCCTGTGGTACAGACACTGCAACAAATTCCTAGTTCATGTTGGACTAAGTTGGAAAGACTTTGTTACTTTCTCAATTAAATGTTCCTCATTTTTACACTATTCTTTTCCTTGTGGCATAAATATCACCATGTATTTAAAAGGAATAGTCATTACATAATTTTGCAATTATAGGCAATTTTATGTTTGATATCTCAAAATATATTCGGTTTTGTCAAGATGAATATGCATTTAAGTGGTGTAGCTAAGACCTCTGCAATTTCACTGTTGCATGTCTTTTAAAATCCATTCTTATCACAATGCCTCTGGATTGCCAATACTACTTTTAAGAATCATTTTGAAGACATACTCTGCTATTAAACTTGCCAATAAAAATGCAAACAAGTTAATATGGGTAATCTCTACATTTCCATCCATTTCAAATTCACATAATTGGCATGAGTCCACTTTACTTTGTAATAAAATCTTTCCCAGGGCATATGATAAGACTACATTACCCATAGACTACTTTCCTTTTTTTTGATGTTACCTTGCATTATGGTCTATCAGACCTAATATATGCACAAATATACATTCTTAAAATCCAATCAGACTTTATATTTTGATTTATTTTCTCAAGTTAGTACATATTTTTTTGACAACTCCTTTTCTGCTTCACTACTCATCACCTTGATTTTCCTCCAAGATGTTAACTTGAGATTGCTAACTGGAGCAGGAGTCATTCTTTCGCCTTCTCAGTAGGTTCTCCAACATGACTTTGTTTGGATGGAGAACATTCTTTAATCATCTTAATTTCATTCTACCCTTAAGAGCTAGTTAATAGCTAAGAATAAGTTGATTGTGAGGCATTAGTGTAATTACTGCTTTCCAGCCAAGCCAATGGCTCTAGACATTTTTCAAACCATAACCAGCTACATGCCAACATCTTTTTTTTTTTTTTTGGAAATTTACTTTATTTACATTTACAATGTTTTCCCCTTTGCAAACTCCCCTATCCCATGCCCTCTCCCCCTTCCTCTATGAGGGTGCTTCCCCACCCACACACCCACTCCAGTCTTCTATCCTTAGCATTCCCCTACACTGGGGCATCTAACACCCTCAGGCCCAAGGGCCTCTCTACCCACTGATGGCCAACAATGCCCTCCTCTGCCACATATGTGGCCAGCACCATGGGTTCCTCCAAATGTATTCTTTGGTTGGTGGTCCAGTCTCCAGGAGCTCCTGGGGGTCTGGCCAGCTGACACAGTTGCTCCCTCCATGGGGATGCAAACCCCCTCAGCTCCTTCAGTCCCTTCTAGAACTCCTCCATCCAGGACCCCATGCTCAGTCCAACTGTTAGCTGTGAGCATCCACCCCTGTATTTGTCAGGCTCTGCCTGCACCTCAATGGAGACATCTTATCATACTTCCATCTGTAAGCTCTTCCCAGCATCAAGAAATGTTCAGGTTTGGTGGTAATATATGGGATGTATCCCCAGGTGGGGCAGTCTCTGGATGACCTTTGCTTGAGTCTTTGCTCCATATTTTGTCTCAATATTTCCTCCTGTAATTATTTTGTTCACCCTTCTAAGAAACAATGAAGCATCCACATTTTGGTATTCCTTCTTCTTAGGCTTCATATGCTCTGTGAATTGATCATGGGTATTCTGAACCTTTGGGCTAATATCCATTTATCAATGAGTCTATACCTTGTTTGTTTTTTTTGTAACTGAGTTACCTCATTCAGGATGATATTTTTAAGTTCCATCCATTTGCTTGTGAATTTCATGAAGTATTTTTTTTTCAATAGCTGAATAGTATTCCATTGTGTAAATGTACCACATTTTCTGTATCCATTCCATTGTTGAGGGACATCTGGGTTGTTTCCAGCTTCTGGCTGTTATAAATAAGGCTGCTACGAACATAGTGGAGCATGTGTCTTTATTACATGTTGGAGTGGTATAGCTGGATCCTCAGATAGTACTATGTCCAATTTTCTGAGGAATCACCAGACTGTTTTCCAGAGTGTTTGTACCAACCTGCACTTCCACCAACAATGGAGAAGTGTTCCTCTTTATCCACATCCTCTACAACATCTGCTGTCATCTGAGTTTTGATCTTAGCCATTCTGACTGAGGTGAGGTGGAATCTCAGGGATGCTTTGATTTGCATTTCCCTGATGACTAAGCATATTGAATATTTCTTTAGGTGCTTCTCAGCCCTTTGAGTTTCCTCAGTTGAGAATTCTCTGTTTAGCTCTGTTCCCCATTTTTTAATAGTTTTAATTGACTCTGGTGTCTAACTTCTTGAGTTCTTTGTATATATTGGGTATTAGCCGTCTATTGTATGTAGAATTGGTGAAGATCTTTTCCCAATCTGTTGGTTGCCATTTTATCCTATTGACAGTGTCCTTTACCTTACAAAAGCTGTGCAATTTTATGAGGTCCCAATTGTCCTTTCTTGATCTTAGAGCATAAGCCATTGGTGTTCTGTTCAGAAAGACTTCCCCTGTGCCAAATGTATTCCAGACTTTCCCCACTTTCTCTTCTATTAGATTCAGAGTATTGGGTTTTATGTGTAGGTCCTTGATCTACTTGGACTTGAGCTTTGTACAGAGAGATAGAAATGGATCAATTTGCATTTTTCTATATGTTGACTGCCAGTTGAACAAGCACCATTCGTTGAATATGCTATCTTTTATCCATTTGATGGTTTTAACTCTTTGTCAAAGAACAAGTAACCGTAGGTGTTTGGGTTCATTTCGGGGTCTTCCATTCTATTACATTTATCTATCTGTCTGTCACTGTACTAATACCATTCAGTTTTTATCACTATTGCTCTGTAGTACAATTGAGGTCAGAAATGCTGCTTCCCCACCCAAAGTTCTTTTATTGTTGAGAATAGTTTTTTATACTGAGTTTTTTGTTATTCCAAAACATTTTTGAGAATTGCTAGTTCTAAGTCTATGAAGAATTGAGTTGGAATTTTGATTGGGATTGCACTGAATCTGTAGATTGCTTTTAGCAAGATGGGCATTTTTACTATATTAATCCTGCCAATCCATGAGCATGGGAGATCTTTCCAGCTTCTGATGTGCTCTTCAATTTCTTTCTTTGGATACTTGAAATTCTTGTCATACAGATCTTTCACTTCTTTGGTTAGAGTCACAACAAGATGCTTTATATTTTTTTGTGACAATTATGAAGGGTGTCATTTCCCTAATTTCTTTCTCATCCTGTTTATCCTTCAAGTATAAGAAGGCAATTGTTTTGTTTGAGTTAATTTTATATCTGGCCAATTTGCATAAGTCGTTTATCAGCTGTAGGTGTTCTCTAGTGGAGTTTTTCTGGTCACTTAAGTATAGTACCATATCATCTGCAAAGAATGTTATTTTGATTTCTTCTTTTCCAATTTGTATCCATTTGACTTCTTCTTGTTGTCTAATTGCTCTAACTAGAACTTCAAGTACTATATTCAATAGATAGGGAGAGAAAGGGCAGCATTGTCTAGTCCATGATTTTAGTGGGATTGCTTCAAGTTTCTCTTCATTTAGTTTATGTTGGCTACTAGTTTGCTGTATATTGCTTTTACTATGTTAGGTATGGACCTTGAATTTCTGATCTTATCCAGACATTTATCATGAAGGGATGTTGAATTTTGTCAAATGCATTTCAGCATCCAAAGAAATGGCCCTTTGGTTTATTTCTTTGAGTTTGTTTATGTAGTGGATTACATTGATGGATTTCCAGGTATTGAACCATCCCTGCATCCCTGGGATGAATCCTACTTGATTGTGGTGAATTATCATTTTGATGTGTTCTTGTATTCAGTTTACAAGAATTTTATTGAGTATTTTTGCATCAATATTCTTAAGGGAAATCGGTCTGAAGTTTTCTTTCTTTATTGGTTCTTTGTGAGGTTCTAGTATCAGTGTAAATGTGGCTTCATAGGATGTATTGGGTAGAGTTCCTTTTGTTTCTATTTTGTATAATAGTTTGAAGAGTATTGGTATTAAGTCTTCTTTGAAGGTCTGATAGAATCTGTACTTAACCATTTCTGGTCTTGGACTGTTCTTGGTTAGGGGACTTTCAATGACTACTTTCATTTATTTAAGGGTTATGGGAGATTTTAGATGGTTTATCGGATCCTGACATAGCATTGGTATTAGGTATCTTTCTAGAAAATTGTTCATTTCATTCAGATTTTTCCATTTTGTTGAGTATAGACTTTTGTAGTAGGATCTGATGATTTTTTAATTTCCTCAGTTTCTTTTGTGATATATCCGTTTTCATTTCTGATTTTGTTAATTTGGATATGTACTCTGTGTCCTCTGGTTAGTCTGGCTAAGGGTTTATCTATCTTGTTGATTTTCTCAAAGAACCAGTTCCTTATTTTGTTTATTATTTGTATAGTTCTTTGTGTTTCTACTTGGTTGATTTCAGCCTTGAGTTTGATTAATTCTTGCCTTCTATTCTTCTTGGGTATATTAGCTTCTTTTCGTCTAGAGCTTTCAGGTGTGCTGTTAAGCTGCTATTGTATGCTCTTCCAGTCTCTTTTTGGAGGCACTCAGATATATGAGTTTTCCTCTTAACACTGCTTTCATCATGTCCCATAAATTTTAGTATGTTGTACCTTCATTTTCATTAAATTCTAGGAAGTCTTTAATTTCTTTCTTTATTTTTTCTTTGACCAAGTTATCATTGACAAGAGATCTTTTCAGCTTAAATGTGTATGTGGGCTTTCTGTTGTTTTTGTTGGCATTGAAGATTAGCCTTAATACATATTGATCTGATTGGATGCATGAGATTATTTCATTCTTCTTATGTCTGTTGAGGTTTGTTTTGTGAAGGATTACATGGTCAATTTTGGACAAGGTACCATGAGGTGCTGAGAAGAAGGTAAATTCTTTTGACTCAGGATAAAATGTTCTATAGATATTTATTAAATCTATTTGGTCTATAACTTCTGTTAGTATCACTGTGTCTCTGTTTAGTTTGTACCCAAGATCAGTCAATTGATGAGAGTGGGGTGTTGAAGTCTCCCACTATTATTGTGTGAGGTGCAATGTGTGCTTTGAGATTTAGTAAAGTTTCTTTTATGAATGTGGGTGCCCTTGCATTTGGAGCATAGATATTGAGAATTGAGAGTTCTTCTGGGTAGATTTTTCCTTTGATGAGTATGAAATGTCCTTCCATATCTTTTTTTGATGACTTTTGGTTGAAAGTTGATTTTATCCAATATAAGAATGGTTACTCCAGCTTGTTTTGGGGGACCATTTGCTTGGAAAATTGTTTTCCAGCCCTTCAATCTGAGGTAGTGTTTGTCTTTAACACTGAGATGCATTTCCTGTATACAGCAAAATGCTGGGTCCGTTTATGTATCCAGTCTCTTAGTCTATGTCTTTTTATCGAGGAATTGGGTCCATTGGTGTTAAGAGATATTAAGGAACAGTGATTTTTGCTTCCTGTTATTTTTGAAGTTATTTTTATGTTTGTGTGTCTATCTTCTTTTTGGGTTGTTGAAAAAAGATTACTTTGTTGCTTTTTCTAGGGTGTAGTTTCCCTCCTTGTGCTGGCGTTTTCTATCTATTATACTTTGTAGGGCTTGGTTTGTGGAAAGATATTGTGTAAATTTGATTTTATCATGGAATATCTTGATTTCACCATCTATGGTACTTGAGAGTTTTACTGGGTATAGCAGCCTCGTCTGGCAGTTGTGTTCTCTTAGGGTCTGTATGAGATCTGTCCAGGATCTTCTAGCTTTCATAGTCTCTGGTGAGAAATCTGGTGTAATTCTGATAGGTCTGCCTTCATATGTTACTTGACTTTTTCCATTACTGCTTTTAATAGTCTTTCCTTGTTTTGTGTATTTGGTTATTATGTGGAGGGAGGAATTTCTTTTCTAGTCCAATCTATTTGGAGTTCTGTAGGCTTCTTGAAAGTTTATGATCATCTCTCTTTTTAGGTTAGGGAAGTTTCTTCTGTAATTTTGTTGAAGATATTTACTGTCCCTTTAATTTGGGAATCTTCACTCTCTTCTGTACCTTTTATCCCTAGGTTTGGTCTTCTTATTGTGTCCTGGATTTCCTGCATGTTTTTTGTTAGGAGCTTTTTTCATTTTTCATTTTCTTTGATTGTTGTGTCAATATTTTCTATGGTATCTTCTGCACCTGATATTATTTTTGCCTCTATGAATCCTGATCTCTTTCCTAGGTTTTCTATCTCCAGGGTTGTCTCCCTTTGTGATTTCTTTATTGTTTCTATTTCCATTTTTAGATCCTGGATGGTTTTCTTCTTTTCCTTCATCTGTATGATTGTGTTTTCCTGTAATTCTTTAAGGTATTTTTGTGCTTCCTCTTTATGGGCTTCTAGCTGCTTACCTGTGTTCTCTTGTATTTCTTTAAGGGAGTTATTTATTTACTTCTTAAAGTTCTCTATCATCATCATGATATCTGATTTTAAATCTGAGTCTTGCTTTTTCTGGGGTATCCAGGGCTTGCTATTGTTGGACAACTGTGTTCTGATGATGCCAAGTAGCCTTGGCTTCTGTTGCTTATGTTCTTGCCCTTGCTTTTTACCATCTGGTTATCTCTGGTGTTAGCTGGTTTTGCTATCTCTGACTGTCGCTTGTCCCTCCTGCCAGTCTCTGTATCAGTACTCCTTGGATACCAGCTCTCTCTGAGAGGAATTTGGGTTTGGAGAGCTGTGGTACAGTGTCTGCTCTGGGGTACAGATAGAAACCAGAAGGATCTTGTCCCCAGCTGTTTCTTGGTTCTTGCGTCCTGATGGCTTTGTGAATGAGCCTCTTGAGCCAGGAATTTGAACAGAAGTGGTGGTCCTGCCTGTGCTCAAAGGTGTGTTGGCACTCCTGGCACATCAGTTCTCCCCTGGCACTATTTGGGTATGGAGCCCTGTGGCACAGGATCAGCTCCCTGACCATAGAAGTAAAATGGAAGGTCACTCTTCAGTCCCTGTGTTCTGGGGGTTCTGGGCAGGTCCCTCTGAGCAGACATGCTGCTCTTACCCCCTGCTCACAGGTTTGTCCACTCTACTGGGAGGCTAGCTCTTTCCCTTCGTTATTTGGTTATGGAGCCCTTAGGCCGCAGGCAGAAACCAGAAGTCTTCTGTCCCAGGCTGCCCCTAGGTCCCTGTGTCCTGAGGGTTCCTGAAAGGTTCCTCTGAGCAGAGGTGCTGGTCTCCCCCCCACACACACACATGCTTGTCCACACTCCTGGGAGGCTAGCTCTTCCCCTGTGCTTTTTGGGTATGGAGCCCTGTGGTACAGGATTAGTTCCCTAACTGCAGATGTAAACATGAAGGCTCCTGTTCCGGGCTGCTCCTAGGCTCCTTTGTTCTGGGGGTTCTGGGAGGGTCCCTTTGAGCAGAAGTGCTGGTCTTTATCTCCATTCTTGGGCTTGTTCACACTCCTGGTAGCTGGATGCCAACATCTTATTAAACAAATTGTATGCTGATTAAAGTTGAGTGAACCATTTAGAGTTTGATCATTTTTAATGAAAATATTTTGAACACATCTGGATTATTTATAATCAATATATTATGAAGATTTAAATATATTACTAAGAATTTGCTGTCAATATTATGTCACCTAGTAATCTCCTTTTGATATGATCTTGCTATCCATGAACTTCAGGTCCTTAAATTATTCTTAAATTTCTATGTCTAGTAATGTGCAAGATAGCTAAGGAAATGAAACAATTTCTATATCAAAATGACTGTGACTCAGAAATCTAAAGGGGATTCTGTTCAATAGCATGTACATCATAGAAAAGCTTATGAGAGAATAATAGAAGCATAAATTTTCCTTGTAAGGCTCAACAGCAAATTGAGGCATTTTATTACTTCTTTCATTTCATTTCTTAGAATTCTTCACACTACACTTTAAAAGAATCTTGAAAATGTTATATTCAAATAGGAGATGATAAATACGTTGTAAATGAAGGAGATAATAGGTTTTACCTCTTTGACAGCTCTGTTATGGCATAAACTAAATATCAACTGCCCAGCACCTATATGGATATGACTTGCTGCATTACAGTTTATTGCTAAAACACATATAACTTGAATTCCTGAACTTCTAGACTTTATTTATTAAGAATCAATAGGAGAATTAGTTTGATATATATTTGGGATCTTAAGAGTAACAAAAATACTCATGGCTGACAGTCATTTATTTTAGTTTTGACTAGGAAGCCATGATATGAATAATTCTTTAAGCTGGCAGCTAAATTGTTTCCTAACTGCTGTTGAGGTCTCATTGTATTGTCTGAAAGTTTTCCCCAGATACTTGGAGCTACTCCTGGGTCATTGCTATGTGCTGCCTTCATGGCAATTTCACAGACAATCATTGTAATAAATAGGAAACCTCTGCTGCTATTTCTTATATCCATTAAACATTTACCTTCATTTAGTTAACTGAACATTTAGTTCAGTCCTCTTGAAATAATAAAGTCTTTTCCAATTTAATCTAAACCAACTCATGATGGATATAAATATACAGGGTCCATTTACAGTATAAGGCAATGCTATTGCAAGAGTGAGGCTCTGTTCTCTTCATTCGGCAACCCACCCCCAGCAGGAGGAATTTTATGGGATTTACTTACCACAGTAAGTGATTCACAGCTACTTTGTTCAATGTCTGCTTGCCACTTACTTTTTTTTTTCTCAATTAATTTTTATTCCCTTTACATCCCAAAGACAGTCCCCTGACAAATCCCTCCTCTAGTATTCACTCCCCTTCTCCTCCGAGAAGGGGAAGCCTTACTTGTGTACCAGCCCACCCAGGGTGGGTCCTAGCAGGACTAGGTACATCCTCTTCTGCTGAGGCCTAACCAGGCAGTCCTGTTAGGGGAAGGGAATCCAATGGCAGACAACAGAGTCTGAGGAAGCTCCTGCTCCAAATGTTAGGGGACCACAGGAAGACCAAGCTGCACATCTGCTACAAATTAGCAGAGGCCTAGGTTAAGCCTGTGCATGCACCTTGCTTCGTGGTTCATTCTCTTTGACTTGCCATTGGGCCCAGTTGACTCTGTAGGTCTTCAAGTGTCCTCAACCCCTCTGGCTTGCTCAACTCTATTCTCCACCCTGATAATACTCCCAGAGCTCTGCCTGCTGTTTGGCTGTGAGTCTCTGCATCTGTTTCCATCCACTACTGGATACAGCCTCTGAGGAGACAGTTATGTTGCTCTCCTAGAGAGAGGAGGATATCAACCCAGCCACAAAATCTTCAACCCAAAATTTGTCTTACCTACAAATGCAATTGAATAAAGATGGAGCAGATATTAAAAGAACAGCCAAAGAATGCCTGTCCCAACTAAAGCCAATTCCATGGGAGATAGCTAACAACTGACACTTTAAATGATACTCTGCTATGCTTGCAGCTTGCTGCTTCTTAAAATTTTATCACATGAGTGTACAAGATAATAACTGGAATACTTTCAACCCAGTGGCAATCTATAAACCATACTTTGTGTTAGTTAGATTTTTATTAAAATTTTATCTCATGTATAAATTCAAATATCCATTTATTTAGAAGTGTGAAGTTCATTATAATAATCACTTAAACTGTCAAGAAGCAATGGAAAGTACTGGCAACGTTGATGACATTTAATTAAATACAGCAAAGAAGGGTGTTTCTTGTTTCCTTCGAAAGAAACTCATAGCGCATTCATATAAATTTAATTTAAAAATATAATTCTTATGAAGCTGAACATGAGATTTCAGCAGGTAGGTTACTTTATGAAAGCATTTGAGTCATTAATGAAATGTCATCAAGTCCTGACAGTTTCAATTTCTTGTGCTCATAAAATTCACATCCATTCTTAGATCCTAAAAATGGCCCTGAGGATAAAAATCACTTGAAATGGCCTCATTTTACATAAGTATTTACAAGGGAATAACAGAGATAAGTACTGAATTTGAAATCTTTCACTCTGCATGCCCATTTGCTTATCTGTAATGCAAATGTTAACCTAACTTAATGTGTTTTGTCACCTGAGTATTCATAGTATCAATGCCTAATGACAAGAAAAAAATATTCTGAGATTTCAACCTCTAGTATTTGTTATTAGCTGACAAGATATCGTATTTATTATTACTTTTCCTCAGTACTTAAAGCAATGTGATATTAACAATATTCTTCAAATATTTCTTTTTTGCTTCTAATATTTTTATTACTCAAATTGACATTTTTAATACTCAAATTTATACTCACAAACCAAGAACACTCAAAAACAGTTCACAAAAATTGATCATATTCACAGCCTAAGACCCAAAAGCAAAGGGAAAAAGATACAAAAAGAAAAAAAAAATCCTGACAAGAAAGAAAAAAAAACACCAAAGGGCAGGCTGCTGTCATATAGTACTGAATTCCCTAAACTGTCTACCTAAGAGAAATAACTTCATTACAATTGGAAATGTAGCAATGCCCTAGAGAAAATATGAGCTTTATAAAAGGTTTGGGAAAAGTTTACAAGAAAAGTGTACTAGATGCTTACTGTGACTATTTTTATTGATTACCTTCTTGACAGGGTATTACCATCCAGACAAAATTCTAGGCATGTTAGTGAGGGATGATCTAGATTAGTTGAACTGAAAGGGAAAGACCTGCCCAAGGTGGATGGTGCTATTTTATTGCTTGTGGATTCTACTTTGAGGCAAGGAAGACATCAAGCTGAGAATTCATTGTAACCTAGCTTTCTGATTATGATACAACATAACCAGCTTCCTCAAGTGTCTATGCCATGACTTGCCTGCCATGTCCAATCTACAGTGAGTCAAATTAAATCATTCTTCCTTTTTCCTGCTTTAGTTAGGCAATTTACCACTGCATGTTAAAAATATAAACAATAAAATCATTATGGTATTCATAATAAATACAGAAGTGACTTTGATTACACTAATCTTTAAAATAAATACTATATTTATTATAATTGAAGTATAGTGTCAATTGTGTTAGGTTAAGAAGCTAAATATGTCAGATCTTTTTTACTGAATAACGAATTAGGGAGCTAATTCCTAGGAGAGACTAATTCTCTTTCTCTCTCAGCAATCAGAAACCAAAGCTTTTCATTGCATTTAGTCTGTTATTTGGTAATTACTTAGCAGAATCATCGATTCTCACTTTTAAATTCTATTAAATAGTTAAAAATAAAGAGTGGTTAAATATGTTAAATATGAATGAAGTTAAATATGAATGAACTATGCAGTCTGTTCCTGGGTCATCCAAAGCTGAATAAATTCTGACCAGCCAGACTATGATTAAAAGAAGTAGACTGATGGATCATAGAATATAAATAGCCAATCAACATGATTTATTGAGCACTTCTTAAAATCACTGTATAACTAAGATTCAATATGTATTGCATTCATCTAGAAATAATCAGATACTGCCTGTGATAGACCTAATTAAGTATGTGGTCTTTAGAAAGTTCTTTTTGTTTGTTCATTTTTTACCCTATAATTTTGAGATTTGATCTCTTTTCAGTCACTTGATCATCAATCAGTATTATATTTTAAGCATAATAGAGTTGCCAAAAAAGTTCGAACAATTTCTATTAGCCATGTGTGTGTGCAAAACCAGTTATCTTTGAACAATAGACAAGGATTTCTTGAGAAGAGGAATGTTATAAAAATCACCTGAATTCTAAAATTTAATTAAGAAACAATAGCATATAATGCAGAGTGGTGGGGAGTATGTGAATGTTTTTAGCTGCCAGCTCTTGTGACAGTGTGAGGGGGAGTTTGTAGCAGAACCAAGGGTGAAGTAGGAAGATAGACCTTAGATCTGATGTTGAAGTAAATGCCAAAAGTTATTAGAAAGACAAGCACTTTGTGGGCTGTTCCTTGGGAAAGATTGTTTCTTCTGTTCCCAGCATTCCTTAGTTGATCGAGATTTGTTGTGTAGGGTTTATGCCCCTTGAAATTTCCCCACTCTCTCTATTTGTGTCATTCTTGTTCTTCTTGTATTTGCAGTCTTGTTGGTGAGCATTTATCGGTTGTTAATCCAATACTAAATGGCCAGACTTTAAGAAAACATACACAGTAAAAGAACATTATACAGACTAAGTAGGCTGTATTTATGTATTTAGACAGACCATTTAGAAAGAGAAAAGGAAAGGGGACAAATGAATAATTATATTATAGTCTCATAAAACACACAATATATTTAAATAACAGACAAGAACTCTAAGAAAAATAGTGTGTGGGGGGAAAGGTGTACAACACGTTAATGCTTGGCACATGTTGAACATTTAAATTTAATATATGCTTTTCAGATACCAATTCATCTGGTTTTCTAAATAGAATAAGCAGGCCGTTATGCTGCATCACCTTTTAGTATCTTTAATAGAAAATTATTTGGATTTTTTTTTGAATATTTAAATAGCTTTTCAATGATATTGATTTATTATGAATTGCTCTTCTCATATCATAACATCACACTAAGTACAGTGTACACTATATTATGTTGAACAGCATTGTTAAGGATATGATAGTAATACAAACTAATACTTACATAATTGCTGCTTTATACAGGTGTTTGACAGATAACGATAGATGCTGCTCTTACTGCTTATCTAATTCCCTTTGCCAGTGAGGTGTTCCTGTTATCAGCATTTTCTAGATCAGAAGCACAGTTCTTCTAAAAAACACATTAATACCATCGAGATATAGGATCATATGAAGACGCCACTGTGTCCCGTTTGTCTATGGGGATTCAGTGATCAAGTTCAAGTACTTGCATTTCAAAATCAATGTGTTATTAACAGAGCTGGTTTTCTAGTCCATGAAATTATGTAAGTCATGAAGAAGGCCTTTAAGATTTAGAGAAGAGATTTTCATTACATAAAGTTGAAAAGTTTCATATGAAGTATTAAAAAACTATAATGATTGTTAGTTATGAAACTCTGGTTTTAAGCTTTTCCCCCTGAAAATGATTCAAACATGCTCATACCATTCACAATGATGACTGTTGAAGACATTAAAAGAATAGTTTCTTTGGGGATGATCTCTTTGTGAAATAAGCTTTCTGGACAAGTTATGCAATTTATTATGTTATAATAGATCATAGTCCATGAGTTACTGTGGAGTCATGAAATCAGAATCAGACATGTACCCTACATCACAAGACTAAAAATAGTAGTATTTAATCAAATACTTGGTTGATTCTAAGATCCAGTCATTTTCCATGTTCCACATTTCTTCCTGTCTGCAAAATTTGTAGATCAAAGTAGTCATTTTAAAGGGGAAGAAAAATATCTCTGTTTGTATTTCATAGAATAATAAGAGGTTATCTTTTAAATCTACTTTTATGAGTGTGTGCTCCAATTTTACCAAAGAACACCACAGGAAATAAAGAAAGAGCAATATAGAAGCAAGGAGATATTTGTCACTGACAGAATTATAAATGGTACACTGTTATATGCTTAATATATGTACATAAATATACACATATTTCAATGCTTAAGAATATGTGCTTGCTGGTAGTGAGCATACCATAGTATATATCTGTGTCCTAGAGATGGATGAGTTATTTTTGTTAGATATTTAAGAAATATTTTATGAATAGCAAGAGTCAGTGACTCTGCAATCTAGCTTGTTATATATCATTAAATCCTTTTGCCTGTTGAAATAACTAAATGTCTATTATTAGAAAAACTGTATATAACAGAAAGTCTTTCAGTTGTGCTTCATCTATTTCTAATAGAAAATCTTTAGTCTATTTTAAAGGCCTTAAACTAAGCTTTTAAGCCCAGTCTTTCATCTGCTGTTGTTTTCAGATATTTTCTTCTTATATTCAAAAACCAGTTAGGCTTAATAATGTAATAGTATGAACAATTGAAGTTCCATATGTTACGGTTATTGCTGACAGCATGGCTTCAGGCTTCAGGGCACTGATCTATTAAACCACATGTTAGCTCCAAGTATCATTTGCTGGTGACTATGACAGGTGTCCCTGTTTATAAAATTCCAACAATGTGCAATATTGGCATAGGTCATAGAAAATTAAGAGATAATGCCAAAGAAGGTTACATCTTAATGCCCATTACAATGGATGCACTTTTTCAGCAATTATTTGCCTCAACAAAAACATCTTTGGACTTTTCTATGTATATACACAAAGCCGCTCTAGATTGGTAGAAAACATGTAACATGGCAAACATTCATTTTTATTTATTGTTCATTGGTCTTGAAATATATTGAATACACATATTGTTTTACTAGGAAGGCAAGGAAAATATGAGCAGGTTATTACTCCATATGCTTGAAGTTGTTGCAGTCAACGTAAGAAAGATATGTAAGGAATAAAGATGCCATAGATACATACGATGCTACCAAGTTTAACTATGCTGAGCTGGGAAGAGAACTGCAAAAGTGCTTTGTGAGAGCTGGGGAAACAACTCATGGAAAAGCCTGCTTGAAATCCATACCAGAGACAATAAGGATTAGCATTTATCAGGGCATGTTATAGGAACTCCATGGGTGCTCGTGTTTTTACTGGTTGAGGAACAGAGTGATTGAGAATTGGCTTCAGAGAATTGGGAGCTATAAGACAAATTTAAGTTAAAAACAGGAAATGAAATACATTTGGTATATTCTGAGTAGAGATAAAACTCCTTACTGAATGTTAACACCATCATTCTGGCTAAATTGTTAAGTACTGATAAGGATGTTTTAAAAAGCAAACTCTTCTATAAAGAAAGCTTAGATAACTCTAAATCCCCCTCATGGAAAAGAACACCAGCCTTTATGAGAAAAAGCTATAAGAAGGTACACTGTATTTCTGCTTCAATTCAATAGATATGTAGACAATGTATAGAGTATGAAGTATAAACTTAAAATTATCAACTCTATTATACACACTTTAGAAAATTACATTTTCAATTTTCTTGTTTAGGAGTTAATAATTAGAACCAACTAGATAAAATAATATTTGAAATATATTATTTTATAGGATGGTATATTTAACCTACACATGAATAAATATACATATACTATACATTCATACATACATGCATACACCCATATACACATACATATACATGCATTAAGAATTTATATCTGGACTAATAATACCAGATGAGAAATAAAAGAGTACATGAGGCATTTCAAAACAAATGCTCAGTTAGACTACTTAAAAAAGAAATTCTTCTGTTGTCTGGATTTACTCATCACAACAACTTTTTTTTTTTTGAAAAGCAAATGTTAATAGGAAGACATATGACATGGATAAAATACTTAAAGGAGATTATAAAAAAAGATTATATTAAAAAAAAGAGAATAGACACAGGGAGAGAAAGAATAAGCTTTGCTTGTGAATGAACTGTGCCATTAGCCTTATTAGCTACCAGAGTTACCTCTGCTTTCTTTCTGACACTATCATTTAAATGCAACAAATCAAATTTGTCTGATAGCCTTATTTGACAGGAGCCATACGTAACTGCCAGGAGGCCTGGCTGCAGCTGCTGCTCTTCAGGAATATACAGTTGTGCTGTGTCATTTGAATTTGTGCTTCAATGAAACTTTAAAACCTTTCTTCTGCATAACCTGATTAAAGTCATGTGTTCTGTCTGTTCACTTGACTGCTGATGCTGAAGAATCTCACAGGTCCCAAATATTCACTCCAGCAGAAATATATTTTTTACAAAAGAAATATTTGTAAAATTAAACATCTGTAACAACCTTCACTTTGTCAGCCCTGAAGCATTTTATCAACAGTATCCAACCAACTCTGTGTACTTGTTTTGCCTTCAATATATTCTATCTGTCAATCAAAATGAAAGTCTTTAAAACGCTTCTTCTCTCTGAATTACACTCTGGATATTTCTTTACTATGTTCCTATTCTGCCTGTGTCTTCTGCCTAATCTTCTGATATAGAGTCTAGCTGTTGTTTACATTTTCTGTTTGATCTTCCCAGTATATATTATCAATTAGACTTGAAAAATTCTTTAAGGAAATCAATATATCTGTTGCTTTGGATACATTTTGGAAATGTCACAGTGCTGCATTCCATTACCTTAACAAAATACCAAGATATACAGCTTATATGGCAAAACACTTATTTTACTCAACCCAGGATTTCATTCTTGGGTCATCTGGTTTTGTTGCTTGTGGGCTTATTTAAGTCAGGGCATTATGTTGTAATTATGTCAGCTGTGCACTGTGCATGAGAACTGTATACTTCATGGCAACCTGGAACAAAGAAAAAATAAAATTGGCCAATGATCCCAGTATATCCTTCAAAACCACACCACCTACAACAATCTGCTCATTAGACCACACTTTTTAAAAATTACATTATTTATTTATTTACATTCCAAAAGTTGCCACATTCACACCCCCCCCCCCGAGTTTTTTGCACATACCCCTGCCTCTTAGGGTGCTTGCAGACCTCACACACTTGCACACTTGCATATCTACCCCCACCTCACCCCCACCAGCATCTCTCTTCTTCCAGGCATCAAGTTTCCACAGGATTAAGTGCAAACTCTCCCACTGAAGCCATACAAGGCAATTCTCTGCTACATGTGTGCCTGGGGCCATGGACCAGCTGTGTATGCTCCTTGGTTGGTGACTTAGTCTCTGGGTGCTCAGGGTTAGTTGACACTGTTGTTCCTCCTATAGAGTTGCAATCCCCTTTAGCCCCATAAATCCTTCTTCTCACTCTTCCATATTGGTCCCCAACCTCAATTCAATGGTTGGCGGTAAGTATTTGCATTTGTCTCAGTCAGTTTCTAGCAGAGACTCTCAGAGGACAGCCATGCCAGGCTCCTGTCTGCACGTACAATATTGCCTCAGTAATAGTGTCATGATTATGGGAATGACATTAGCCAAAATTCCCAAGAGTGGGGTGCTGCAACTGGAAGAGGCCACCTCCAGTAGATAGACATGTCTCTCAATTGAATCATGGAACCACCAACCTATCTTCAAAATATTAACTCAGAATTGTTTCTGAATAAAGAAAATGCAGGGACAAAAGTACAGCAAGAGTCTGAAAGAAAGGTCACCCAGTGACCAGCCAAACTTGGAATTTATCTCATGCATGTAGACCATACTTCTTAAATGTTCCGCCTCAGCACCAAGAGATGCTGACTAAGCTTTTGGAAGACCTTAAAATCCTTCCTAAGCATTGGCCTCACAATTAGCATAATTCCTTCTGTTACTTGTATATTATGTTGGGAAACCATAGTTAATAGAAGAAGCGGTTCAGACACTAATTTTCTCTTCCGTTGTTCTTTTTCCTTATGCTGATGTTTACAATTCTCCTTATTGGCATTCATTCTAGCAGTAACTAAGCCTATAGATCTCCTGTATGTCTATCTATTATGTGTAATCATCTACTAAATTATTATTTATATAGTGAACAATTTCCTATTTTAAAAACAGTAAATATTCAGATTCCTTCTATCACTTTAAAAACTCATTAAATTATTTTTCCAGGTGTAGAAGAGTACTGTCTTATTTTGAGATAGCCTATCATTGAATAGTATTTTGAAATTCATGCAGAGGAGTATAATTACTTAAATTAGAAGTACTTTTTGGCCTAAAAGAATGCTTTTTGTTCTGTAATGCTTTTGTTTTTTTAAGATTAAAACATCCTGAAATGATTTACTTTTCATCCATTTTCAAGTTCTAGGCATTAGAAGACATTATTTTAGAAAAAAAAAAAGTCCAAGTCTTTTTTAGAAGAAACAAAATATTTGGAGAAGTTATACCTTTAAATAAAATAACACAAGAAATATATATATATATAAAAAACAGTGAAATAGGTAAATTTTACATCTACAGTACCATGAATACTTGTACACCAATGTAACAATAGTACCTAAGGGCTTGCTTTCAGGATGTGTTGGGAGAATAGATAGACGGTGTCTAGAAGAGAGCAATTAGCCTTTGGTAAACAGTTTCGGCTGAAGACTGAAGGAGAATGCACTGTAATACAATTGCCACAGTAGTGATCAGAGGAACTGCACCTCTCAGGATTTGCAGTAACTTCGAGTGAATTAAATAAAAGTCATTAATTGAATAAATGACCATCACTTGATTTTCTTAAACTGAAATGGAAAAGATTAATTCTGGGAAAAATGATATGTGATAATTATGACATTAAAATCATAAGGAACTGCAATATAATATGGGAAGAGATCTATTTAACAATATTCTGACTTCCTTGTATAATTTTTTTCTTTTTTTTTCCTTTTTTTTTTTTTTCTCTTTTTATTGAGACAGGGTATTTCTATGTAGCCCTAGCTGTCCTGGAACTCAATCTGTAGACCAGGCTTGCCTCAAACTCAGAAATCCTCCTGCCTCTGCCTCCCAAGTGCTGGATTAAAGGCGTGCACCACTACTGCCCAGCTTCCTTGTATGATTTAACTTTTAATTTTTTTATTGTAAGATAGATTGATTATTTAGTGGGAACTCATATTCATTATTCCTGCATTTATTTATGTTTTATACTTTATTTTACCTTTCTTTTTGTATATTTTTTATATTAAAATTGTAAGTTATTTCTCCATGAGAAGGTTTAATAGTCCCCCATTCAAAATAATTTTAGAGTGGAGTCCTGCATTTGATAGAGTGTGTGTCTCTGAGGAATTAATTATAACTGGAAAATGACAATGTGTTGTTCAGCTGAATCTGTGTCAGAGAGTTTTCTTCTTAAGTTCAAATGTTTGACAGTGTCTCTTGTTCTTCTTTAATTGTGGATGTTTTGATGTTTTAATTGAAATTCCAGAGGATTCATTAATTGTTTGACTTCTTTCTTCTTCTGTCAAATATTTTATAACTACTTGTTTTAACTGATCTATGAAATATACAATGTAAAATTTATACATAATGTCACAAAATATTGTTTTTGTTACATTGTATGATGTTTAAACTATGTGAAAATATATCAACTAAAAAATAGATTATTTATTTTGATCTCTAAGAATCTCTTAATAAATAGCTATTTTGTAGTAGAAAATGAATTGCTACATGAGGGATGACAATGGAAATAGAGTCAAACTGTCTTATTGAACTCTTTGTTCATTATTTTTAGATGATTTAATATTCTGAATCCTCTGGGTTTAAAATTTGTATTACAGGATATGAAAGGATCCATAGGGTATAATCCTCGCCCTTGGTAGGCTGATGCACAGAGGATTAAAATAAAATTAGCTACCACAGGCTGCAGAGCAAGGTTCCGGAGCAAACACCACTCTAATTTTACTTAAATACATAATAACACTGATAATGAAGTTTTGACAATATGAATTGTAAAAATATTAAAAGTGTAAAATGAAAATATAATCAATAGAGTTAATGTTTTAACTGCTTATCTCTGGAAGGTATTAGCAATTAGAAATATTAGCTTCAGAGATGCTGCAAAAGTGTAAACGGCTACCTAATTCTGAAGCCTTCATAGATTAGTTTACTTGAGATGGTTACTATTATGTTTAAAGTTTAAGCTTACATGAGAAGTTAAACGTAAAAGCATGTAATCCTCTAGCTCTTTAAAACTGTACATTGTCAGCGCACTTCTCTCTTCCAGCAAATATTGGATACTGTCTGGTAACATTGTGTGTTTTTGCTGGGTAGTGGGTAGAAGCAGAATAAACTCTGCTTCTGCTTTTATAATCTACCTTGCTAACTCTGCTTAAAGAGATGATGAGGACAAGTATACGACATATATTTTGGGATAAGCCCCTGCCTGCAATACACAGAATATATGCAATCCTGTGGGTTCTGCCTTTATAGACCCTGAGCTGATATGACTAGTGTCTGCATTTTGACAGCATTTTCAGGTACAGTCCTAAAACTAATAAATTCTGGTGCCAGTTATCAGAATAAATATTTCTTTTTATTAGAATATTATTCATTGTCTGATTGTGTATACCTCAACAACCCAGACCTGTAACACCTTCACTTCTTCATATGGAACCTCAAGTAAGTACAAGCACTCAAATATTCTTTTTACAGTGTTTGGAATTTATAAGTAATTCACTCATATGCATACATAAAATTAACTGGACAGTTTTTATGTATTTACAATAGTTAAATAACATTTCTTTGCTTTTAAAAGAAATTATTTTTCTTTGAACACAATGTTTTGATGATTAACTCTCCAATTCTGCTATCTCATTAATTTATTGCTATGTGATGATCTCATTTATGAATTTGTTTTCTTTATATTTCAGGTTTTTTTTTTTCAAAATTGTGCTCATGCAGCCATGACCACAACTGTCCTTTCTGAGCAATCATAATTCAACTTAAAAACATCAACAATAAATTCATAGACTGAGTTCCTGATCATAAATTCTTCTTTCACTGAAATAATTTATCTCCCCTATTTTGTCTTAGGATTTCCATGTGTGGCACAATCATGTGTAATATAGTCAATAATTTATTTCAGTAACAAAAACTTGATTAAGAGAAACATTCATTAAACTTTATAATAGTTTTTAATTCTTTGGACTTCAGTGACTTTAAATTTCTTTTCAATTTGAAGAACTTGATTAAAATGGCTTATAAGTCAAACACTTATAATGAATGATTTTACATGTAAGTTTATAATATCCCTTAAAATATGGAATTGCATTGTTAGGTAGAAAGAGGTGATGACATCTGAAACAGGTTTCATGTTCTGAATAGTAGTTTGCTGGTTACAGACTTCTTGCTTACAAGTTTTTGTTTCAGTCTAATATGTTTACATTTGCTAATTAGTGGTTCCAACTATATAGCAATGTACACTTTTCATGAACTCAGTTTCTTTTTCTTTTCTTTTTATTCTGGGGATATGTTTGAGACAGGTCTTACGTTACAGCACTGATTTCTTTGGATGTCACTTTATAATGACCAGACTGGCTTTAAACTTTCAGAGATCACCTAGCCTCTGTCTCCCAAAGGCTGAGATTAAAGGCGTGTCCAGCATAAGTTAAATTTTTAATCTTTCATTTGTAATATAAACATTATAGTAGAGAAATTTTAATCTAGCAACATGGCTGCTCTGGCAAGAGATCACATCCAAAGATGTTCTAGGTCAATGTGATCCTGTTGGAATGCAGGCACACTCTGGATTATAGAATGATCTGCCTGGAAATACATACATGCAACTTGTACACATTTTTTCATAACTTTGTAAATTCATATTACATCCCAATCTAATCTCCTCTACTTCCTTTTCTCTCCATCCTGGCCTTGCAAATCCTCCCCTCACTTACACCCTTCTCTTCTTGAAGAAGGTTAAGACCGCCTTAGATACCACTCCACTCCGAACATCTAGCCCTATCAGGATTAAGAACCTCATTACCCACTGAGACTCAACAAGGCAGTCTAGGTATGATAAGCGAATCCAACAGCAGAGAACAAAGTCAGAGACAGAGTACATTCCAATTGTTAGAGGGCCCATGTAAAGACCAGGCTTTATATCAGCTACAAATGTGGGGGTGTAGGGGGCTAGTTCTATCTACTACATGCTCTTTGGTTGGTGGTTCTATCTCTGTGAGCCCCCATGGGCCCAAGGTAGACTATGTAGGTAATCTTGTGATGTCCTTGACCCCTCTAATCGCTAAGTTTTAATCCTCACTCTTGCACAAGACACTTTGAGATGAACCTGATGTTTGCTTCTTGGTCTCTGCATTTGTTTTTAAATGGTACTGGATGTAGCCACTTAGGAAACAGTTTATGTATGCTTGCTTCATGTATGGAAGCATAGCAAAGTATCATTAATAATATCAGGCTTGTCTCTCTCCCATGTGATGGGTCTTAATTTGGGCTAATAATTGATTGTCTGTTTCATAACTCTCTGCTCCATCCTTATCCCTATGCATCTTGTATGACATGAAGTTAATGGCAGTTTATAGAAGGAAACAGCCATGTTTGAAAGTGGCATCTAGTTGAGTGGCAGACAAAGTGATGAATCAAAGGTAGATTTGATAGAATATGCAAAAATAGGATATGCCATATTCTCAAGAAAACAGCACAAAAAAGAGTGTCTACTTATGAGCAGGCAGAGAGAGAGAGAGGTGGTGGTAGTAATGGTGTTGGTGTTCTGGTTATAGTGGTGGTGTTGGTGTTCTGGTGGGTAGTGGTCATGTTGATGTCCGGTGGTGGTGGTGGTGTTGGTGTTCCGGTGGTAGTGGTAGTGGTGGTGGTGTGTATGTGCCCCCATGCGTTTGTGTGTGTGTATGTGTGTGTGTGTGTGTGTGTGTGTGTGTGTGTGTGTGTGTGTATGTGTGAGTTTTGTCAGTACAGATTTAAAAAAAAAAAAAGGTTGAGGAGAGAATAAACCAGAAAAAGGTGAAGACAGAATGAACCACAAATGAGATGAGCCAGAACATTAGAGCATACTGCCAAAGTTATTATAAAGCCTAGCAGAACCATTCAGTCAGAAGCCAAGAGAAGATGGATTGAATCAATCAGATAGAAGACTAGAAGCTTCCAGGACTAGGCTTAAAAAAGTAAGAACAGAGAAAGATTCACTCTGGTTATGGTCCAAGTCATGTATTTGCATAGCTTGTGTTTTGCTGTCATTTCATCCCTTCATCTGAGAAAGTAAAAATGAAATTTACACATACGCTCACCCAGACCAGCCCGGATCTGCCGGAATCCGGGGCCTGAGAACCCGGGGACAGAAAGGTGCCGAAACTTCCGGATTTCACTTGCAGGCAGAAACCTCTGCCTGAACTGCCATGAGTCGGTAGCCAACGAGCGCCATAGAAAGGTAACCTCCCAGGAACTTGAAAGGGCCGTGAGTGGGGTTGAGGGGAGCAGCACCTCTCGCCCAGACCTGCCCGGATCTGCCGGGATCCGGGGTCTAAGAACCTGGGGACAGAAAAACTCCGAAACTTCCGGATTTCACTTGCAGCCTGCGCTGCCAGGAGTCGGAAGCCAACGAGCACCAGAGAGGGGTGCCCTCCCAGGAACTTGAAAGGGCCATGAGTGGGGTTGAGGGGAACAGCACCTCTCGCCCAGACCTGCCTGGATCTGCCAGGAACCGGGGCCTGAGAACCCAGGGACAGAAAAACTGTGAACTTTCCGATTTACACTGGTGCCTGGGGTCCTCAGCCTGGGCCACAAGGCTCCACGTGAACAGGAAATTCCAGAAGTGCTGACACACCTTTGAGCACAGGCAAAACCACCACTTCTGGATCAAGAGAGACCTTTACAGAACCTTTGGGGCATAGGAACCAAGGGATAGCTGGGGACAAGATACTTCTGATTCCATTCTGCACCCCAGAGCAGACCCTGAGGGACAGCTCCCCAAACCCAAACACCTCTCAGAGAGAGCTGGTCTTCAAGGAGTACTGACACAGAGATCTGCAGGAGGGGCAAGCCACAACCGGACAGAGTAAGATCAGCTATCATCAGAGTCAACAAGATGGCAAAAGGTAAGGGTAAGAACATAAAGAACAGAAACCAAGA
>CM052712.1:49067424-49140104 GCA_028551405.1 Uromys caudimaculatus
AATGGACCTGACCCCCCCCCCCCGGTCCTCCTGGAGTTTGGACCACCACCCAAAGAATACACAGTGATGGACTTATGGTTTGGACCACATATGTGGCAGAGGATGACCTCGATGGCCATCAGGGGGAGAGGAAAGGCCCTTGGGCCTGAGGACGTTAGAGGCCTCAGTAAAGAGGAATGTCAAGGCGGGAATATGGGGATGGGTGGTTGGGAGGGGGGTGGGAGGTGGAATTCCCTCCTAGAGGTGGGTTGGGGAGGGGATGGGGGGTACACAAAGAGGAGACTCAGAAAAGGGGAAACATTGGAAATGTATATAAAGTATCAAAAATAAAAAAGGAGAAAAAAAAAAAAAAACCACTGAGCTATCTCTCCAGCCTTCAAGGAATAAATGTTTATAGGTAAACAAAAAGAATTATGTTTAGAGGGCTGGTGTTTTATTTCATCATCACCAAATGAGTCTATATTTAAATAAACACATCTTAGAATTCTCTAGAAAAAAAAAAAAGAAATTTACACATACACACACACACACACATATACATATACACACATATATACATATGCATATATATATTAGTGTATGTGATGTATCAGACAAACTTACAAACTTACAAAATAAACTTTAGAAAAAGTCAAGTTAAAAAAGTGGTCATTAAGAAAATAAGAACCAGAGCTGATCTATTCTTTATTAATTGCATAGAGTAGGCACATCAAAAATGTTAAATATTTTTTTTAGTTGTAGCATATCAAAAGTGTAACAGGAAAATAAATATGGCACAACAAATTAAAACACCATCCAGGAATTGCAACAGATGCCTTTAACCCATCTCTATGATTTCAACTCAATTCTTTTCTACATAGCAAGTTCCACAACAGCTAGGATTACACAATGAGAATATGTCTCAGAAGCAACCAAATAATCAGAGAAAAACACAAAAATTATAGTTCTAAGTAAATCTTAAAACATGAGAATCCATAGTCATGAAATAAAAACCTAAGATGAGGTTTGTAGTCATACTATCAAACCGAGAAGTGTTTAAAAATGAAATGATTTTTGCTAGTTTTAAATTGTAGCTTAAGTGACTTAACTTCAGATAAGGATAGAGAATATACAACAAATTAAATTAATAGATATGTTTTCTTATACATCATAGATATACCTTGGGTGTCTATATTTAATAAATGCATCAGAGTAATAATTGAAGAAATATAACTCTATTTCAGGGACAGAGTTTCAGTAGTGCATCAATCTAATCTTTTTTGATTGATTTTTGTAACATTTGTAAGTTTTATTGTAAATAGAAGCTAGTTCAGCCTTAAAAGGATGAATCAGCAGTTAATTCAGCTTATTGCTTGCCAATGTAGCTTTTATTTACCTGATATAATTATCACCTTGGAGGCTTCCTGCTAAATAAGCTCATCCTTTCTAGCTCTTTGTGAACTCTGTCTGTTTCAACTCACATATTCTTGCTCAAAACGCTTCTGCAAAAGACTGATTCGATATGGCTTCTCTTAGTTTCTCACTGAATTGCTCTCCTTACCCTCATACTAACTCTGGCAATTTGTTCTAATCTTATGTCTTCTTATTCTCTGGCTTCAATTGCCTCTGCTGACCTGCAGTGAACTGCAGAAACTGAGGAAAGAAATCAAATTCCTTGTACTGCACTCACTGTACTGACTTCCAACTGACTCAAGTCCCAACTCACTGACTGACCTGAATTGATCACCTCCACTCTCCCTGTGCTGTTCTAAAATAGCTGTTCTCCTGAGAACTGGACATACCTAACTCTCATTCCATCAAATCTTTCTCTGATTCATTACTTTGTCCTTCAATTAGATATTATTGTTTGGAATCATAAATGCTTACTAAAAAAATTCTAGCCTGATGGATTAAAGGTGTGGATTGAGGGTGTGTCTACATTCTAGTCAGGTCTTTGGATGTGATTAGAGCACTCATCTTGCTGGATTAAAATTCCTCTATAATTTCTCTTAAAGAAAAGTGAAATTTGATTCATAAGAAATCATACTTGTAGGCTATACTCATCCTTATCTTCACTCTAGATTTAATTCCTTTTTCTTGCCTTCCTTGGCAATTGAACTCATATGGCATGCTCACATATTTATACACACTCAAATGCATAACTTAAAATAAAAACAGATCTTTAATAATGGATATTTTATTTTAATGCAGATATGTAAATGTTATATAATAATATTTTATAGTCTTTATTATGAGCACATACTATCAGAAAGTTATGTGGAAAAAGATAATTTATCTAAAAGATGAAAGTTTGGCTATAAGGTACTAAAATTTTAGTGAAATTTAGAGTGAAATTAGGTGTGTCTATAAAATTATAATTCTCTAATTAGCTGATTCTAGAATTGGTGGTTTTAGGATAATAACTTTTTAGTGAAAATAGAAAGGATATTAAAGAGATTTGTATTGTTTTTTCTCAACCATGTTAATACTTGAAGCTGATGTATTTTTTATTTTGAATACAAAATGTAAATGACAGGCTGATTGGAAGTGTCACTGTGAGTTCATGCCCAGCAGAGAAAGTGTGATATTAATAAGCACAAAAAGGAGAAACTTATTAAATAAATGTTGAGAATGGCTACCAACTTGACATTAAATTGAGAGGAAGAGTTGAAAGTAATATTGATCTAACTGTATTTAATATTTATTTAATCATAGTTAAGGATGAATTGGAAGTGTTGCATTTTAGCATAATCTTTGGTTGGTATAATTTATATTGTCCATATTTGTCTTAATCAAATCTTAAGGCAATTAAAATACCCATTTTATTATAATCATTTAACAGAAGTTTTTAGCTAAAGATGATATACTTACCTGTTCAAATGATAATATTGACTATCATCCCACGGACCGACATAGTTTTATAACATTGACAAAAGTATAAGTGGCTTCAGAGAAAAAGCCTCCTGTGACAGTAGTCATAGCAGTGCAAAACTGAAAATTCTTGGTATTATAAGAAAGGTATTATAAATGGCTGGTATTTATTTTCTTCTTAAAAATTGCATGCTTTAATATTTAAAATCCTCTGATGATAGAATTCCACATCACCTTATATTAAAATAAAACTACATGAAAATGTTTATAATACAAAACAGTATCACATTTCTAGTCTCTAAATAGACAGTAATGGCAACTTAAGATATATTCGGTGAATTAGAATATTAAAGAAAATACTGTGAACTTTAATAAAAACAATCTGTTTCTATGTAAAATGTGTTCTACTCATTTGGCTTTCAATTCAATTCTAAAAAGAACATTGAGTTACATTTAATAAATGCGTTTACATTATTATACTAAAATAATTTACAAAACCAAAATATATACAACAATCATTACAGAATATTTGTTTGTATATTACATTTTTGTAATATACACAAATGTGTATATTACACATTTCATCACATTTGATTGGTTTTAAAAACATGAGAAGAGTACTTGTGAAAGAACCTCAGTGAAAATGGACATCATGCATTGACCAAAATTGAATTGGCAAGTTCCAATTAAGATTCTATTTTAATCTGTACAAAACCACAATGGTGTGATGCTTGACTCTTTTGTTCTCATCTCCTACATAAATCATCAAGATTTTGTAGTTTTCACTCAACTTTATTTAAAACATTGCATAATGGATAAAGGGAGATTATTGAGTTTTTAAAAGTGTCTGCCTCATGAGCCTGGTGAACTGAGCTTGATCTTTAGACACATAGAGTAAGAACAGAATTGAATTGGATCATGAAAATTGTTCTATGACCTCAACCTTTATGCTAATTTTAAAGATATGAAACACCTGACATGATACTTATGAGGGAAACATTTCATTTCTTATAAATAAATTTGGAATAGAATATAGAAATAAGGGGGAAGCGAAAATAATAATCATATCTCAACAAATTAGGTTGGTAAGGGAAAGATGCTTCTCAACACAATAAATGGTGGTATATGTTGAGGTTAGAAGTAACATCACTGTTAGATTGAACTTTGCTGTAGGGGATATGTTCTCAAAAAAAGAGAAAAAAATAATAACAAACAAACAAAGAAGAACAAAGCCAAACAGACAAAAACAGTCTTTCCCCCAAAAACCCAAAAAACAAAAATTGGACAGATAAGAGATGTCAGTTCTCTTCATTATATTCACCAGATAACTAGGAAATAAAATAAAATAAATCAAAATAAATGAAATTACCTCTGTTTGCTGATGTCATGACTATATAGATAGAAAACAATGTAAAGGCTATGCACTGAAAATCGCTTAAATTAATGCACAGAACCTCCTGACATATTTATACATGTAAGTCAGTATATTATCACAACTATAATCTGAGAAGCCCCTATTTGCAGTAGATATAGGTATATTCACCTATATACACACTGTCACATAGACAAAGATGCAGACTCACATACAAACACACATGCATACACACACACCCACACACACACACCCACACACACACACCCTTGTGTGAATGCATGACCATAAAACAGACATAGATCCATAATCATACATTTTTTAAAGAGATCAAAAAAATGTTATCCTGATATGTTTAAAGGCTGATAGTAATGTATTTTGGCAAGTACATTTATATTGGTACCTAGAAATTCATAAGTTAGCTACAGTATGAAAGCCAGAAAAGGAAACACAAATAGGTTCTAATGAATTGAGTATTGATTGCCAGAGAGAAAATAGAAAAATAGTCATGCATTTAGGGCCATAGATTTTTTATTTTATAGATTTTGCCTATCTATTTCCTTCAATTGTGTGCTTATTCTGCTATATTTTAGATCAATGTATACTGTGTAAATAACTACAAAGGAAATTAGATCTCAGTTCTAACTTAAAAGCATACTATAACATTGCATTTCCTAATCTAGCCCTTTGTGTTCTCTGCTCTTTCCAAGGAAGGTTCAGCTCTCACTACATTACAATATAGTAGAAACCTTTGTATCAAAACATATAACTTACTAAGTTGTAAATACTTGTTGTTTTGCCTTGAGAATAAAATACAATATAGAAGAAAATTCTTAGAAGAAAGGCAAAGACCCTTCTTTAGCCCCTTTCAAACATATCAGAACCAAATATTAGCATACTTGTCAGGATGGACCTACTGTATCTCAGAGCCTGCTGAATGCATATATAAACTTATGTGTTCATGTTTTATTCTTCATGATATAGCATTTGTTCTTTTCACAATTAGTTCTATACATTTAAAATTACTTTCTTATTCAATGAATATTTCTCACTCATTACATGTGTAAAGTCACATTAGATATTGATGATAGAATAATTAAAAATATGGATTAATCTATATTTACTATTTTTATTTAAGTATAGATGTACAGATTCATGTTCATGATTTTCTGATGATTCTGAATAATTATAAAATAGTTGTGTATATATATCAGACATTACTTTAATGGAAATAAATTACAATGCACAAGAAAATGCCTTTCCTAATTTTAGACATGAGAATAGAATTATAAAGGTTGGAGTGTAGCTTAGTATATCATGGACTTAGTATGTAAAATGCTTTGAATGAGTGTATAACCCAAAATTTTCCAAAAAGTAAAATATATCTAGAAATAAACATTGCTTGAGATTTGATGATTGGAGAATCAAAGTCAAAACATTACTAGTTAGGAAACTTGACACTTCAAAGTTTGAGAAGCAATGTTGAACTTTAGAGAAATAGGAGGCCAGAGTAATAGTAAAGAAATATAGTTGGAAGAGTATCAAAATGTTGGACTAAAGCTAAAAGGCAGAACAGAATTATGCAAGAGCTCGTAGATTATGATAAAACTGTTCTTTAAGCTTATGGGAAATATTTCCATATGTTCAAAGCAAATATGTGCAACGATCACACATAAATGTTTAAAACATAATTTGGGAAGTTGCATAGAGAACAGATGAATAGTGGATATGGAATAGCTAATGTGGGCAGACAGATTAGGAGTTTACTATCTAATTCAGGTAAAAATGATGATGAGTTGAACTAGGAAACTGTGAGAAGGAAGGAAAGAGAAGGGCTGAAGTAGTCTAAATAGAATCTCATGATTCATTTCATAGTGGAGCTAAGAGGGAGCAAATTGCCTCTTATTTCATAGAGAATGTTTACTATAAACCTCTAGTTCAAATTTCTGCACAAACAAATATATGTGACAGGCATAAATATAGTGCATATATACAATGTTTAAAAGAGCATAGCATTAGAAATATATAATAGCTATTATTACATTTTACTTTTATTGAATTTTATTTACAGTTCAAATGTTACCCATTTCCCGGTTTCCCCTAGGGAAACTCCATATACCATCCACCCTTCCACAGCTTTTATGAGGGTGTTCCCCCAACCACTCACTCACTGAAGCCTCCCTGCCCTGGTATTCCCCTACACTGAGGTATGGAGCCTTCCTAGAACCAAGGGGCTCTCCTCCCATTAATGTCCAACAAGGCCATCCTCTGCTACATATATGGCTGGATCCATGGGTCGTCCCATGTGTACTCTTTGGTTGATGGTTTAGTCCCTGGGAGTTCTGGGGGGTCTGGTTGGTTGATATTCTTCTTCCTATGGGGTTGCAAACCCCTTCAACTCCTTCAGTCCTTTCTCTAACTCTTTCATTAGGAAACCCATGCTCAGTCAAATGGTTGGCCTGAAGCATCCACCTCTGTATTTGTCAGGCTCTGGCAGAGGCTCTCAGAAGGCAACTATATCAAGATCTTCTTGGTATCTGCAATAGTGTCTGGATTTGATATCTGTATATGGAATGGATCCCCAGGTGGGGCAGTCTCTGGATGGCCTTTCCTTCAGTCTCTGCTCCACAAATTGTCTCTGTATTTCCTCCCATGAGTATTTTGTTCGCTGTCTATGAAGGACTGAAGCATCCACTTCATGTGGCCTGCGAATTGTATCATGAGTATTCCAAGCTTTGGGGCTAATATCCACTTATCAATGAGTACATAATATATGTGTTCTATTGTGACTGGGTTACCTCAATCAAGATGATATTTTCTAGTTCCATACGTTTGCCTAAAATTTCATGTTTTTAATAACTGATTGGTACCCCATTGTGTAAATATACCACATTTTCTCTATCCATTCCTCTGTTGAAGCACAACTAGGCTCTTTCAAGATTCTTGCTACTATAAATAAGGATGCTACAAACACAGTGGAGCATTTGTCCTTATTATATGTTGGAGCATCATTTGGGTATATGCCCATGAGTGGTATAGCTGGGTCTCCAGGTATAATGTCCAATTTTCTGAAAAAAATACCAGATTGATTTCCAGATTGGTTGTATTAGCTTGCAATCCCACCAAAAATGGAGGGCTCTTCCTCTTTTTCCATATCCTCACCAGTATCTGCTGTCACCTGAGCTTTATTATCTTAGCCATTCTGACTGGTGTGAGGTGGAATCTCAGGGTTCTTTTGATTTGCATTTCCCTAATGACTAAGAATGTTGAACATTTTTAGGTGCTTCTCCGCCATTCAATATTCCCCAGTTGAGAATTCTTTGTTTAGATCTATATCCCATTTTTTAATAGGGTTATTTGATTCTCTGGAGTCTAACTTCTTGAGTTCTTTTTATATATTGGATATTAGCCCTCTATCAGATGTAGGATTGGTAAAGATCTTTGCCCAATCTGTTGGTTGTGGTTATGTTCTATTGACAGTATCTTTGCCTTACAGAAGCTTTTATCAATTGTTGATCTTAGAGCATTAACCACTGGTGTTATTTTCAAGAAATTTTCCCCTGTGCCCATGTGTTTGAGGCTCTTCCCCTCTTTTCTTCTATTAGTTTCAGTGAATCTGGTTTTATGTGGAGGTCCTTGATCCATTGGTCTTGAGCTTTGTACAAGGAGATAAAAATGGATCAATTTGCTTTCTTCTACATGCTTCTCCTCCCGGTTCTCCCTCATATACCTCCTCCCCCATTCCCCACCCCCCTTCTCTTCTGTAAAAGGGCATGCTCCCCAACATATCACCCCAACTTGGTATATCAAGTCATTGCAGGGCTAGGCACACCCCCTCTCACTCAGGCCAGACAGGGCAACCCAGTTAGGAGAATAGGATCCACTGTTAGGCAACAGATACAGGAACAGCCGGCATTCCAGTTCTTGGGGGATCCACCTGAAGATCAAGTTGTGCATCACAGCTACTACATATGTACAGGGCAGGGAGCATCTAGATCCAGCTCATTCTTACTCTTTGGTTAGTGGTTTAGTCTCTTGGAACCTCGAAGTGTACCGCTTATTTGACTCTGTTGTTCTGCCTATGGAATTCCTATTCTCTATGAGTTCCTCAATACTTCCCCCAATTCTTCCATAAGACTGCCTCAGCTCCATCTAATGACTGGCTGTGGGTCGCTGCATCTGTTTACATTCTCTGCTAATTAGAGCCTCTCAGAGTACAGGTATGTTAGCATACTATCTGCAAGCATAACATAGTATCATTAATAATGTCAGAAATTGTTTTTTACCAGTGGGATGGGACTCAATGTGGGTCAGTCATTGGTTGGGTGTTCCCTCCATCTCTGCTCCACGTTCGTCTGTGAACATCTTAGAGGCAGGACACATTTTTAGGTTGAAGGTTTTGTGGATGGGTTGTTGTTCTTATTTCTCCACTAGGAGTCCTGCCTAGTTACAGGAGGAGCCCTCCTCTGTCTCCATATTCCCCACTGCTAGAAGTATTAGCAAGAGTTACCGCCATAGACTACTCCCGGGAGTGCTCCCTGCATCCAAGACTTTGGCACATTCTAGGGATGCCCCTCTATCCATTGCCAATTTCCATTCTTTCTCCTCTGTTTTCTCTACATCTGATATGCCTACTGTCCTGTTCCCTTCCCAATTCCCTCTCCCACCTAGTTTCCTCAGTATATCTACCTCTGATACCTATTTTATTTTCCATTCTGAGAAAGATTCAAGCATCCTCTGTGGTACCAACCTTGTTATTTGGCTTCTTTTAGGTCTGGGGATTGCAGCTTGGTTATCCTGTACTTTATTACTCATATCTAATTATAAGATATTACATGTTATGCATGTCCTTTATAGTCTGGGTGACCTCAATGAGGATATTTTCTAGTTCCATCCATTTGCATGAAGAATTCATGATGTCTTTGTGATTAATAGCTGATTAGTATTTCGTCATGTAAACGAACATTTTCTTTATCTATTCTTCACTTGAGGGACCTGTTGGTTATTTCAAGTTTCTGACAATTATAAATAAAGCTGCTGTGAACATAGTTGAGCAAGTATCCCTGTGGGATGGTGGAGCATCTTTTGGGTATATGCCCAGGAGTGGTATAGCTGTGTCTTCAGGTAGAACTATTCCTGACTTTCTGAGAATTCATCAAACTGATTTCCAGAGTGGTTGTACATGTTTGTACTCCTAACAGCAATAGATGAGTGTTATCCTTGCTCCACATCCTCACCGGAATGTTCTGTCCCTTGTGGTTTTTACCAACCATTCTGACGGATGTAAGGTGGAATCTCAGAGTCATTTTGATTTCCAACTCTCTAATAACTAAGGGTGTTGGACATTTCTTTATGTATTTCTTAGCCATTGGAGATTCCTCTGTTGAGAAATCTCTGCGTAGCTCTATGTCCCATTTTAAAATGGATTATTTGGGTTTTTTGTGTCAAAATTATATATATATATATATATATATATATATATATATATATATATATATTAGATATTAGCCCTCTGTCAGAGGTAGATTGGGTGAAGATCTTTTCCCAACTCTGTAGGCTGTAGTTTTGTCCTATTGATGGTACCCTTGCCTTACAAAAGGTTTTCAGTTTCATGAGGTCCCATTTATTAATTGTTGATCTTAGTGGCTAAGCTATGGGTGTTCTCTTCTGTAAATTGTCTCTTGTACTAATGAGTTCAAGGATATTCACCCCTGTCAGTTCTTTTAGATTTAGTGTAGCATGTTGAGGGCTTTGATTCATTTGGTCTTGAGTTCTGTACAAGGCGATAAATATGGATCTATTTGCATTCTTCTACATAATTCCAGCATAATTTGTGGGAGATGCTCTTCTTTTTCTGCTGGATGATTTTGACTTCTCTGTCAAAAACCAAGGCATGTGGCTTTAATTAAGTGTCTTTCATTCAATTTTATTGATCATCTTGTCTGTTTGTATACAAGTACCATGCAATTTTTATTATTAATATTATTGCTCTGTAGTACAACCTAAACTCAATGGTGTCGATAGCCCCAGACTTTTTTTTTTATTGAACTGAATCATTTTTGCTATCCTGAGTTTTTTGTTTGTTCTTTTTGTTTTTCCATATGAAGTTGAGAACTGTTCTTTCAAGATATGTAAAGAATTTTGGTTGAATTTTGATGGGAATTACATTTAACCTGTAGTTAGCTTTCAGCAAGATTGCCATTTCTCTATGTTAATCCTACCAATACATGAACAAGAAAGATCTTTTCATCTTCTGATATCTTCTTCAGTTTCTTATTTCAGAAACTTGAAATTATTGGAATACAGGTCTTTCAATTGCTTGGTTAGAGTTACACCAAGACATTTTATATTATTTGTAGCTATTGTGAAAGATGTTGTCTCCCTAATTTTTTTCTTAGCCTGTTTATTCCTTGTATATAGGAGGGCTACTGATTTTTAAAATTCTTATCCAGTCACATTGATGAAAGTGTTTATCAGCTGTGGGAGTTCTCTGGTAGAATATTTGGGGTTACTTATGTAAACTATCATATACTCCGCAAATTGTGATACTTTCATTTCTGCATTTTCAATTTGTATAACCTTATTGCTCCATCTAGGAAATTAAGTACTATATTACAAATGTATATAGATGTATATAGTCTTGTTCCTGATTTTAGTAGAATTGTTTTAAATTTCCCTCCATTTGATTTGATGTTGTCTATCATCTTGATGTATATTGCCTTTATTGTGTTTATGTATGGGCCATATACTCCTGATCTCTCCAAAATTTTTAACATGAAAGGGTGTTAGATTTTGCCAAGGTATTTTTCAACATCTAATGAGACAGACATGAGGCTTTTTTTCGGATTTTCTATATGGTGAATTATGTTGATCAATTTTTTCATATTGAACCATGCCTGTAGCCCTGGGATACAGCCTATTTAATCATGGTGGATAATATGTTTGATGTACTCTTGAATTCATCTAGCAAGTATTTCATTTAGTATTTTTGCATTAATGCTCATAGGAAAAATTGGACTGAAATTCTCTTTCTTTTTTGATTCTTTGTGTGGTTTAGGTAATCAGGGTGACTATGGCATGATAGAATGAGGTTGACTGTGTTCCTTCTGTTTCTATTTAGTGGATTGGTGTATATAGCATTGCTATTAGCTCTTTTTTGAAAGTCTTGTAGAATTCTGTGCTCATATCATTTGGCCCGGGGCTTTTATACTTGTGAGACTTTTAACGAATGCTTTATTTCCATAGGGGTAATAGGACTACTTAGTTAAGTTACTTGATCTTGCTTAAACTTTGGTAAGTGGCGCCTGTCTAGAAAACCATCCATTTCATTTAGAACTCACAATTTTGTGGAGTATAGGCTTTTAAAGTAATACATAATGATTATTTGAATTTTCTCAGATTCTTTTGTTATTCTCCCTTTTCATTTCTGATTTTCTTGACGTGTGTACTGTCTCTCTGTGTTTTAGTTAGTTTGGCTGCAAGTTTGTATATTTTCTTGATTTTCTGAGAGAGCCAGTTCTTTATTTTGTTGATTCTTCATATTGTTTTCTTTGTTTCTAATATATTGATTTTGACCCTGGGCTTGATAATTTCCTGCCATTTGTTCCTCTTGGGTGTGTTTTCTTTTTCTTCTCTCCTTCTTCTTCTTCTTCTTCTTCTTCTTCTTCTTCTTCTTCTTCTTCTTCTTCTTCTTCTTCTTCTTCTTCTTCTTCTTCTTCTTCTTCTCCTCCTCCTCCTCCTCCTCCTCCTCCTCCTCCTCCTCCTCCTCCTCCTCCTCCTCCTCCTCCTCCTTCTCTTTGTCCTTTTCCTCCTTCTCTCCTTTTTTTCCATAGAGCTTTTAGGTGTACTTTGAAATCATTAGTGTGAGAACTCTCTAGTTTGTTTATGAAGACACTTAGCTTTATGAACTTTTCTCTTAGTGCTGCTTTCATTTCGTGGCATAAGTTTGAAAATATTGTGCCTTCATGTTCATTGAATTCTAGAAAGTCTTTGATTTTTTTCTTATTTCTACCTGATGCAGTAATCATTGAATAGAGTGCTGCTTGGTTTCCAGGAGTATGTAGGCTTTTTGTTATTTCTGTTGTTGTAGAAGTTCAGGTGTGATATGGGATAATCTCATAAGATATAAAGAATTATTTCTGTTTTCTTGTGTCTGCTGAAGCTTGCTTTGTGCCTGATTACAGGGTCAACTTTGGTGAAGGTTCCATGAGTTGTTGAGAAGTTTTAATCTTTTGTGTTTGTGTGAAATGTTCTGTTGATATCTGTTAGCACCATTAGATCTATAACTTCTCTTAGTTTCATTAATTTCTCTTATTAGTTTTGTCAACAATGACATTTCCTTTGGTGAGAATCGGGGGCGTTGAAGTCTCCCACTATTAAAGTGTGGGGTTTGATGGGCAGTCAGTTTATGTTTTTGTAATGTTTCTTTCAGAATATCAATACCTTTGTATTTGGTGCATGTATGTTCAGAATTGAGAGATCATCTTAGTGGATTTTTCCTTCCCCATATCTTTTGATTACTTTTGGCTGAAAGTCTATTTTACTCAATATTAAAATAGCTACTCCAACTTGTTTCTTTGGTCCATTTGTTTTGAAAACCATTTCTTAGTCCTTTACTCTGACGTAATGTCTACCTTTTTTGGCAGAGATGTTTTGCTTACATGCAGCAGATTGGTGGATCCTGTTTATGTATCCAATATTACCCTGTATCTTTTCATAGAGAATTGAGTCCATTGGTGTTGAGAAATATTAATGACTAAAGGTTGTTTAGTATTTATTTTGTTAATATTGGTGGCAGTAGTTTGTGATTATTTTCTTTTGCTTTTGTTGGTGTGTAATTATTTATTTGTTTTGTTTTCTGCATTGTAGTTATCCTTCTCATATTGGAACTTTTCATCTAATATCCTCTGTAGGGCTCAGTTAATGGAATGATGTTGTTCAAATTTGAGGTTGTCATGGAATATCTTGATTTCTCCATCTAAAGTGATTGTAAATTTTGCTTTGTATTGTTTCTGGGTTGGCATCTGTGATCTCTTAGAAATTGTAAGACATCTGCCCAGGCTCTTCTGGCTTTTAAAACTCTGTTGAGAAGTCTGGTGTAATTCTTATAAGTCTGCATTAATATCTTACTTGGATTTTATCCCTTGCAGCTTTTAACATTCTTTTATTTGTATGTTTGTTTGTTTTTGTAGATTTTTGTTTGATTTTCATGGGGTGGGAGTACTTTCTTTTTTGTTCCACTCCACTTGGTGCTATATGAGCTCCTTACGCATTTATAGGCATATCTACTATTAAGTTAGGAAAATTTTCTTCTATGAATTGGTTGAAGATACTTTCTGGACCTTTGTACTGGGAGTCTTCAAAGTTTTCTATTCCTCCTATTCTTAGGTTTGGTTTCTTCAGTGTCCCAAATTTCCGGATGTATTGAATTAGAAACTTTTTTTCTTTAGCATTTTCTTTATCAACGTACTAATTTCTTTAATTGTATCTTCTATGCCTAGGATTCTCTTTTCTATTTCTTGTATTCTGTTGGTGATTCTGGTGCCTGCAGTTCATGTTCTCTTACCTAGGTTTTCCATCTCCAGAATTGCTGCAGTTTGTGTTTTCTTTATTGCTTCTCTGCCCAGGTCTTGAAGAGTTTTGCTTATTTTTTTCACCTGTTTCATTGTCTTTCCCTGTATTTATTTAAGGGATCTATTGATTTGCTCTTTAAAGATATGTATCGTATAAGATCTTTTTTTTTTTTTAATTGAGGTGTATTAGGATATTCAAGGCTTGTTGAGGTAGGATAACTTGTTCCTATTGATACCACATTGCCTTGGCTTTTGTTGTTTGTGTTCTTGTATTTGCCTTTAGTCATCTGGTTGTCCCAATGTTGGCAGGCCTGCTATTTCTTGTGGGAGCAGGCCTCTGGGGCTACACGTAGAGCTGATACTTCATATTGTTAGCAGGCCTCTGATATTGCAAGTGGAGCTTGTTTACCTTGCTGCTAGTCCATGATGGATTCAAGCTTCTGTTTGTCCTCATTGGGTGCAAGCCTCAAAGTATACAAGTATAGTTGGTAGTTTCTGGCCTATGATTGTCCTGGGTAACAGCAGGCTCCTAGGGATGCAAGCTAAGGTGTGTCCTAGGAAATGGACTACAGAAGGTTCAGGGCAGAGCTAATCACTACTGGCATTACCTGGAGTGGCTAACAGGCAAATAATTGGGGAAAGAGTCACACTTTGGGGTTGCTGATGGATAACAGCATCTGGGATTGTGGGCAGAGATGTGGACTAGAAGATAGAGTGTAGAAACAACAGGGCAGACCTATTGGCAGGTGGTCTTGCTGGAGAATGAAATGTGTTTTAAAACATTTATGAGCCATTAGTATTTGTTTTGGTAACTATGTTGCCAAAGCCATTATTATTGATTTCTTTAATTTTTTGTTGTTTACACATTTTTCTTAATATTTTTGTATATCCTAGATATAATTTTTGGTAGTATAGTTTTCAAAATTATTCTTCTATTTTGTATGGTGCTTCATCAAATTGAGAACTTCTTTTGCCTTATAGAAACTTATTAAATTTGAAAAGTATATCTATCACTTTTGATCCTTATTTCTTAAACCAGCAGATTATATATTATCAATTATTTAACTCTGTGTGCATCTTGCATTGTAACCCTTCTTTTTTTTTCTTGGAAGATTCAGAATTTCAGGTTTTATTTTGAGATCTTTCATCACTTTCAACTGGGTTATTGCAAGATGAAAACATTGTGCTTAATTTCATTCTTCTACCTGTGGATATCAAATTTGTTTGCTTTTTAATACCATTTGATAAACAACATTTATTTTCTTTAATGGGTATTTCTGTACCACAGATAATAAAAGTGTAATTTTGGGGTTTATTTCTGTGTCCGCTATTCCTTTACATTGATTACTTTGTTTATTTTTGTACCAGCATCATATTTTTGTTAGTATGACTTGTAACATAACTTGAAAGCCAGTTTGGTTATAAATGTAGCAGCATTATTATTATTTGGGATTATATCATCTATGTATGATATTTTGAGTAAACACAGGTTGATGTTATTGATGTTTGTGTGTGTGTGTGTGTGTGTGTGTGTGTGTGTGTTGCTGTGAAGAGTGCAGTTGCAGTTGTGGCTGAGATTGCCTTGACCTTGTAGTTTGCTTTGCACTGGATGACTACTTTAACTGTTAATTTTTCATTACATAAAAATCTGTAGTATTTCCTCTTTTAATGCCTTTATATTTTACTTCAGTGATTTGTTTTCCATTCTATATGTTTTTCACTTCTCAGTTAGATTTGTTGCAAGGCACTTTCATATTTTGAGGCTATTATGAATAGAAGTATTTCAAAATTTCTAAATATTCATCACTGTGATATAGAAAACAACTGTTTAATTTTAATTTGTTCTCATTTATCCAAGATTTTTGGACAAAGCATTAAGTTATTTATTGGAGATAGCTCTAATTGTGAGCTATATGAACTTAAGGGTATAAATATTCCTGATGTGACTATCTTCATTTTATCCGATATATTGGGTTGATATTTAAGTCTAGAGATTTATTTTTCTTTAATTTTTTTTATTTGATCTACTCATTATTTCATGTTGGTTGTGCAGTATCTACAAGTTTCTACATTTTTTTATAATCTTAGGATTAGTGTATGAACATTTGGCTGTCGGCATGTTTTTCAGAGGCATCAAAATTAGGGTTCCTCTTCTCTGCTATCATCTACTTGTCTGAATCTTTTGATGAGGAAACTGAGTCCTTGGATATTCATCATTATTAGTATTAGTATAAGGTGTATAATAGCTCCTGTCATTGGGTTGAATCTGTAGTGCTTTGTGTTTTCTTAGTCTTCCATTTAAACAAATATTTTATTTCTGTAATTATTTCTTTTAATTTTTGAAATTATACTCAGAACCATTTTCTTCTTACCTTTCCTTTCTTCAAACTCTCCTATATACACTTCCTTGCCCAGTTTTTAAAATTCATTATCTCTTTTTTCATTAATTCTTGCTATATTCTTATATGTTTATGCATTATCAGAAACTACACCCATATTATTTTACATACATAGTTGCCTCAAAAGAAGTTAAGTGTACAACAATATTAGACATGCTAAGATGAACAAGAAAAGTCCTGGATGCCTCAGTCATACTCAAAACACATAAAGAAACTAGAAATGTTGTACAGGGGAGCAATAGTTTTTTTCCCAGGCAATTAACACACCCATACCAAACAGTCAACCCTAAAAATGTACATACAAACAAGTAACTTTATAATGACTGATGAGGTTGCAGTTATGCATTTAGCATCCAGCCCTGTAGCACCTTCCTGCTTTTTTTTTTTTTTTTTACTTTATCTGCATTTATTTTATGCTGAATTTATTCCCATGCCATGAGTTTTTGTTTCTTCAGTTTCTTCTGGGATATCTTTTTCTTCTGTGCAACCTCCTCTTCTGGCTTTGGAACAATCTGTTCCTTCTCAGTGAGGATCATCTCAATGTGGCAGGGGGAGCTCATGTATGGGTTAATCCGACCATGAGCTCTGTAGGTTCGTCGGCGCATCTTTGGTGCCTTCTTCACCTGGATGTGTTCCATGACTAGAGCATCTACATCTAAACCCTTAAGTTCAGCATTACTCTCTGCATTTTTAAGCATGTGCAGCAAAAATTCGGCACTCTTTTTTGGCCACTGTCCCTGTGTCCAGCCCCACTGTTTGGCCTGGGCGCACCTCCCTTCCTGCTTTTTGTTGGATGTCTTTAGTATTCTCTTCAGTTCAAAGGATTTTCTTCAGGATCCTCTGAAAGCTTTGTGGACCTTGATTGCTTTAGGCAACTTTGATCACTGAAAGATTGATTTTCCTTCCATTATGATAGGTCATTTTTCTGAATATTCTAGGTTGGATTGTCAGTTGTGAACTTCCAGAACTTGAAATGTATTTTTATGTGTGTGTATACTTCCGGTTTTCAGACTCCCCATTGACAACCTGTTATTCTGAATTGGCTGATAGTTTATGTCATCTTGTTCTCTTCGGACGCTTTTAATACAGTTTCTTGGTATTTCATTTTTATTTTGTATATGTTTTTTTCCTTTTTATGGTCTTGCCTACTTGATGTTGTATTTGTTTCTTGTTCCTGGTTGTGTGTCTTTCTATAGATTCTGGACTTTTTGTTTTAGGATCTTATTAAATACTCTTTCTATAAAACAGGCATGCAATTATTATCCTTCTTCTATGGCCATAACACATAAAAAAGTTTCCTGGTATGTCCCTCGTGTGTGTGTGTGTGTGTGTGTGTGTGTGTGTGTGTGTGTGTGTATAATTGAGTTTAACCTAATAATACAATTATTCTGTTCTTTCCACAAGGCTCTAATTTTATTGTCATTTGGTGTTGTTTTCCACTGAATTTTTCATTCTTGATACTATTTCAACATGGGTTTTGTTCAGTATTACTTTTAATTTTTACTTAAATAGTATTTTCACACCTTGAAGTGGCTTCTTTATTCCACCTGTTTTCTACTTTCTTAGAATTCATTCAGATCACTATTCATACCCTCTCTAGATTCATTCAAAAATGTATTCATTTTTTCTCTGAGGTCTTTAAATATATTTATCAGCATTTTAAATTATTTTTCTAGAAATTGGACTACAATTGGTAGTCACTATTATATAATAGGTAATTTTTAGAGAAGTAAACTTAATAGACATTTTTAATAGTTTTTTTAAATTTGGATTTGTCCATCTATAGTTTTTTTGCATATAGCTTTCTAACATGAGCATATTAAATAAGTAATTGGTTTTTTACTTGATTCTTTCTTTGCTTTATTTCCCATGGTTATTTATGTGTTGACTAATATTCAGCTGTACAAAGACTCACTATTGAAACTGGTATGGGTTCAAGGTGACTTTAGTTCTGTTGTAGGTGCAATGATTTTGTGAGTCCTCTGATCTCAAAAGCCATAATTTACAAGATACTATATATGTGCATTGGCTCTGGATATTTGGAGAACTCTAAATTCACTGCCCTGTTTGGATCATATATCCTATTATTTCTACAACTAGGATGCAGATATGGCAACTACAGATGAGAACTGCAGATATGGCAACTACAGATGAGAACTGCAGGAAGCTGTGCAGATCCAACTACTCTAGTTTCGCTATCAAAGATATACAAAGAAACATAGAAGATATTTAGGAGCAGGAATTTTGTGAACTAATTTAACATTAGATGTGTGCTCAGCATTAACCTTAGTTTTTATTATATGGGCTACAAAATAAAAGTTTGTGTGTATCAGAAAACCAGAATGGAGAGAGAGAGAGAGAGAGAGAGAGAGAGAGAGAGAGAGAGAGAGACTCATTCTCAAAAAGGACCAGACTAAAACAATAGAAATAAAAATGGCAAACAAAGTAACTTTGATATAAGAATATTGTGATAAGAGTTATATTCATGTTCAAAAACTATGGTTTGATATTGGCAATATGTGAAATATTGAATAGAAATATTGAATTACTTGACATTTGGATAGAAAAATACTGCCTACCTTGAACTTTTCCATGTAAATGAAATTGTTCTGCCTTTCTTGAGTTTTCCTGTGCTATTCCCAAGGATACATTCCTAGCCCCTCCCTGGCAAGAAAAAGAGAATCAATTTCCATAAATGATACAGCCAGAGGAGTAAATTTGAAGACTTGGAAGGCAGCCAGTTCTCTTGATTTGCAGTGATTTTTCTTGCATTGCAAATTTGCTGTGCTAGGGGCTTAAAAAATAGAAAAAGTGTGCTGCTTGGTCCTTGACAAACTACAGACCTGTACTGAATCAACCACCAAAAGGATGCTATACTACATCTTTGTAAAAGTCCTAATATACTTCTAACCATATGGTAATTCTCTGGAAAGCAGAGAAATGAAATCAACAGCAAGTCACCTGCTAGATTTCAGTTAGAGTTCATTTTTCATTATACAATAAACAGCATTAAGGTAAGAACAATATAAAGTCTAATGTGCTAGTGTCATTAACCCAATTATTTATTTATCTGTTTTTATTTCTGTTTTAACATGAATCTCTCTCTTTTGACAGTTGTGTCCTAGTTCTGTAAACTTAAAAACAGTTTTCTTTATGTATTCAACACACACACATACACACACACACACACACACACACACACACACACACACACACACACAAAGAGCTATATGGATACCTCAGTTGTAATGGGCATTTAATAATGGGCTGTATAGACAACCCAGGTTAACGTCCTAACATCCACATAGACGCACACTACAGCCTGAAACTCCAACTGTAGGAATTCCCAATGGACTCTTCTGACATAGACAAGCACTGTGTTAATGTGATATACATATACATATGCAGGAAAAACATCTGTGTACATGAAATAAAAACAACAATTTAAAATAAATTGAGTTTTTCTTCTATGATTTGTAATTAAGCAGCATTTATCAAAAGAAGTAAATAGTAGTGTAATACTGGAGGAGAGTCATGTTATACATGCTGTATTTTCAACACAATAGAATATAGATACATATGGAATCTTTGCCTTTATTAATAGATGACCTTGACACATACAGAAACAAGATATTTAAAGCTATTTTAATGTTGTTTCTGCAGTTTTCATTTTTTAAAAAATTACTTATTCCACTAAATACACTTTATCATGAATGTGTTATAAGGCCATGAATTGGAATGATACAATCATTAAATATTTGACTTATACTTTGAGTGCCTTCAAAACTAAATTTTAATAAAAAAGAGTTATAGGGGGCATGTATAACTTATCTTTTTTATACAATGGAATAATGATTGTATATTATGGCATATAATTCCAAACTCTATATGCTATTACCATTCATTGATCTTAGACAAAAGAGAGAAAAAAATAACAACAATGAGAAGTAATAACAACAATATGAGAAAATTAAATACACTGAGTCAATTTTTGGGACAATGATAAACAAATATGTTGTCATGAATTCATTGCACCATGACTGATATAAAAATCAGTTAGAGTTGAATTATCCTATACGGAGTCAACAGTGTTCACACTAGACATCAGAAGCTAACAAATAAAAATCCCAGTGATAGGAATGAATTCCTGAGTTTGGACACCTTAGCCAGGAATAATCCATGAACTTCAAATAATTCAAAATATTCTCATGTTCAAGTTATTCTGTAAAAATTGATGGCAAGATCATATAGTTTACAACATCACAAGCTGGAATTATAGACATGAAGAAATCCAGCTGGTATTAACCTAGAAGCATTGTCTTTACTTGCTAGCTTTCATAGCACTGGAATATGTTATGCAAGTTGCCAAAAGAGAAAGTAATCACCTATAATACTTAGCTATGAACCTTGACGTTACAATGATGTCTGACCAGAGAAGACATGCCATTGACACAATAGTGGCATGAACATTCTTCAAGTAATCAAGGTTAATCTCACTTCCCAAGATACACCTCATACTTGACACCATTAATGGACTGAGAAACTATTGCTGAACAATTCATAGGCCCTAGAGGAGAACATAGTACATTACATTCTTAAATGCACGTAGTATGGTACCCATTCCCGATTTCTTATATCCCAGAACAAAATGTTTATCAAGTTTAATCTTAGAAACTTGTTTCACAGTATATGTGATTAACACAGATTAACATAGAGACCCCTAACTAAGTAAGGTGAAGTGAATAAGAGACCAATGAATGCTGATCCTTAAAAGAAGCATATTATATTGCCCAGCAATTAATAATTACCAATGCCTAGTGCTAACTGAAAAAGCAGAAACAGTAAGAGTGATCATAGCAGAGGAAATGTTTGACAAAAAGGGAAGGTACCCTACAAAGAAGCTGCACATATAAGCACATCACTTAAAATCTCATGCACAAAGCCTTTGCAATCCTAATTCTAACTAAATCCCATTATGAAAAGAGGAATTGGGCAAAAGTCCCATTATGAATCATGAAGTTATTGGCAAGTGGTACATTAGAGATGGAGAGATAGTTTTCTCTAATACTATAGCCTTTGGCTAGGTGACAACTGCAAATATGTAAAATACTAAACATCAAAACATATGTGTGTATAAGAAATTGCTCTTGAAGAATTCAGAAAATAAAAGGACCCAAATCTGGGTGAATAGGGACTGGGAGATGGATATGGAAAGAATTTAGAGAAGGAAATGAATATAATTTAATTTGATAACATAATTTTATATGAACCTTTCAAAGGACTAACAAAAGAACAAAATAAAATCTACAGTATGATAATTAAGCATTACATGATTCATAACATAAGATGAAATTTCATTACAGAGCTGTTAAATGTCCCTTTTTGCCATAAAACTGCAGGGATTAGTGATATGATATCATGTTTTGGAGATGACACATTAAAGTTAGATCTGTGGATATGACACTACCTTCAGTGGTATTGTATTCCTTTTCAGGAAATGGTACATGGCACAGATCTGTCATCCAGATGTTGAGAATCCACTGAGAGTTTAAGTCAAGAAAAAATCATACATTAGTGAGATGAATATTCTGATTATCAGTTTAAATAGAGACACAAAGTCCATGTGAATATATAATTTTATTTTTAGAACCAGATTTTATGATATAAATGATGTCCATATATTTCCAAGATGTTATTAAGCCATTTTGATTTCTATTGGAATAGTTTTGAAACCTTAGAAATTTGATTGTAGGTGATGATGAACTTAAGTAGCATTTTATTGGTTTCCATTAGGATTGTGTGGTTTTGATTCAGTAAGTAAATTTCACTTAAAAGAAATGTAGTGGAAGATTGAATAATATGTTCCTGTTTAATGCCTTATAATTAAACCATGATTTGTAATTTAGTTTATAAAAATGTAATGAATGAATGAATCAAAGAAAATTAAAGAGTTTCTTTTTAAATACCCATGAATTCTCAAGGTTAAATAAGTCAGTAATTTTGGCTAGATCCAACTCATCAGAATATTCGTTGATACCTCTGTATAAAAAAAATGGATTGTAGCCACATATTACTTAGACAATCCAATAGCACCAATATCCATGGTGCTATGGCATGCATCAAAGGAAAACTCAATTTCAAAGGAAGATTCCCTTTAGTACTTACAAAAGGCACTATTAATAGTGGAGTGAGTGTTCTTATAAACTTTCTGCTGGTGATAGATAAACTTAACTAGTAATTAAAACAATATTTAGAGGGTTAGAATTTCTTTATTTATCAGAGTACATATTGATTACCAAGTGATTGTCTCCCTCATTATAATACATTTGATGTAACTGCACAGAAATTTTAGGTAATCCTTTGCAAATAACTAGAACTGGAATGGGAGGTCATCATTCTATTTTCTTTTTTATTCTCTGTTTTCAATAATTTAAATAGAAATTACTAGAAAAAGTTTTCATTGGAAAAACAACTTAAGGCTATGTGTGTAACAATGATGGTCACATTTTTTTGTCCTAGAATGAATTTAACCATTTTATTCTTGGTAAGTTTCTACATACACTCAATGCACATATACACACACGAGAGAGAGACAGAGAGAGAGACAGAGAGACAGAGAGAGAGACAGAGAGAGAGAGACAGAGAGAGACTATACTATTTAATACATATGCAGGTATATATAATTATTATTATAGCCAGATACAGTTTAGCATCTGTTTCAAATATTAAACAATCTCCATACAAAAATATAGAGTTCTAAAACAAACAAACAAAAAAAAAAAACTACAGACTGAAATTCTCCTTTTCCTTCTTTGTCTCTACTCAAGCAGAATGATTAGTTACAGAATGCAATGTCCTCAGTACCTGGCGCTAGGCTGCTTCATGTCAAATATCTTGATAAGGGCTCTCTGAAGAGTATTGTAAACTAGATCAACTATTGTTGAGAAGGTAGCTGGTCTTCTGACTAGAAGAAGAAGGTAGTTTTTCCTTGGTATTCTGGATCTACATGGAAGCAAGACAAACATGTGATACCAAAGACTAGAGAACTTACAAAATAAATCACCTTTTATTTCAAAGTAGTTGAGTGCTTGACTTCATGAAGATAGTAAGAGATGGCTTGGAAGATTAGGAGCAGTCGCCAATGATTCATCCCTGTTTAGTAAGCCAGGATAAACATGTTGTACATGTTGTCATCATCCTTATCTAAAGACCACTGTTAACATGAGAAAATATACATAAAAGTGTACAGTAGCAAAGCCCAATATTAATATACAAGTACAGATTTACTTGGCATGCTGTTTATAATATATTTCTATGAATATTATTTACATACCTAACATCTGACTTTTAAATTTTTACTTTTCTTAATATGAAATGTAAACATCTGAATTTTATATAACGTATTAATTTTGATACAAATATGCAAACATAAACATATAAGAGAAAAATGTTATCTACCTTTTAAGAGTCACATGAGATCAGCTTCCATTTAGGAAGAGTGATAGAACACAGTAGTAAGGCAGGGTAAAGTGGAATGGTGGAATATAGAATATTCATGCTAAAATGGGGTAGAAGATGGGAGAGCAGGATATAGGTCAGTAGGGGAAGAATGAGTAACGTAAAGGACATTTTAGAAAAAACAAGTAGAAACTACTGTTGATTTGTGTGGATTTGTTTGTTTTATATAGAACTACTTTACTGACAGTTTAAAGCTTTCACGTTATGAAGTATTCACTGCACTTTACATACAAGGAAAGAGAGTAAAATCTAGCCAATACCTCTCTAGAGAAGAAAAGTTAAGTGACTTTTTTCTGCGTGATATTTTTGACGGGTTGGTGAATTCTTTTTTGGGTGACGCTGAACTGATAATGATGTCCCCGTGCTTGTGAAGGATCATCAATCTTGTAGAATCTCAGTAACAGCATTGGTGTCAATTTTCTTTATCATGGCATATATATATATATATATATATATATATATATATATATATATATATATATATATATATATATATGATTGAAGACCTTATAGTTATACTGAATTAAGAAACATAACAGCCTGCACAAACAGCCACTGGCATAGCAAAATGATTGTGCATTCAGGGAATTTCAGAGCTATTTTTTTCTAGTGAGACAAATCCAGGAAGAATTGAAATTTTTGAAAAATAGAAAAGGAAGCAATGATTCATCTTATTTTAATAATTTAAAGTCATACCATATGCTAGTTCCTAGATTATTACAAAATATGTATGCTTTAAACTTCTTACAAAAATATGCTTTAATGCTCATGATTGATCATTTGATCTTCATGATTGTCATTACTCTTAGTAGTAGAAAATTTTAAACTTTGTATTGTTAAAACATGGTAATAACAGTAAATAAATAAAGCTGTATATTGTGAAATTATTAAGCATAAAAGATTGGGCATTCTAAATTAATCCTTCAAGTTTTCCAAAGATTTTAATATAGAAATTGAAAAATATACATCATGATATAATAACCACTCAAATTACATTGTATAAAACTGTGTTTTATAAAGTTAATGTCAAGATAGTAGTTCTACCTAAACCAAACTCATATCAAGAGTAGTCAGTTTCCACTTGGTTTTTCCAAAATGCCTTTAATGTTACTTATTCTTCCCTTATTGACCTCTATCCTTTCCTCCCATCTTCCACCATATTTTAGCATTAATATTCTATATTCCATTGTTTCCCCTTACCTTGCTTTACCCACTTTGTTCTATTGCCCTCCCTATAAAAGCCGGCCACCCATGATCCATATCACTTTCCTATATTTATGGGTATTCTCCATACACTACCAAAAATTATTATGGCAGGAATGAGTTAGCTCTTTGGAAGTTGTAGGCCAATGAAGTCCCATAAACATCCCTTCCATGCATCATGGATTATTGTCATTGTTCTTATTTACCCCAAGAATTTGATATTAAGACTGTATTGCTTTAGACAGCAAATATTTGTGTCACAGAACACAGAGAAACCAATCTAGTAGTGAACTATGTTCTGTATCCATACTTACATTTGTAGTATTGAAAGGTGACATGGATGCTACTGAAGAAGAAACATCATCCTTATTTAGATGACAGTGTTGAATTTTGCTGTAATGACTGTCCTGATTAGACATGTATCTGTGCAACAGTGGCAGAGATATGACAGGAGTAACAAAATGCCTTATGAATGGATTAAGGGCCTATTCACATCATAAGATAAAACACATACCTGACACCATTATTAGCGCCAAGCACCCATAGCATAAAGGACAAAGGACCCAGTGGAAAACTTAAAAGCATTATTCTTCTTACTGGACATAAACTTTTAAGGACCTATCATTATACCCATGGATTCTTTCATGTCTCAACCTACATATGAAAAGCTCATTTTGCTGTAAATTAATGCATGGTGATTAATATTGGCTTACAATTGATCAAGGTACAGAATAAAGGGTATTCTCATATACATTACAGCATCTTCATCCAAGACTCAATGATAAATTTTTGATGAAGTGGCAAATAAATTAGAAGAGGCAGAAGCAATAGATAACTACTAAAAGAGTGTTGTCCAGACACAACGCGACACTTGGGTATATGAACTCATACCAATTGTCAGAGCATGAACAAGTTTAAACCAGATTATGCTCCAGCATGGATGGTAGAGAAAATCACAAAACTTTATTCCAAAGAAAAGGGGAATCATCGGAAATGTAAATAAAGTATCAAAAAAATAAATAAATAAATAAATAAAGATGTAGAACTCTCAAAAAAAAAAAAAATTTATTCCAGAGCTTGCTGATGGCTGCTGAGGGACGGAGACTCATTATTGACAATGGGGCCCCTGACTGATCACATGTGCTTCAATAGATATCACAACATCAAATATCACATGGACTCCATAATTTAGTTATTGGAATTTAGAAAATATGAGGGCATATTGTTGAATGCATATGGAAGTGGAGTGGATCTAAGAAAATTTCAGAAAATGTAGGTGAACAAGATGAAAACATATTGGATGATACTCACAAAGTATTAAAAATATGTTTTTCAGTTAATGATAACATTCTTAAAACGTAGTTTCAATGTTCTCACAAATATTGTGAAATGTTGCCTTTAAATTATTATTACTGTTAACACTATTTTTCATGTGCTATAACTTAACATAGCATACAATTTTGAACAGCAAATGCTTTTGAATTGCTAAAGAAGTGATCCATTAACAGATTTAAATTTTATGTGTGCATGTGTGTGTGTGGTATGTATTAGGGGGAGTGCTAGGAACACATGAGTGTGGATGTATGTGCTCAAATATGTATTGTATATTGAGGTCATGGGACAATGTTGAGTTGTATTGCTCAGCAACCATCTTTCATGATTAGTCGGGATTTTTTGGTTTTGTTTGTTTTCTTTTGTTTTGTTTTTGTTACCTTGAAACAAACTACAGATATTTGGGAAGAGAAATCTCAATTAAGAAAATGCCTGCATAAGATTGACTGTTGGCAATGGTGTAGGACATTTTATTGATTAATGACTGATATGGAAAGGCTCAGCTCACTGTGAATATTCACCCTGGAGCTCTTATCCCTAGGTTGTAAAAGAAAGCAGGCTGAGCAAGCCATGAGGAGCAAGCAAATAAGTTCCATATCACCCTGGAATTTGCTTCAGTTTCTGCCTCCAGATCCCTGTGATGAATTTCTGCTGTGACTCCCATTCATGGTGAACCATAACTTATAAAATAAATTCTTTACCAAACTGCTCTAAGACCTTGAGTCTAGGTTATTGTTTATATCACAGCTACTTAGAAACTGAAGTAGCATGCCAGCTACTTTTTCCATTGTGGTATAGTCACACACTAGCCTGGATCTCATCAACTAGTCTTGGCAGGCTGGCCAGCAACCACCAGAGATCTAGCTATCTCTGAGTTACCAATTTTGCAATTACAAGCCCATATCACCATGAACTCCACAGCCTCAAATTTAGAAATATTTACTTCTTATTGTTGTGAGTATGCTTAAATCTCTGTGTTTTGCTCAGTTGCTGGCACAGGGAAAGTTGAGGAAATCATTATCTGGGTGAGAATGTAGTTGTGATGCAGACACTAGAAGCTGTAGTAATATACAGACTGCATAGGAGTTCCAACACACACACGGTCATATGCATGATAAGCATTTTCACATTTTGTATTTAATTCCAAGGACTCTGAATGCATACCTACCTAAGCATCTTGAATTAGTTATGCTTTGAGACCTGGGTAGAATAATGGCTGTTAGGCAATGGGTCACGAGACAATGAAAATGTGCGGGTGGGAAATGCATGAAGGGGATATCTTGTTCTCAACACATTTCTCTCAACTTCTCATGTTTCCGAGGATAAACCTTGCCTACACATTAAAATCATTCACCTGTATAAAATGTTGCCCAAAGGAATACTTTGTCACCTTAAAATATTTTATGTGAAAATTATGAGGAAAGACAATACATGCTATGAAAGAAGAATCACTGAATTCAACCTCAGTGCAAAACCAAAATATATGTATTTCCCCCTTAGGAGGTACAGAGCCTTCATTTTTTTTTTTTTTTTTTTTTTTTTTTTTTTACTTTGCCTTGTGTTGTTTCATTCCTCCAGTGTCTCCAATTTATCTAACTCCCAATTTACTTCCTTGTTTGTCTTTTTAAGCTTCTTTTCTATATTCTACATCCCTTTGGGTACTGTCAAGAAGAGTAATATACATTAATCCTGGAAAATGGAAGATCAAGAGGTTCAAGTTCTAAGAAATATGCCCTAAGGTTGCAAAGATGCCAAACTATGACTCAGTTAATGACCTGTGGGATCCTGTGTGTGCTCACTTCCTTGTTGTATAAGTGGTTGAGGAGATAAATCTTGTGGGATTAGTTTCTGTATTCTCTGTGTAAAATAAGAAAATATTCCTGGCACATGATATTGTCTAGCACAAATATTCTTCCAATTTTCAATTTCAAATTTGAGAACTCTCTTTTAAAGATAATTCTTAGTATATTAAAGGATGAAAGATAGCATGATCTTGTCATGGCAACATTAGGGAAAATAAAGCACCAGAGTCAAAATGCTTACAAATATTAGATACCTTTAAACTGAGTTTGAAGTGGTAAGTCAGTTCCATTGATGGGAGCAATATAATTCAATCTAACCTGGAAGCTTAGGTATTAAGCATCATTTGATATAGGCAGTAACTCACATCACAGTCTCATTGGTTAGTTGATATCAATTAACTTTCTCTGTTGAAAATTTGTTATAAGTCTTGATACACATGTGGACTAGTCTAAGCTACAGAAGATGAGTTCAGTCTAGAGATTGGGGTAAGAAAAAAGGTGAGAATAGGGACAAATACAGAATAATCAGAAACTGAAGATATATTGGATAGTACTGAGAAAACCAAGGATTGCCTGAGGAGGTAGAAATGAGATTCTAAGTGAATATGTGAGACATGATGCATTAGGTCTGTTAGTGGTATCTAATTCTTTGATAGGAAGAGAAGAAATTAACAAAACCATTGTTTGAGGTTTTGTTTATACTTTTGTTTTGTTTTGGATTTGTTTGATTTTAATTTAGCAGATTTAAAGGCTGGAAATGTACATATTTATTTAGTTCTTTCTTTCCCTTTCTTTTTTTTTTTTTTTTTTTTCTTTTTGCAAAGAAGTGAGGACACTGAGATGAGACAGTCATGAAGGCAGGTTTCTTTATTAACTGAAGTTTTTACCTTGTACAAGGTGGGAGATGTGATCTTGTGTGTCTTGAACATTCATCACTTTGAAGGAATTCTAAATGACACTTCTATGTGATCATAGACCCAATACAGTCCCCAAACTTTCTTCTGTGACTCTCTTTTAAAGTTTAACTTTCTTTTATCTTATTCTCAAGGTCATAAAGGTTGTACGTATTAAGAATATTACAAGCGAAAGCCCTTCTGCCCACTGCCACCAAGCCTCCCCATTCCATGGGATCTAAAGTGTCTCGAGGGTTAGGTGCTTCTTCTCTCACTGAATCAAGACCAGGCAGTCCTCTGCTGCATTTGTGTTGGAGGGGCCTTGTACCAGCTCATGTATGCTGCCTGGTTGGTTGCTCATTGTCTGAGAGATCTCAGGGTCCAAGTTAATTGAGATTGCTGGTCATCATCTTGAAGACAGGGGTGTGAAGAAATGGAACTGTGGGAGGGCAGAGCAGGAGGCGGGCAATGAGAGGACTGTAAATAAATAAATAAATAAATAAATAAATAAATAAATAAATAAGTAAATGAAAAAAAATTAAATGTTTCCATCATACAAATTCTTGTAGTTTTAAAATTGTATTTTCAGGTGAGGCAGTGGCAGGGTTAATGTTAAACAAGTGGGCAATGAGTGTGAGTAAGATGAGGAGGGTGATTAGGCTGAACACTATAATTTTTATTTGATGTGTCTTTTGAGATCAGAAATCCCTACAAATATTCTATTTTGGATCTGTTTATGTTGTTTCCAAATAAATGTTCATCCATTCTGGATTGATGAATTGAAAATGAATATATATATATATATATATATATATATATATATATATATATATATATATATAATCTTTTTAAAAAAGAATAATACTTTTTTTTTATTCATAACCATGGGTTACTTTTGTTTCTGAACACAGTTTGGAAAGCTATATTAATAATCATGTTCCCAAAGCATAGAATAGTGAATGAACAGTTTTAATAAACTAATCTGATGTTAGATATACAACATATTACTGCAAGTATTGGGGTTTAGTGGGATGGATATGGAAATAATAATTTGTAATTGGTTGCTTTACTTGCTGTAACTGAATTGACCTGGATGAATGAGAGAGTCATACTTCACAATACAATGTTGCTGAGGTCCTCATATGCCAGTCAGGACTGGGGCAGCCAAATAGCTATTTGTCCTCTAGGTTTTCTCCCTTGTTTTCTTCCAATATTCTAAGTTGACACCTAGCATTATGAGCATATCAGTCAGAAAAAATGAGTCACTGGTGAATATGTCCTGATGGTCAAGCTAATAGCATCATTTTTTTTTTTAATTTATGGTTTCTCATTGGCCTATCTACCTACAAAATATGACTATCTGCCTTCCTGAGATTTGTTATTGAGAATTGTTCTTTTGCTATGCATTATAATGTTAATACTGGCTCCAAAGGTTTGGTTGTCCCAGAGACTAAGAGATCATCATGTACACCAAGTGATGCTAAGTGACCCTGCCTCCTTAGTTTAAAGTTGTTAGTTGAATGCAGATGCTGGCAGTCTAGAGATGGGCAGTAGCTGGATTTCAGTACCTGTACTTGGAGTCTGAGGCAAGATACAGAAGGAAGAAAGGAGAAGGCGGAGAGGGGAAAAGATGCCATGGGTAGGTGTGTCATGAAAACATGGCCATGAGGGTTGGCCGATTGGAGTTAAGAGCTGCCCAGATGGAACATGGCAAGTTCTAACTTGGGCTTATTGATAGGGTAGTAGATACTAATAGCTTTGAGGGTAGTTATTTGCACAGATGTAGTGTTTTAAAGGCTTATCATAAATATAAAGGTTTTGCATCTTTTAAATGGGAACTAAATGATCAAGGTGTTGTAGAAACTCCAGATTGAGATCTGTGGCGGGAGACATCTGCCTGGGCCACCAGGGTTTCATAGCCAAGTAGATCCAGGAGAAAGCTAGCCTCCCAGGAGCATGGAAAATCCGTGACTGGGGATAGATAAGATGAGCACCACTGCACACTGGGACCGCCGGGAACCTGCTGGACACAGGAACTGAAGAAAAGTCGGGAAAGGAACCTTCAGGTTTCCATCTGTGGCTGGGGACCTTATCCTGTGCCACAGGACTCCATAGTCAATTAGCACCGTGAGAAAGCTAGCCTCCCAGGCCCTCAGGACACAGAGACTGAGAAAAAGTCAGGGGCAGTAACCTTCAGGTTTCCAGCTGTAGCTGGGGACCTCAGCCTGTGCCAGAGGGCTCCAGGAGAGAGCTGGTATCCCAGGAGTGCTGACACTTTTAGCACAGGCAAAACCACCACTTCAGTTCATATTCACTGGATCAAGAGGAACCCTTGCAGAGCCATCAGGACACAGGAACCAAGGGACAGCTGGGGACAAGACTCTTCTGGTTTCTGTCTGCACCCCAGAGCTGACCCGATGTCACAGCTTTCCAAACCCAAATACCTCTCAGAGAGATCTGGTCTTCAAGGAGTATTTACACAGAAGCCTACAAGAGGGACAAGCCACAACGAGACAGAGTAAGACAAGCTAATATCAGAGTTAACAAGATGGCAAAAGGCAATGGCAAGAACATAAGGAACAGAAACCAAGGCTACTTGGCATCCAGCTCGCCCACCAGAACAAGCCCTGGATACTCCAACACACAAGAAAAGTAAGACTCAGATTTAAAATCATTTCTCATGATAATGATAGAAGACTTTAAGAAATAAAGAAATAACACCCTTAAAGAATACAAGAGAACAGGAGTAAACAACTAGAAGCCCTTAAAGAGGAAACACAACAATCCATTAAAAAATTACAGGAAAACACAATCAAACAGGCAGAATTACAGGAAAACACAATAAAACAGATAAAGGAAATGTACAAAATCATCCAGGAGGTAAAAATAGAAATAAAAAAATTAAAGGAATCACAAAGGGAAAAAACCCTGTAGTTAGAAAACCTAGGAAAGAGATCAGGAGTCATTGATGCAAGCATCACCAACAGAATACAAGAGATAGAAGAGAGAATCTCAGGTATAGAAGATACCATAGATAACATTGACACAACAGTAAAAAAAAAAATGCAAAATGCAAAAAGTTCCTACCCAAAACATCCATGAAATCCAGGACACAATGAGAAGACAGAACCTAAGGATAATAGGTATAGAAGAGAGTGAAGATTCCCAACTTAAAGAATCAATAAATATCTTCAAAAAATTATAGAAGAAAACTTTTCTAACCTAAAGAAAGAGATGAGCATAAATAAACAAGAGGCTTACAAAATTCCAAACAGATTGGACCAGAAAAGAAATTCATACTATCACATTATAGTGAAAACACTAAATACACAAAACAAGGAAAGAATATTAAAAGCAGTAAGGGAAAAAGGTCAAGTAACGTATAAAGGCAGACCTATCAGAATTATACCAGATTTCTCACTAGAGACTATGAATGCTAGAAGATCCTGGGCAGAATTCATGCAGACCCTAAGAGAACACAACTGCCAGCCCAGGCTGTTATACCCAGCAAAACTCTCAATTAACATAGATGATGAAACCAACATATTCTATGACAATACCAAATTTACACAATATGTTTCCATAAAATCAGCCCTACAAAGGATAATAGATGGAAAATATCAACTCAAGGAGGGAAATATCAACACCCTAGAAAAAGAAAGAAAGCAATCTTCCAACAAACTCAAAAGAAGATAGCCACAAAAACATAAAAATAACAATGAAAATAACAGGAAGCAACAATCACCATTCCTTAATATCAATTAGCATCAATGGACTCAATTTCCCAATAAAAAGACAGACTGACAGACTGGATCCATAAAGAGGACCCAGCATTTTGCTGCATTCAGGGAACACACTTCCATGATAAAGACAAACACTACCTCAGAAAACAATTTTCCAGGCAAATGGTCCCAAGAAACAGACTGGAGTAGCCATTCTAATATTGGATAAAACCGACTTTCACCCAAAAGTAATCAAAAAAGATAAGGAAGGACACTTCATACTCATCAAAGGAAAAATCTACCAAGAAGAACTCTCAGTTCTGAACATCTATGCTCCAAATGCAAGGGCACCCACATTCATAAAAGAAACTCTACTAAAGCTCAAAGCACACATTGCACCTCACACAATAATAGCAGGAGACTTCAACACTCCACTATCATCAATGGACAGATCTTGGAATCACAAACTAAACAGGGACACAGTGAAACTAACAGATGTTATGAACCAAATGGATTTAACAGATATCTATAGAACATTTCATCCTAAATCAAAAGAATATACTTTCTTCTCAGCACCTCATGGTACCTTCTCCAAAACTGACCATATAATCAGTCACAAAACAAACCTCAACAGATACAAGAAGATTGACATAATCCCATGCCTCCTATTAGCTCACTACAGATTAAGGCTGATCTTCAATGGCAACAGCAACAGCAGAAAGTCCACATACACATGGAAGCTAAACAATGTTCTACTCAATGATAACTTGGTCAAGGAAGAAATAAAGAAAGAAATTAAAGACTTCCTAGAATTTAATTAAAATGAAAGTACAACATACCCAAACGTATGGGACACAATAAAAGCAATGTTAAGAGGAAAACTCATATCTTTGAGTGCCTCCAAAAGAAACAGGAGATAGTATACACTAGCAGCTTAACAGCACACCTGAAAACTCTAGAACAAAAAGAAGCTAATGCACCCAAGAGGAGTAGAAGGCAGGAAAAAAATGAAACTCAGGGATGAAATCAACCAATAGAATTAAAAAAAATTATACAAAGAATCAACAAAACCAGGAGTTGGTTCTTTGTGAAAATCAACAAGATAGATAAACCCTTAGCCAGACTAGCCAGAGGGCACAGAGAGAGTATCCAAATTAACAAAATTAGAAATGATAAGGGAAACATAACAACAGATTTTGAGGAAATTAAAAAAAAATCATCAAATCCTATTACAAAAGCCTATACTCAACAAAACTGGAAAATCTGAATGAAATGGACAATTTTCTAGACAGATACCAAATACCAAAGTTAAGTCAGAATCAAATAAACCATCTAAACAGTCGCATAATGCCTAAAGAAATAGAAGCAGTCATTAAAAGTCTCCCAGCAAAAAAAGGCCAAGGACCAGATGGGTTCACTTCAGAGAAGACCTAATACCAATACTCTTCAATCTATTCCAGAAAGTAGAAACAGAAGGAACACTACCCAATTCCTTCTATGAGATCACAGTAACACTGATACCAAAACCTCACAAAGACCCAACAAAGAAAGAAAACTTCAGACCAATTTCCCTTATATAAATCTATGGAAATATACTCAATAAGTCTCACAACCTGAATCCAAGATCACATCAAAACGATTTTTCATCATGATCAAGTAGGCTTAATCCCAGGGATGCAGGGATGGTTCGATACCCGGAAATCCATCAATGTAATTCACTACATAAACAAACTCAAAGAAAAAAACCACATGGTCATTTCATTAGATGCTGAAAAAGCATTTGGCAAAATTCAACATCCCTTCATGATAAAAGCCTTGAAAAGATCAGGAATTCAAGGCCCATACCTAAACACAGTAAAAGCAATATACAGCAAACCAGTAGCCAACATCAAACTAAATGGAGAGAAATTAGAAGCAATCCCACGAAAATCAGGTACTAGACAAGGCTGCCCTCTCTCTCCCTATCTATTCAATATAGTAATTGAAGTTCTAGGTAGAGCAATTAAACAACAAAGGAGGTCAAAGTGATACAAATTGGAAAGGAAGAAATTAAAATATCACTCTTTGCAGATGATATGATCGTATACTTAAGTGACCTGAAAACCTCCATCAGAGAACTGCTGCAGCTGATACACAACTTCAGCAAAGGGGCTGGGTATAAAATTAACTCAAACAAATCAGTAGCCTTCTTATACTCGAAGGATAAACAGGCTGAGAAAGACATTAGGGAAATGACACCCTTTACAATTGTCACAAACAATATAAAGTATCATGGTGTGACTCTAACCAAACAAGTGAAAGATCTGTATGACAAGAACTTCAAGTCTCTGAAGAAAGAAATCGAAGAAGACCTCAGAAGATGGAGAGATCTCCCATGCTCATGGATTGTCAGGATTAATATAATAAAAATGGCCATCCTGCCAAAAGCAATCTACAGATTCAATACAATCCCCATCAAAATTCCAACTCAAATCTTCATAGACTTAGAAAGAGCGATTCTCAAATGCATTCGGAACAACAAAAAACCCAGGATAGCAAAAGCTATTCTCAACAACAAAAGAACTTCTGGGGGAATAAGCATCCCTGACCTCAAGCTGTACTACAGAGCAGTAATGATAAAAACTGCATGGTATTGGTACAGTGACAGGCAGGAATCCTAAGTCCAATAGAGGGCTAATATCTAATATATACAAATAATATATACAATGTTTATACAATATATACAAAGAACTCAAGAAGTTAGACTCCAGAAAACCAAATAACCCTATCAAAAATGGGGAACAGAGCTAAACAGAGAATTCTCAACTGAGGAAATTCCTAGGGCTGAGAAGCACCTAAAGAAATGTTTAACATCCTTAGTCATCAGGGAAATGCAAATCAAAACAACTCTGAGATTCCACCTCACACCAGTCAGAATGGCTAAGATCAAAAACTCAGGTGACAGCAGATGCTGGGGAAAATGTGGAGAAAGAGGAATACTCTTCCATTGTTGGCGGGATTGCAAGCTGGTACAACCACTCTGGAAATCAGTTAGGCAGAAAAATGGACATAATTCTACCTGAGGACCCAGCTATACTTCTCCTGGGCATATATTCAAAAGATGCTCCAACATATAATAAAGACACATGCTCCACTCTGTTCATAGCAGCCATATTTATAATAGCCAGAAGCTGGAAACAACCCTGATGTCCCTTAGCAGAGGAATGGATACAGAAAATGTGGTACATTTACACAATGGAGTACTACTCAGCTATTAAAAGCAATGACTTAATGAAATTTGCAGGCAAATGGATGGAACTTGAAAATATCATCCTGAGCGAAGTAACTCAGTCACAAAAGAACGAACATGGTATGTATTCACTGATAAGTGGATATTAACCCAAAAGTTCTGAATACCCATGTTTCACTTTACAGTAACTACTGGACTGAGAGTGAGGTCCCAGATGGAGGAGTTGGAGAAGCGACTGAAGGAACTGAGGGAGTTTGCAGCCCCATGGAAGTGCAGCAATGTCAACTGGCCTGACCCCCCCCCCCCGGGGCTCCTGGAGGCTTGACCACCAACCAAAGAATACACATCGAGGGATCCATGGCTCAGACCACATATGTAGCAGAGGAGGGCCTTGTTGGCCTCAGAGGGAGGAGATGCCCTTGGGCCTGGGGGTGTTAGAGGCCCCAGTAAAGGGGAACGACAAGGTGGGACGATGTGAGTGGGTGGGTGGGTAAGAGTGTGGGGGAATTCCCTCATAGAGGCGCGGTAGTGGGAGAGGATAGGGGGTTTCCAAAGTGGAGACTTGGAAAGGGGGAAACATTAGAAAGGTAATTGAAGTATCAAAAATTAAAATAAATTAAAAAAAAAAGAAACTCCAGATTGTGATTAAATAATTGTTATAAAAGTTTTTATCATCATGAGTCTTTAAAAATGAGGGGGAAGCTCTCTTGTCTTTTCTGATATACAGTTAGTGTCTCTGAAGCATAGACCATGACTCTAACAGATTCAAGTGAAGAAACCATAGCACCTTCCAGGAGCACAGGGAGCCACACTTCCGGTCATCACACTTTATCTGTAACCCTAAGATAAGAGTAGACTGAGAGAGGCAAAGGCCAGTGCCATGTGGACAAGCCAGGACAGGCACTGCAAGTTGATTGAGAGACTCTTTCAAAGTGGAGAAAGATAGAAGAAATCACATGCCTTCCAACCTCTGGCTTCTACATACTAGTATGTACATTCACCCACATGGATGTGCACACAAAACATGCCTAAATACAAACACCACATACACACTCAGAATGTATTTTCAAAAGATATAAGATGTTGAATGCAATTCACCAGTGGTTAGCACACACAGGAAGGATAATGGCTAAAACCTATAACACTAACCTCCTTCCAATACTGACAAGGTCATTGGGCAAAGCAATTAGTATTCATTGCTAGTGGAACTGTTAATGCTATAACGACTTTCTGAAAACTGTTTGTAAGCTTCTAACAAAGCTAAATACATTGTTCTTATAAAATCTATCATGCTTTACACTTTATGGAAAGGAATTGAAATATTTTGTATTTCCATACTAAACAATGTTGCACTTGAAGTGTATAATTGTTGTATTCACAACTGGCAGAACTTAAAAGCATTCAAGATTCCCTTTAAGCAATGTGTATATAAGTAAACTGTGACCCATCCAGACAATAGAATATTATTCAACACCAAAAGAAAGGAGTTACCAACCTATGGAAAAAAATAAAGGAAAAATCTGTATGTGGAAAATCATGTCAAATTTAATTGAAATGTACAACTAAGTTTTTCTCATATATTACATCTCCACTACAGTTTTCCTCCCTCCCTCCCCCCTCTAGTCTCTTAACCTCCACATACCCTCAGAAAAGAACAGGCCACTCATGGATATCAACAAGCAGAGCATATCAAGCTACAATAGGACCAGGAATATCACATCAAAGTTAATCAAGGCAGCCCACTAGGAGTAAAGGGTCCCACAAGTAGGCAGAAGAATCAGGGAGAGCCCTGATTCCCACTGTTCGTATTTCCAAGAACACCAAGCTACTCAGCCAGAATACGTATGCAGAGAACCTAGGTCCGATCCCTACAGGCTCCCTGATGGCTGCTAGCTCCTGTGACTCTGTTGATCCCACAATTGATTCTGTGGGCCTTGTTCACATGGTTCCTTTAATTCTTCTGATTCTTCTAATCATTCCTTTTCCTCATAAATAAGATTCCCCAAGCTCTACCTAATATTTCGCTGTGGTATTCTGCATCTACTTCCATCAGTTGCTAGATGATATTTCTCTGGTCTCTTTGATAATGGTTTTCCAAGGCTCTTCTCCCAGAACACCATGTAAGAAAAATTTCAGACCAAAGGATCTGTGGCTCAGATGGGGTAAAAATTCCTTTACTTGAGTCCTTGCCTGGTTACAGGGATGGCCGTTTCATGCTCTATTCCCAATTAGTAGGAGTCATTACTGGGTTTACTCTCATATAGAACAGAATTTCCTTTACATGAGGTTCCACCTCATCCCTGAAATGCCCTGCCCCCAATTTCAGTTATTTTTCCAACTATTTTCTCCCTCTCCCTATATCTGTTCCCTCCTATTCTCAATCCTACTTACTATCATTCTGGTCCCCAATATCTCTTCTATTTCCCCTTAATGGGCAATTCTTGCTTCCCCCCTTAAGCCCTCCTTTGTAATTAGCCTCTGTGGGTCAGAAGCATGTGGGACTGAAGCGTGGTTGTCTTTTACTTTATAGCAAATATCCACTAATAAGTGATTACCTAACATGTTTGTCTTTCTGCATCTGGATTGCCTCACTCAGGATCAATTTTTTGTAGGTTCATTCATTTTCCTGTACATTTCAAGAATTCATTGTTTTTAACAGCTAAGTAATACAACATTGTGTATAGGTATTGCATTTTCTTTAAACATTCCTCACTGGAGGGACATCTAGACTTAAGGGACAGTTTCTGGCTATTATTAATAACATTGTTATGAATATAGTTGAGTAAGTGTCCTCAGATAGAATGGAGTATCCTTTGAATATATGAACAAAAGTGGTATAGCTGGGCTTGATGTAGTTCACTTTCCAATTCTATGAGAAGACACCATATTGGCTTCCAAAGTGACACTGCATGGTCGTAGTTGCACCAGCAGTGGAGGAGTCTTTCCCGTGCTCCACATCCACAGCATGAGCTGTCACTTGTGGTTTTGATCTTTGACACATGTAAGATTGAATCTCAGTATCATTTTAATTTGCATTTACATCATGGCTAAGGATGTTGAACCTTAAACAGTGCTTCTCAGCTATCTGAGATTCCACTGATGAGAATTCTTGGTTTAGATCTGCAAATCATTTTTAATTGTTTGTTGATGTCTTGTCTTTTGGGTTGTTCATAAATTTTAGACATCAGTCAAATCAGATGTGGAGTCGCAAAACATTTTTCCCATTCTATAGACTTCTGCTTTGTCCTATTGACTGTGTCCTTTGCCTTTTAGAAGATTTTCAGTTTCAGGAGGTTTCATTTATTGACTGTTGATCTCAGTGCCTGCACTATCAGTGTTGTGTTCAGAAAGTCATCTCATGTGCCAATGTGTTCAAGACAATTTCCAATTTCTATTCTATTAAATTCAGTGTTCCTATTTTTACTGTTATGTGTTTGGTCCACTTGGTCTTGAGTTTCAGCAATGTTATGCATATGGATCAACTTGGATTCATCTACACAGCAACATCCAGTTAGACCAGCAGCATTGGTTGAAGACATTTTCTTTTTTACTTTGCATATTTTTGGCTTCATCATCAGAAACTAGGTGTTCATATCTGTGTAGATTTACCTCTGGCTCTGGCTCTGCAATTTGATTCTATTAATCAATATGTGTATTTTCATGTCAGTACTTTGTGTTTTTTATATGTGGCTTATAATTTCTGTAGTACAGCTTGAAGTATGAGATGGTGATATCTCTGAACATTGTTTATTTGTATAAAATTGTTTTAGATATCCTGTGGGGGTTTTTTGCCTTTCCATATGAAGTTGGAAATATTTCAAGTTCTATAAAGAATTCTGTTGGAATTTTGATGCTAATTGCATTGAATCTGTACATTGCTTTAGGTATAATGACCATTTTTACTGTTAATCCTAACAATCTATGAGCATGGAAGATGTTTCCATCTTTTGATATCTTCTTCAATTTTCTTCTTCAAAGACTTAAAGTTTTATCATAGAGTTAGTTCTTTGACTTGCTTGATTAAAGTCACATCAAGTTCCAGACATTTTATGTTATCTGTGACTATTGTGAAGGGTGTTCTTTCCTTGACTTCTTTTTTAGACCTTTCATCATTTGTTTACAAGAGGTGCACAGATTATTTACTTGTTTGTTTGTTTGTTTAGAGTTCATCTTGTATCTAGCAGCTTCACTGAAAGTGTTTGTATGCTATAGGAGTTCCATGATAAAATTTTTGTGGTCACTTATAAGCACTAAAATATCAAGTTCAAATAGCGATATGTTGACTTCTTCCTTTTTAGTTTTTATCCATATTATATCATTTAGTTGTCTTATTGTTCTAGCTATAACTTCAAGTATTATATTAAATAAATATGGAGAGAGAGGGCAGTATTATCTTCTCCTTATTTAGTGGAATTCCTTTGAGCTCTTTCCATGTACTTTGCTGTTTGGTATTGTCTTGCTATAATTTTTTTTTTATTATATTGAGTTATGTCTCTTTTACTCCTGATCTCTCCAAGACTTTTGTCATGAAGGGGTGTTGGATTTTTGTCAAAGGCTTTCCTAGCATCTAATGAGATGTTTATACATTTGTTGGTTTCAGTGTGTTACCATGGTAGGTTTTATTGACAGATTTTCATATGTTGAACCATTTCTGCATCTCTGAGATAAAGCCTATTTGATTACGGTGAATGATTTCTTGGATTAGATTTGCAGGTATTTCATTGAGTATTTTTGCATCAATGTGATTGGGGTAAATTGGTCTGTAATTTTCTTTCTTTGCTAAATCTTTGTGTGGTTTAGGTATCAGGGTGACAATGACTTATAAAATGAATTTGGCAATGTTCCTTCTTGTTCTGTTTTGTGAATAATTGGAGGAGTATTGATAATACACCTTCTTTGAAAATCTAGTAAAATTGTGTGCTAAAACTGTCCCTGGACCTTTTTTTCATTAGGAGAAATTTAAAGAGTGCTTCTATTTCTTTAAGTGTTGTGAATCTATTGAAATTGTTTCTTATCTTGTTTTAGCTTTTGTGTGTGGTTTCTATCAAGAAAATAGTCCATTTCTTTTAGAATTTTCAATTTTGTGGAGAACAGATCTTTGAAGTATGACCTTCCATGGATTCTTTCGCTTTCCTAGAGGTCAATTGTTAAGTCCCTCTTTTCATTTCTGATTTTGTTAATTTGGGTATTATCTTTCTGTATATTTATTTGTTTCTTTGTTTGGATAAGCGATTGTCAATCTTGTTGATTTCTCAAAGGACCAACTCTTTGTTTCATTAGAATGATTCTTTGTATTGTTCTCATTGGCTCTATTTCATTGATTACAGCCCTCGGTTTTATTATTTCTTGTCATCTACTCCTGTTTACTTCTTTTTGCTCTAGAACTTACATTAATAGATCTCTCCAAATTCCTCATGAGCACACTTAGTGCTATGAACTTTAATTAGTATTGTTTTCATTGTGTCCTATCAGTTTGTGTATGTTATGTATTCTTTTTCATTGAATTTTTTAAAGTCTTTAATTGCTTTTTTTTTTTTTTTTTTCTTTTTTCTTTTTGCCTTGACCCTGAGAGCTTTTAATTGCCATGAGTTTCTGGGCTTTCTGTTGTTTAGGTTGTTGTTGATTTCTACCTTTAAACTATGGTGGTATTATAGGATACATAATTTCTTTGATTTTTCCTTTATTTGTTGCCAGTTGCTTTGTGATCAAGTGTATGATCAATTTTTGAGAAGGCTTTTTTATGGTACTGAAACTGAAAGCATATTCATTTGTGTTTTTGTGAAATGTTCTATAGATATCTATTAGGTTCATTTGATTCCTAATGTCTGTTAGCTCCATTATTTCTCTGTTTAGTTTTTTTGTTCTTGTTGTTTTTTGGATTTTTGTTTGTTTGTTTGTTTGTTTTTCTTCTAGATGACCTTTACATTGCTGGGAGCAGGGTACTGAAGTCTCCCACTACTAATAAGTGTGGTTCTATGTGTGATTTAATGTTTAGTAACTTTTTTGTTTGTTTTTATAAACATGACAGCCCTTGCCTTTGGGACAGAGAAGTTAAGAATTCAAATATCATCTTAGTGTATTTTTCCCTTGAAGACTTTGCAATGTTCTCTGTCTAATTTTGTTTAATTTCAGTTTGGAATCTATTTTGTTAGATATTAGAATATCTCCGTGAGCTTGCTTCTTGGGTACATTTGTTTGGAAAAGTTTGTTTTCAACCTTTTATCCTAAAGTAATATTTACCACTGATGTTGAAGTATGTTTCTTTTATGCAGAAGAAAGATTGATCACTTCTTTTATATCTATTTTGTTAGCCTATGTCTTTGCATTGAGGAATTTAACCCACTGACATTAAGAGATATTCATGACCAATGTTTGCTAATTTCTGTTATTTTGTTGGTTTTGGTGGTGGTGGTTGTTCATGTGTGTGATGTGGGGTGTGTGTGTGTGTGTGTGTGTGTGTGTGTGTGTGTGTGTGTGTGGCGTGTGGTATGTGTGTGTTTTCCTTCTTTGGGTTTTCTTCTGTGAGATTATTTATTTTCTTGTTGGGGGTTGTTTGTATTTAACTGCCTTCGGTTGGACTTTTCCTTCCTGTACTTTCTTTAGGGCAGTAGTAGGATATATATGGTTTAAATTTGACTTTGTCATGAATATCTTGTTTCATGCATCTGTGATGATGCAAGTTTTCCTGGTATCTGTGGTAATTTAAAGTCTGTAAGTCATCTGTTTGGGCCCTTCATGCTTTTAGAATGTCTGCTGAGAAGTCCAGTACAATTCTCACAGGTCTGCCTTTATATGTTACTTGGCCTGTTTCCCTTGCAGCTTGTCTTTTCTTTTTTTCCCCTTTCTTCTTTTTTTCTTTTTAATTAATAAATTTAATTTTTTACACTCCAGGTTTTATCCCCCCCCCCAAATCTGCCCTCTGAATCTTCCATATCCGAAACCTCCTCCTCAGCCACCAGTCACCATGAGGATGTCCCCATCCACCACTCCCAACTCTCCCTGACCTCTAAACTCCCTGGGTCCTCCAGTCTCTTGAAGGTTAGATGCATCATTTCTGATTGAACACAAACCTGGCAGTCCTCTGCTGTATATGCGTTGGGGGCCTCATATCAGCTGGTGTATGCTGCCTGTTTGATGGTCCAGTGTCTGAGAGATCTCGGGATCCAGATTAATTGAAACTGCACTTTACATTCCAATTGCATCCTACCCTCTTCTCCTCACAGTTGTACACTTATGAATGCCTCCCTTCATTGCCCCCTCTCCTTATCCTCACAGGAGTAATCCACATTGAGTACCACTCCACCCTGGGGCATCAAGTCCCAGTGATACTAGGCTCATCTTCTCTCACTGAGGCTCAACCAGGCAATACGGGTATTAAAAGGGTATCCAATGGCAGGGAACAGCATCCTAGAAAGCTGTGGTTCTACTTGTTAAGGACTCACATTAAGACCAAGTTGCACATTTGCTGGAAATGTGTAGAAGACCTAGGTCAAGCCCCTGGAGGCTCCCTGGTTGGTGGTCCAGTTGCTGTAGGCCCCCATGGGCCTGGGCCAGTTGACACTATAGGTCTTCTTGTGCTGTTCTTGACACCTCCCTCTTTTTCACTTTAATCTCCACTGTTCTGCAAAACTCCATGAGTCCTGCCTGATGTTTGTCTGTGGGTCTCTGCATATTTCCATCTGCTACTGGATGAAGCCTCTCAGGAAACAGTTGTTCTAGGTTCCTCTCTGCAAGCATAGCACCCTTTATTAATAATGTCAGGTGTTGTCTTTCTCCCATGGGATGGGTCTGATAGTTAGACAGTCGTTGGTTAGCTCCTCCCTCAGTCTTTATTCCAGCTTTATCCCTAAATATCTTATAGGCAAAAAATAATTTGGGTTGATGGTTTTGTGGGTGGGTTGATGTCCCACTCCCTCTTCTAGAAGTCTTACCTGGGTATAGGAGTGACCACTTCAGTCTCTATATACCACACTTGTAGGAATCTCACCTACCCCACCAAGACTCCCCATATCCTGCCCCATCATAGGCCTCCAGCTAGTTTCAGAAATCCCCCCACACACAAATTTCTATTCACACTTCCAGACCTCTCCCATTTCCTATCTCGCCACACCTTATCATTCTTAACTGATCCCCTTCTTACTCAATGTCCTTTTTAGTTCCTTTCCTCAATCTACCTTCAATGACTATTTTCTTTCCTCTTCTGAATGAGATTCATGCATCCTCCCTTGGAACTTCCTCATTATCCAGTTTCTTTGGGTCTGAGTATTATAGCATTGTTAACCAGCACTCTATGATTAATGTATGCTTGTAAATGAGTACATTCCATGTGTGTCTTTCTGAGTCTGGCTTACCTCACTCAGGATAATATTCTCATTTCATCCATTTGCTTGCAAAAATCATGATATCTTTATGTTAGCTGAATACTACTCCATTGTGTTGATATACCACATTTCTTTATCCATTCTTCGAATAGAGAGACATCTAGATTGTTTCCAGTTTCTGGCTATTACTAATGTAGCTGCCATAAACAAAGTTAAGCAAGCGACTCTGTGATATATTGGGTCATCTTTTGGGTATATACCCAGGAGTGGTGGTATAGTTGGGTCATCATGTAGAACTTTTTCCAATTTTCTGAGGAACCGCCAGACTGAATTCTATAGTGGTGGTATCAGCTTGTAATTCCACCAACAATGTAGGAGTGTTCCTTTTTCTCCACATCCTAGCATCTGCTGTCACCTGAGTTTTTTATCTTAGCCATTCTAAGAGATGTAAAATGGAATTACAGAATCATATTGATTTGTATTTCCCTGATGTCTAAGGATGTTGAACATTTCTTTAAGTTCTTCATAGCCATTAAAGATTCCTTTCTTTCTTTATTTCTTTCTTTCTTTTTTTTTTCTTTCTTTCTTTTCTAGTCAAAGGCTACTTTCTTTCTTTTTTTGGTTTCTCTTTTTCCTTTTTTTTTTTTTTTAATTATGTATTTATATTTTACACTCCAGATTTTACTACCTCCCTGAGGTCTACACTCCTATTGTTACTGTTCCATCCCATACCTTCCCCCAATTCCCTGTCTTCACTAGGATGGCCCCACTCCCCACTCCCTACCCCACCTGACCTCTAAACTCCCCGAGTCCTCCAGTCTCTTGGTGGTTAGGTGCATCATCTCTGATTGAACACAATCTTGGCAATCCTCTGCTGTATATGTGTTGGGGGCCTCATATCAGTTGGCATATGCTGCCTGCTTGGTGGTCCAATGTTTGAGAGTTCTCAGGGGTCCAGGTTAATTGAGACTGCTGGTTGTCCTACAGGGTGCCCTCTTCCTCAGCTTCTTTCACTCTTTCCCTAGTTCAACCACAGGATTCAGCAGCTTCGGTCCATTAGTTAGGTGCAAATATCTGCATCTGACTCGTTCTGGTGCTTGTTGGAACTTCTGAACTGCTGTCATTGCTAGGTCCCTTTTTGTGAGTGCTCAATAGCCTCAGTAACAGTGTAAGGCCTTGGGGCCTCCCCTTGAGCCCTTGGATCCCACTTTGAGCCTGTCACTGGACATTCTTTTCTTCAGGCTCCTCTCCATTTCCATCCCTGCAGTTCTTTCAGACAGGAACAATTATGGGTCAGAGTTTTGACTGTAGGATAGCAAACCTGTCCCTCATTTGATGCCCTGTCTTCCTGCCAGAGGTGGGCTCTATAAATCCCCTTTCCCTACTGTCCAGCATTTCATCTAAGGTCCTTCCCTTTAAGTCTTGAGAGTCTCTCACCTCCTAGGTCTCTGGTGCATTCTGGAGGGTCCCCCCAATCTCCTACCACAGGAGATTGCCTGTTTCCATTCTTCCTGCTGGCCCTCAGGACTTCAGTTCTTTTCCCTCACCCAATACGAGATTTGGTTCCCCTCTCTCCCCCCATCTCAGTCACTTTCCATCTCAGGTCTCTCCCTCCGCACTTGTGGTTGCTTTCTTCTCCCTTCCAAGTGGGACTGAGACATCCTTACTTGGGTCCTTTGGCTTGCTGACCTTTTTGATTTCTGTGGTCTGTATCTTATGTATTCTATATGTTTTTTTTTTTTTTTGTCTAATATTCACTTATTAGTGAGTACATACAATGCATGTCTTTTTGGGTCTGAGTTACCTCACTCAGGATAATATTTTCTAGTTCCATCCATTTGCCTGCAAAACACAGGATAACCTCCTTCTTAATAGCTGAGTAGTATTCCATCCTGTCTTGAGAATTCTCTGTTTAACTCTATACCCCATTTTACAGTTGAGCTACTTGGTTTGTGGATGCCCAATTTCTTGAGTTCTTTCTTATATTTTGGAGATTAGTTCTCTGTCAAATGTATCTATGTTAATCCTACAGATCCACAATCATGGATGATCCTTCTCGTAGATAGAAGTTGTCATTAAAAGTTTTGTGTCCTTATAATTCCAAGGGCCAGATGATTCTAGCACAGAATTTTACCAGACTTTCCAAAAGGGCTAATCCCTGTGGTTCTCAAGCTATTACACAAAATAGAAACAGAAGGAACATTGCCAAACTCATTCTATGAAACCACAGTTACTGTGATACCTAAACCACCAAAGACTCAACATAAGACAACATAGGTGCAATTTCTCTTCTGAACATTAGTGCAAAAAATATTCAATAAAACACTTCCAAACTAAATAAAAGAACACATCAAAAACATCATCCCCCAAGATCAAGTAAGCTTCAACCTAGGGATACAGGGGTGGTTCAGTATAAGAAAATCCATCAATGTAATCCTCCATACAAAGAAACTAAAAGAAAAAAATCCCACAATATCCTTTCATTAGATGCTGATAAGGCCTTTGACAAAATTCTACAACCCTTTATATTAAAGTCTTGAGAGATCAGGGATATAAAGTACATGCCTAAACATAATAAAAACAATATACCTGAAGCCAATAGCCAACATAAGTAGTGAGAAACTTAAAGAAACTCTAGTGCAATCAGGGACAAGTTAAAGTTGTCCACTCTGTCCCTATCTATTCAATGTAGTACTTTAAGTTCTAGTTAGAGTAGTAAGACAATTAAAGGATACCAAAAAAAAATCCAAATTGGTAAAGAAGATGTCCAATTATCTCTATTCACAGATAATAGGCTAGTATATATAAGTGACACAAAAATTTATACAAGAGAAACTCTTAGAGCTGATAAATACCTTCAGAAAGTAACTGGATAAAAAATTAACTAAAAATAATTAGCCCTCCTTTATATAAATAATAAACAGCCTGAGAAATTAGGGAAACAATATCTTTCTAATATCCAAAAAAAAAATATGAAATAACTTGGTGTGCCTATAACCAAGAAAGTGAAGGATTTGTACGACAAGAACTTCAAGTTGCTGATGAGACAAATTGTGGAAGATGTAGTTCTGTGTTTCTGACTAAAGCTAGAGTGCCGGAATGAGCTTCCTTGGAGATGACAAATGAAGAGGCCCTATGCTATGTTCCTTTCTCCCATTGGAATGCTGGACTCCTGGAATGCCAACACAGTGCTCATGGGAGATAAAAAACACCCTAATATAGGGTCCCAGACTGTTTTTCTCCCAGTGAGAAACAGTGAGGGTTCGAACTGGGACATGTCAATTGTTTGGAGAGGTTTTCTGCAGGAGACTTAGAAAGAGATATCTATGACAAATGTCTCTCCTCATTATGGTCCTTGATAAGAAGGTCATTCTTGTCTAAATTGTTTATTCGTGGTGAAAAGGGATGCATATGACTTACTCAGGGTGAACCAGAACTTAAATACCTTTTGCAGGAACAAATGTCTGGGAAGGGAAGCTTATTGGCTAAATCCTCAGAACCCATCTAGATACCTCATTAGGATGGCGACCTCTGGGTTTCTATGCTACATGACCGGTTGTCATGGTCCTCTTAGTGAGCTATCATGGTCATGTGCTCCAGGACAGTAACCTACTCTTCTTAATTATGAGAATTACTGAGGTTCCTTAATCTGCTCAACCTTACCAGTTTTTTAGTCTGGTGGTATGGTCCACTGACCCACAGGAAGATTTCGGGAGTGGGAAGGATTTCCCATGCTTGTAGATCTGTAGGATTAACATAATTATCATTTGGCTATTTTAAAACTAGCAATTCTTTTAAATTTTATTTTGTTGGAAAATTAGTTGATTATATAAATTAGTCATATATTATCTTCAAAAAGGAAAATTTGAATATTATGTATAGCTAAACGTTTCTTAATATGCAAATTTATCCCTATGTTTACTGGTAGCACTTAAGGTATTTCTTTATGGTTTTATTTAGCTTAATTTTACATTTTACAATTAGTATATACAACTTTCTTGTATGAAAAAATTCGTCAATATTTGTAACTGTTCTTTTGAACTCTATGCCAAAATTTATAATCTCACTATTAAAGCATTTCAGATTCAAAATACTGAGTGGGTTTACCAAAAGAAAAAATGCCAAATAAAATAAAATATTAGGAAAAATGATGAGTTATTATATTCTCTTTTCCACATTAATTTATGTCTTGGCCATGTCAAATAGTTAAGAGTGGATGTTAGATAAACTTTGTTCCCACTGTTACTCAAAATTTACAATTGTTTAAAAAGAATTAAGGTATATTTTTTACAGGAAGAAAGTTAAATAAGGTGAGGCTAAACATGTTGTTTCTATGGATATAAAATGCCATAGTATTACCTCTATAGTTATGCCTCTCCCAGGTTGCAAAGTCTATTAAAATGTGTTTGTTTTTTTGTTTGTTTGTTTTGTTTTATTTTTTGTGGACTTTTTTCACATTGATTCATGTAATTAGCTATTGCTAGAACTAAGTAAAGACATGGTTTGTGTCTTAGACATAGATAAAGACACACATTTGTATTCATTATCTCTTCTAAGGTAAAATTTAACTTGACAGTAGAAACAATATTTGAAAGCTCATAGCCATGAACTAAAACCATGGAATATCAATATCATAGTTTTGTAAATTTTTTTCTTATTTGAAATATTTTAGAAATGTTAGTTTTATTGATCTCTATGTTATACATGGTCCATGCTTTGCTAGTTAACATTTGTGATTTTGAAGATAGATAAAAGAATGAAAGAATGAACAGTGAAGAGTCATCCTTTGGACACTGAGAAGAAAATAAATTGTATAATAATAACATAAATGTTGAAGAAAATGTTTTTGATGAGCTATTTTATAACAAATCCTGGCTTTTCATCTACCATATATTTAACGTCTCATAATGTGCAGATAGTAATGATTAGCTGTCTCTTGGAGATTTAAGTGGTGGAATTCATTAACTCTAAAGTCATCAGAAATGTTTGTCCTTTAAAACAGTATCTTGTTAGTCATTAAAAGAGTACTTATGGACTTCTGTTGTACTGTAAATCTTGTAGAATATAAAAGGTTTCTTTTGTTTTTGAGTGCTATATTCCTCCATCCATTTTTTTTTTTTAATTTTTGGGAAAACAAAACAAACAAGCATTTAGTACACAACTTTAAACCCAAAGAATGGCAACTAATTGAGGAACAGACAAAATGACTCTTCAGAGAAAAATTTGACAGAAGGAGTCAGAGATAGGTTAGACTCAACTCTCAGGAGAACAGCAGGAAAGAGGATATTTAAGAGCCTGAGGGGGAGAATGTCAGGCATTCAGTTTAGATGCAGTTCAGTTGAATGCAGTTGAGTCCAGGTGATTGTTCCTGTGTTCTGTTCAGTTTGTGCAGTTCATCCTGCAGTGCAGGTCCTCAGAGGCAGTTAAAGCAAGAGAATAAAAAGAAGCCAGAAGATTAGAACAAGTTGACAGAGTTAGTTTGAGGCCAAGCAAGGCAATTCAGTGAGAAGCTAGATTGAATCAGTCAAAATGAGCCACAATATCTGAGTTGAACCAACCATCCCGAGTTCAGAAAAACCTAGAAAGGGTGAGCTTATTCAGCAGTAAGCCTCTAAGATGACAATTACATCTGGGGAGTAAAAATTACATTTACATAAGTTATAACAGTAAAAGAATTATAATTTATATGCAGATCTAAAATCTATAATTTATATGTAGATCATCTGGTACAGACCCATGTAAGCCTTGTGATTGTTCCTAAAGTTTCTTTGAGCTCCTGTGCTCAATGCTTAGTTGATTCATTTGGTTAGTTTTCCTGGTATCTTCCATCCCCTCTGGTTCTTATAATATTTCCACTCCTTCTTCCACGTGGTTCTCTGAGCTCTAAGAGAAGGGTTTAATGGAGACATCTCTTTTAAAGTCTCTCTCCTCACAATATCTGGCTGTGGGTCTCTACATCTGGTCCTATCTGCTGCTGAAGGTGGCTTCTCTGATGATGATTGAATAGGTACTGATGTGTGAGTATAGCAGAATTTTATTTTGAGTCATGTTATTAAAAAAGCATTTATAAAGAGCAGTAGTGTTTTGTTTTACCAGTGTTCCTCGGATAGCTAGTATATGGTTCTTGGTCACACTAGCAGTGTCAAGTATGTGTTTCATCTCATGGATGTAAGTCTTATGTCAGATCAGATATTAGTTAGCTACTCCTGCAAGTTCTATGCTACCACTGCCGTGACATATCTTGCAAGCAGGACAGATTATAGATGGCTGGATTTGCATTTATGTTTCTCTTTTGGTAGCATGAAGAGTTTCTTCTCTCACAAAAGAGACTAGAATATGGGCCCAAAGACCTCATGTAGACACCAGCTCTACTTCTCCATGTTCAATGTGTTGTGTGGGTGTTATCTTCAGCAATGAGTCACCACTACCAGTTTGCAGATAAAAATCCTTTGCCTTACCAATGGCCTGGGTTGTTGAGGTATTTCTATTAGGCCTTCGTGGCCATCAACTCAGTTGCAGACATCCTAATCCTAGTACTGGAATTCTTGTCTGATAATAAAAGATAGCCACTAGAAAATGTGTATCCCCCCCCCCATATTAGAAGACCTCACTAAGATTTACTTCTTATATTTTAGACAGATTCATCTGCACTAGGTTTCCATATCATCTATTAAATGCACTTCAACTCCAGATGTGTTGCACCACATGCTCTCCATTGTTGTATCTCCCTTCCTACCCCCACATGTTCCTCCCATTCACAACCCCACCAACCCCATTCTATTCATAAAATCTATTCTATTTTCCTCATGGGAATATCCATATGTCCACTCTAGATTACTCCTCTATACTGACACTCTCTGGATCTACAGACTTTAGCTTGGTTTTCATTTACTTAATAGCTTATATCCACATATAAGTGAATATATACCACACTTATGTTTCTGAAGCTAGGTTACCTGATTGAAGATATTATTTTCTAGTTTTATCCATTGACCTGCATGTTTCATGGTGTCATATTTAACAACTAAGTAAACTTCATTGTATAAATAAATCCCATTTTCTTTATTCTTTCTTCTGTTAAGGGACAACTCTTATTCAATGGAACAGACTTAGCTTATACTTGTGTAAGAGAGCATCTTTGGAGACTAAGATTAAAGTAATCACAACCTAGCTCATCTAATCTGTACTTTTCATTCCTTATAATTTTATGTTTCTAGAAATGTTGTGGGGGAAAAAATCTCAACAAGTCATTTCTTTCAAGAACTCTCAATTTCTTCTGGTAAACAGAATGTCATCTTTGCTATTGGATATAGACGTCAAATTCTAAGGTGATGAATCAGGTTGACTTCCAAAGTTGATATCCATGGTAAAAACAAGTGGAAAGCAGTTGAGTTTGATGTGCTGTGTGGCCAATCTTTGCTACCTTTTGATAAATAAACAAAACTATTTATCCAAAAAGAAAAGACAGCTGCGTCCTCAGGTAGTATTATGTCCATTTTTCCAAGGGTCCTCCAAACTGATTTCCAGAGTGTTTGTACCAGCTTGCAATCCCACCAGCAATGGAGGAATGTTCCTCTTTCTCCACATCCTCGCCAGCATCGGCTGTCACCTGACTTTTTGATCTTAGCCATTCTGACTGGTATGAGGTGGAATCTCAGGGTTGTTTTGATTTGCATTTCCCTGATGACTAAGGATGTTGAACATTTCTTTAGGTGCTTTACAGCCCTATGAGTTTCCTCAGTTGAGAATTCTCTCTTTAGCTCTGTTCCCCATTTTTTGATAGGGTTATTTGGTTCTCTGGAGTCTAACTTTTTGACTTCTTTTCATATATTGGATATTAGCCCTCTATCAGATGTAGGATTGGTAAAGATCTTTTCCCAATCTGTTGTTTGTCATTTTGTCCTATTTACAGTGTCCTTTGTCTTACAGAATTTTTGCAATTTCATGAGGTCCCATTTGTTGATTCTTGATCCCAGAAGATGCTCCAACATGTAATAAAGATACATGCTCCACTATGTTCATAGCAGTCATATTTATAATAGCCAGAAGCTAGAATCAACCCAGATATCCCTCAACAGAGGAATGGATACAGAAAATGGGGTACATTTACACAATGGAGTACTACTCAGCTATTAAAAACAATGATTTCATCAAATTTGCAGGCAAATGAATGGAACTTGAAAATATTATCCTGAGTGAGGTAGCTCAGTCACAAAAGAAGGAACATGGTATGTACTCACTGATAAGTGGATATTAGTACAAACATTCGGAATGTCCAAGATTCACTTCACAGCAACCATTGGACTGAGCATAAGGTTCCAGATATAGGAGGTGGAGAAGGGATTGAAGGAGCTGAGGGACTTTGCAGACCCATGGAGGGAGCAACAGTGTCAACTGGTCTGACCCCCTGGTGCTCACGGAGGCTAGACCACCAACCAAAGAATACGCATGGAGGGACGTATGGTTTGGGCCACATATGTGGCAGAGGAGGGCCTTGTTGGCAATCAGTGGGAGGGGAGGCCTTTTGACATGAGGGTGTTAGATGTCCCAGTATAGGGGAATGCCAAGGAGGGAAGATGGGAGTGAGTGGATGGGTTGGTGGGGGAATAACCTCAGAGAGGCAGATGGAGGGGGAGAAGGGATGGGGTTTCCAAAGGGGAGACCTGGAAAGGGGGAAACATTTGAAATATAAATAAAGTATTAATAAGTAAGTAAATAAATAAATAAATAAATAAATAAATAAATAAATAAATAAATAAAAGTATAAAAAAGATGCAAAAAAAAAGAAAGAAAGAAAAGATAGACCTTTAACAGCAATTGAGTTTGGTCCTTTTTTTCTTTCTTTTTTTATTTAGAAAGCAGACCTAACTGAAGATCTAACTGTAGGAGACATATCATAGCTTCAAATGAGAGTGAAGCCTCAAAGTCTCATTAGCCAAAATCAGGAATTTTAGAAATAACAGGTTGCATATCTGATAAGCTACATCAAAAATATTTAAGGTGAGATGAACTTGAGGATCTTTAGTTTTGTTTTCCTATCTTTAGTCTCTGGAATTCTAATGGTTCACTGAGGGCAAAAGAGGAATTTATCTTTCATTGTCACAGAAAACCACTGCATTTGTCACTTTTGTTAGTAGCACAGTGTGTGGAGGGTGTAATTACATTGTCTGAAGTGATTAAAACTTCTTATTTGAAAGTGATGGCAGGGTTTCTACATGATACTGACAGAGTGATATACCAAGAACGTCTGGCAATTCACACATTTCATGATCTTGTTATTGTTGCTTTTTTTGAAGTAAGGATTGTTTTTGCTTGTGGTTACAGAATACAGTCCTTCACAATGGGGAATCAATATAGTAAATGCATATAGGAGCTGTTCACATCTGTAACTAGAAGCATACAGATGAATACATGTTAGTGTTCAGAACTTTCTCCATGTTTACAGGCCAGGAATCCTGACGCAGGAAGTTGTCTAGCACAGAGTTAAGATGTGCATCTAAACATCAAATAATTTAATCAAGATAATCACCCAAAGCATCTTCAATGCCGCGATGCTCAGGCAATTCTAAATTCTGTCAACTGGAAAATTGTCATTAACGATCTCAGGATGGTAGCACAATTTAAGAAGTACTTAACCATCATATTTGTTTGTTTTTTTATTTATTTATTTATTTATTTATTTTATTTTGTTTTTCTAATTGGATATTTTATTTATTTACATTTCAAATGTTGTTCCCTTTCCCAGTTTCCCCTCAGGAAATCCCCATTCCATTCTCCTTGCCCTGCTTCCACGCCAGTGCTCCCCCACCTGCTCCTGCCTTCCTGCCCTAGCATTCTCCTACACTGGGGAATCAAGCCTTGACATTAACCATCTTTAATAGCAGAGGAAAACTATTCAGGTAGCAGAGTGATGACAGGGAGTAGACTTAGCTTCATTGTGTTTGAGAACTAAGAGAAACCTCATGTCAACTCTGAGGGAGAAATATGAAAAAGAAGGGTACAAGAAAGAGACATAGAACTCATTAGGTACCTAAAAACCATTATGTTTTGTGAATTGTTACAATGTATTTTAATTTAATGCTAAGCCTCAGGAGTTTACGAAGTGGACTGAAAAGAAGACTATTTACTTTCTTATAATGAAAAAACAAGTTTGTGATCATCATCATCTCCAGAAAACTAAATATATTGAAGGGTTTCCCAATAAATGTAATAAACTGATGGTAAAGAGGGGCTCTGTAACTTCCAGGATGGATGCTTTTATTACATTCAATATATAAGGAGAATTTGGCTGTGAATTGAAGATGATCAGTGTCCTTGAGTTCTTGGTGTGAGTCCTTTTATTTTTTTACCATAATGGAAGGTTCCCTCAAACTGTGAGTCAAAATGAACTGTCTTTCCTTTAAGTACCTTTCATCAGGTGATCTTATTCCAGCCATGGAAAAATATTCATCTGTGTCAGTCAGGGTTCTCTATAGATACAGTACTAAATGAATATATAGTAAAAATATATTATTAGATTGTTTTATATAAAAATGTCTGAATAGTTAAACAATGGCTCTGTCACACCTGGGAGACAGAGAACAGTCTAAACATGGCTGTCTGTCTCGACAATCCCAGTGTAGTATTGAAGTCATGTGGGGTTCCTAGACATTTTCCCATATCTAGTTCATGAAGGAAAGCTGGAAAACCTGGACCACTAATGTCAGTGAAGAAATACAGCAACAATACCTCTAACAGGCATGTGATAGATAGTCAGAGAAAGAGGAAAGAAAGGCAGGCCAAAGAAATCTTTCTTTACCCTTCATTTAATTTGACTATTACTAGAAGGTAACAATGACATTTTGACTCCTTTTTACCTTCAAATAAACTGAACAACAAAAAAAAAATCTCTTAGCTATACCCAGTAGCTTAACTTTTAGTTAAATCAGACTGCAAAACAAAATTAATGTCCTTAATAACGAAGATAAAAGTTGCTTTATCATTTATTTCTGTGCTTGGATCCCTTACACAATCCAGGCTGGCTTACAATGCACTGTCTTCATTTCTTATCCTTACTGATGCTGGGAATACTTCTATGTAACATCACATCAGAGTAAATACTGATCATCATGGAAAGACACTATTATTATTATTAATTATTTTTTATTTTTTGGTTTTGGTACTTTATTTACATTTCAAATGTTTTCCACTTTCCAGATCTCCCTTTGGAAATGCCCTATCCAATCCACCCTCCCCCTGCCTCTATGAGGGTACTCCCCTACCCACCCACAATTCCAATCCCGTCTTCTCTCCATGGAATTTCCCTATACTGGGCATCTGACACTCTCAGGCCCAAGGGCCTCTCCTCCTACTGATGGCCAACAAGGCCCTCCTCTGCCACATATGCGGTCAACACCATGGGTCACTCAATGTGTATTCTTTGGTTGGTGGTCTAGTCTTCGGGAGCAGCGGGGGTCTGGCCAGTGGACACTGTTGCTCCCTCCATGGGCTGCAAACTCCCTCAGCTTCTTCAGTACCTTCTCCACCTCCTCCATCTGGGACCCCACGCTCAGTCCAACAGTCAGTGAATTGAATCAAGAATATTCTGAACATTTGGTCTAATATCCATTTATCAGTGAGTACAAATCATGTTTGTTCTTTTGTGACTGAGTTACCTCACTCAGGATGATATTTTCAAGTTCCATCCATTTGCCTGCAAATTTCATGAAGTCATTGTTTTTAATAGCTGAGTAGTATTCCATTGTGTAAATGTACCACATTTTCTGTATCCATTCCTCTGTTGAGGGACATCTGGGCTGTTTCCAGCTTCTGGGTATTATAAGCATGGCTGCTATGAACATAGTGGAACATGTGTCCTTATTACATGTTGGAGCATCTTCTGGGTATATGCCCAGGAGTGGTATATTTGGGTCCTCAGGTAGTATTATGTTCATTTTTCTGAGGGTCCACCAAACTGATTTCCAGAGGGGTTGTACCAGCTTTCAATCCCACCAGTAATGGAGGAATGTTCCTCTTTCTCCACATCCTCGCCAGCATCTGCTGTCAACTGAGTTTTTGATCTTTATGGTGTGTTCTTGGATTTGGTTTACAAGAATTTTTTTTTTTTTTTTGAGTACGCTTGCATCAATATTCATAAGGGAAATTGGTCTGAAGTTTTCTTTCTTTGTTGGGTCTTTGTGAGGTTTTGTGATCAGTGTAACTGTGGTCTCATTGAATGAATTTGTTAGTTTTCCTTCTGTTTCTATTTTGTGGAATAGTTTAAAGAGTATTGGTATTAGGTCTTCATTGAAGATCTGATAGAATTCTGCACTGAACCCATCTGGTCCTGGGCTTTATTTGGTTGGGAGACTTTTAATGACTGCTTCTATTTCTTTAGGGGTTATGGGACTGTTTAGGTGGTTTATCTGATCCTGATGTAAATTTGGTATTTGGTATCTGTCTAGAAAATTGTCCATTTCACCCAGATTTTCCTATTTTGTTGAATATAGCCTTTTGTGGTAGGATCTGATGATTTTTTGAATTTCCTCATATTCTGTTCTTATAACTCCCTTTTCATTTCTGAATTTGTTAGTTTGGATACTGTCTCGGTGCCCTCTGTTTAGTCTGGCTGACGGTTTATCTATCTTGTTGATTTTCTCAAAGAACCAGCTTCTGGTTTTGTTTATTCTTTATATAGTTCTTTTTGTTTCTATTCTGTTGATTTCAGCCCTGAGTTTGATTAGTTTTTGCCTTCTACTCCTCTTGGTTATATTAGCTTCTTTTTGTTCTAGAGATTTCAGCTGTGCTGTTAAGCTGCTAGTGTATGCTTTCTCCAGTTTCTTTTTGGATGCACTCTGAGCTATGAGTTTTTCTCTTAACACTGCTTTCATTGTGTCCGATATGTTTGAGTATGTTGTACTTTCATTTTCATTAAATTCTAGGAAGTCTTTAAGTTCTTTCTTTATTTCTTCTTTGACCAAGTTATCATTGAGTAGAGCATTGTTCAGCTTCCATGTGTATGTGGGCTTTCTGTTGTTATTGTTGCCATTGAAGATTAGCCTTAATCCGTAGTGATCTGATAGGAGTCATGGGATTATTTCAATCTTCTTGTATCTGTGGAGGTTTGTTTTGTGACTGATTTTATGGTCAATTTTGGAGAAGGTACCATGAAGTGCTTAGAAGAAGGTATATTCTTTTGATTTAGGATGAAATGTTCTATAGATATCTGTTAAATCCATTTGATCCATAACTTCTGTTAGTTTCACTGTGTCTCTGTTCAGTTTTTATTTTCAAGATCTATCCATTAATGCAAGTGGGGTGTTGAAGTCTCCCACTATTGTTGTGTGAGGAGCAGTGTGTGCTTTGAACTTTAGTAAAGTTTCTTTGATGAATGAGGGTGCCCTTGCATTTGGAGCATAGATGATCAGAATTGAGAGTTCTTCTTGGTAGATTTTTCCTTTGATGAGTGTCCTTCCTTATCTTTTTCGATGACTTTTGGGTGAAAGTCGATTTTATCCGATATTAGAATGGCTACTCCAGCCTGTTTCTTGGGATCATTTCCTGGAAAATTATTTTCCAGCTCTTTATTCTGAGGTAGTGTTTGTCTTTAACACTGAGGTATGTTTCCCGTATGCAGCAAAATGCTGGGTCCTGTTGATGTATCCAGTCTGTTAGTCTATATCTTTTTATTGGGGAATTGAGTCCATTGATGTTAAGAGATATTAAGGAACTGTGATTTTTGCTTCCTGTTATTTTGGATGTTATTTTTAAGTTTGTGTTGCTATCTTCTTTTGGGTTTGTTTCCCTCCTTGTGTTGTTATTTTCCATCTATTATCCTTTGCAGGGCTGAATTTGTAGAAATATATTGTGTAAATTTGGTTTTGTCATAGAATATTTTGGTTCACCATCTATGGTAATTGAGAGTTTTGCTGGTTATAGCAGCCTGGGCTTGAAGTTGTGTTTTCTTAGGATCTGTATGAGATATTCCCAGGATGTTCTAGCTTTCATAGTCTCTGGTGAGAAATCTCGTGTAATGTTGATAGATTTGCTTTTATATGTGACTTGACCTTTTTCCCTTACTGCTTTTAATATTCTTTCCTTGTTTTGTGCATTTGGTGTTTTGACTATTATGTGATGGGAGGAATTTTTTTCCGATCTAATTTATTTGTAGTTTTGTAGGTTTCTTGAAAGTTTATGGTCATCTCTTTCTTTAGGTTATGAAAATTTCCTTCTAAAATTTTGTTGAAGGTATTTACTGGCCCTTTAATTTGGGAATTTTCACTCTCTTCTATACCTATTATCCTTAGGTTTGGTCTTCTCGTTATGTTCTGGATTTCCTGGATGTTTTCTGTTAAAAACTTTTTGTATTTTGCATTTATTTGACTGTTCTGTCAATGTTTTCTATGTATCTTCTACACCTTAGATTCTCTCTTCTATGTCTTGTATTCTGTTGGTTATGCTTGTATCTATGATTTCTGATCTCTTTCCTAGGTTTTCTATCTTCAGGGTTTTTTGATTTCTTTATTGTTTCTATTTCCATTTTAAAATCTTGGATGGTTTTGTTCATTTCCTTCCCCTGTTTTGATTGTTTTCCTGTAATTCTTTAATGGATTTTTGTGTTTCCTCTTTAAGGGCGTCTAGCTGTTTACCTGTGTTCTTTTGTATTTCTTTAAGGGAGTTATTTATTTCCTTCTTCTTCTATCATCATCATGAGATGTGATTTTTAAATCTGAGTCTTGCTTTTCTGATATGTTGGAATATCCAGGGCTCGCTGTCGTGGGAGAACTGCATTCTGATAATGCCAAGTAGCCTTGGTTTCTGTTCCTTATGTTCTTGCCCTTGCCTTTCACCATCAGGTTATCTTTGATGCTAGCTGGTCTTGCTCTCTCTGACTATGGCTTGTCCCTCCTGCAAGCCTCTGTGTCAGTACTCCTTGGCGATCAGCTCTCTCTGAGAGGAATTTGTTTTTGGAGGGCTGTGGTACAGGGTTAGCTCTTGGGTGAGGACAGAAACCAGAAGGATCCCGTCCCCAGCTGTTCCTTGGTTGCTGTGTCCTGATGGCTCTGTGAAAGTCCCTCTTGATCCAGGAATTTGAACAGAAGTAGTTGTCTTGCATGTGCTCACAGGTGTGTCTGCACTCCTGGAAGACCAGCTCTCTGGTGGCACTATTTGAGTATGGAGCCCTGTGTCAAAGGATCAGCTCCCAGGCGAAGAAGGAAACCGGAAAGCCACTCCTCATTCCCTGTGTCCTAAGGGTACGGGTGTGTCCCTCTTAGCAGAGGTGCTGGTCTTACCTCTGTTCACAGGTTTGCCCACACTCCTGGGAGTCTAGTTTTCTCCCAGCACTATTTGGCTATGGAGCCCTGTGTAACAGGCTGAGTTCCCCAGCCACAGATGGAAACCAGAAGTCTCCTGCCCCAGACTGCTCCTCGGTCCCTGGGTCCTGAGGGTTCCGGGTGGGTCCCTCTGAGCAGAGGTGCTGGCCTTACCCCGGCTCACAGGCTTGTCCACACTCCTGGGAGGCTAGCTCTTTCCCTGCGCTATTTGGGTATGGAGCTGCATGGCACAGGCCACAGCAGTAAACTGCTATTTATTATTATTAATAATTGGTTGAGGGGATTTTGGAACATGTGCCATGTCATGCACATGCAGATCAGAGAACAAATTTCAATTGTCTGTTCTTTCTTTCTAGAATGTGTTTTAGAACCAAACTCAGAAACTCATAATTACATGTCTTTACTGTCTGAGTCATATTATTGGCCTATAGTTGGCATATAATTGGCATATATTTGGCCATATAATTCATTTATAGATTTTACTATGATAGAATTTCCAACTTAATATGCAGGTAAAGATGATGAATTTGGGGATTATATGTTTAAAATCACAGAAAGTATGAATATCTGAAACTTACTTTTCAGTATCAGTGTATCTATGTGTTGAGGACTTTAGTTCTTCCTAATCCTTCAGAGAACAAATCAGAGTCATTGTTTGATGGCATTTCAAAAATCACAGCATTTCTAAAGAACAAAATTATCACATCTACATTTTAAAAGTTAGCATAAGTATTCTGAAGGACGAATAAACTTGTGTTTATTGGTTGTTCCTTGTCTTAGAACTTCTCAGTAAACATCAATACTTTAATGACTAAAAATGACATGGGATAACAACAGCTATGTCTGTGAATAACTTAATGTGATAACATATGATGTGCTCCTTGATCATGTAACCAGAATAATGACTTTCAAGGAATCTTCTGGAAATTTTCATTCTAAACAGAATAAAACTATTTAATCATGTACTTGAGAGAATTAAGGAAAAAATGAGACTTTGGATTTCTTTTAAAATGTAATTAGATGAATCATTAAATCTTCCACTTTAGGATACTACTACATATTACAGAGTGATGCATTTATTCTTGATTTAAAATGAGTGTTATTTGATGATACAATACTGTGTTATTTGTCTTGCAAATGTTTATGATTTTTGAATCTTTTCATTCTTCCATAATTCCAGAATGGGTTTATTGTATAAGTTATTGTAATTTTTGATATCAATGAAATACATGAAAAAGAATGAATTTCAGTGTAACTAATGCACTTTTGATAGATATGTAGTTTAAAAATTCTGAAACTGAGGCTTGAATTTATCTCTTCCTTCTCTATTAAGAGTTTTCTAAAACAGTAAATTATATTAATTATAACAATTTGGAAATATCATACCAGAACAGAGAAAGTGTAATTAAGTCAGATATAGATGGGACACTATTTAAATGCTATTTATAAAGTATAAGTTAATGTTACCTAATGCCATACAGGGTGTTAATACTGAATTCAGATACTTTGTGTTATATCTATGATCTTTACAGTGTCAGAATTTTTCATGTGCATTTACACTATACATTACAGAATATCACTTACCATATGTGTAGTGAATTAGCTAACCATGTTCATCTGGGCAGTCTACACATATAATTTACAATGTACCAATATTTACTCAAATATTCATTTGTATATTAAACAATAAATAAAGAATGATACTTTTACTTAAATCCTTTTAACGATAAGACTTATTTTCATATAAGAATATGTTCACCTAAAAGGAAACAATAGCTTGCATACAAAAAAAGTTATTATAAAATGGGAAGCAAGTGATATCTTTGAAATAAGATACAAATTGGAAATTTAAATTATATTTCAGTAGTTTTGGATAAGCTTAACTCTTCAAAAAACTATTATGTCACTTAATAATTCTGATACTGACTTTTTCTATAGTGTGATACTCATTCTTAAATTGCCTTCATCTTATTCCTATGTTCTTGTTAGAATATCTGATCACAGGAGCTAGAAAGCTAGCTCAGGAGTTAAGAGTACATACTGTGCTTTCAGAGGAGCAAAGTTAAGTTCCCAACACCCATGTCAAGTAGTTCAGAATAAAGTATAACTCAGTTCTGTGGGATCTTTTCCTCTTTTCTGGCCACCTTGGAACAGTGCACTTGCAAAATCATGCCCCTTGCAATATGTGTATATAAGAGATTAAAATTTTTAAAAAATTAAAAATATCTGAGTAGTATTTAGAAATAAAAGTGTGTGGTTAACTTCTCAAGTCAACTTAATGATAGTTATGGTACCATTATTTTAGACCTTCCAGGAAAGAGGAAGTAGAAAAAAACGTGAGGAACGTGAGGATAGGATAAGAAGAGATCAAGTGGATGAAGTAAAGATGGAGAGAGTACAGGGAGAGACATCTGGGCTCGAGGGGCTTTGAGGGTATGTGGAAAGCTAGGGAAGTGGAAACATCATGGATTCTATGAGACTGCCCTAGAGAAGACTCCTAGTCATGAAAGATACTGAGTCTGAACTGGCCCACTTTTATAGTCACTCAAGTTTTCCAACGGTGAGACTGGATTGCATTCAGTGAGTTTTAGGAATAGAGGATCCTGTGGAAATCCCACAACAAGCCCTGCTAATGCTAGCACAGAAGAGTTTCCCTCTGCAAACTGAGAGCGTGCCAAGGACAGCATCCACAGAGTTCATTGCATGTAGAAGGTTGAAGTCATAACTGCATGAAGCCTTCAATTCTATGTTCTATTTATTTATTTATTTACTTACTTACTTACTTACTTACTTACTTACTTACTTACTTACTTATTTTGGCACAAGATGGTGCTCTGCAGAAAGAGAAGCCTGGCCACTGACCTAGCCTCAAAACCTGATTACAATCTTTCCTGCTTGCAAAATGGTGATAGGACAATGGTGGCTCAGATCTTGTGGCAATGGCCAATCAATGTTTGGTTTAATTGTACAATTATACAATTGGGACAAGAGGGAACCAATGCCCTACCCTGCTTGGATCACTAGGAACCAGAGAGTGAATAACCCAGAAACTGAAAATAGAAGGAAAAATGTCCATAAGACTGGCATAACATAACAAAACAAAACAAAAAATAAGAAAATAAAGAAATAAATAAAACAAATAAATGAAATGATTTCTAATTATATTCTGCTATACTCATAACTTTTTGTTTTTTAAGGACTCCTAACAGTGGAAGTGACTCTCTTGATTGATTTTAGGATTATTTTCCTCCTGTTGGGTTGCCTTATCCAACCTAGATATCAGTGCTTTTACTTCATCTTTTTGCATCTCGTTTTGTCTTGTTTGACTGTCCTCTCTAGACATGGGAGTTGTGGACTACTATGGTCTGAACAAGAAATATGGGAAAATGGTTTTGAGGTAGGGAGAGTTGGGAGCTGGCGGCTAAGAGAGGAAAGGGGAAAACTTTATTTTGGATGATTGTATGACAGAAGAATCTATTTTCAATTAAAAAAGAAAAAATTCTAAATTTTGTTCCTTTCTAAAAAGTTTTATTTTTCAATTTTTCAACTTTTGAACATATTCTCTTCGCATAGCCGCCATCTTCAGCTTCCCATACTTTCTCATACAACTTTAAGGTATTTGTTTGTTTGTTTGTTTCTGTTTTGTTTTGTTTTCAAATAAGATTTTTATTTTCCAGCTATTCTTTGTCAGATCTGCCCTGGTGGGGGTTAGTTTAATAGGTTCACATTATTAAAGAAAACTGATTTTTCCTCTCCTAGCAGCAATCTAATGCCAAAAGCTCCTCAGCTAGTGGTAGGATTATTTGTCCACTTTTCTACCTGTGTGCTGGAATTTTGTCTGGCTGTATCTTACAGAGCTCTTAATCCATGCTTTCAGAATTGTGAGCTCATATGTGCAACTGTGTAGCTGTGGCTGCAGAGCACTATTTCTTTCATGGTATTAACTACTTTAGGCTCTTAAAATCTTTTTGGTCCATTTTTATAAATCATATTTAGTCAACGGAAAAACTGGGTACCGAAATGTTAATTAAGTTTATATGAAATAACCAAGTTTAATCTATATTTCCAAATTTATTTAGTAATAATGAAGCATGCATTCTACAAGAAATAAAAGTTCTTGTTTGAGAATATTTGCCATCAGTAAACCTGCTAGAAATTATTTTTAAATGAAATGTACAAGAAACTTTAAACTACAAGGTAGAAATGAACAACTTTAAAGTTATGAAATTTTAGTATGAATGATGTAGAAAATAGTAAAGATCACTACAAATGTCTTTTAAAAAATGACCTCATTTGCTATAACTGTAGCATCAGTAAATGATGAGCTGGAGTGAACGCAGCATAGGGAGAAAAGAAAAGGCAAACTAGAGAAAGACAAATGCTAATAAGGTTGAACTAGTGAAATATGGATGGACAAACTAAGAGTAAATTCTGAATGCTTGGCTAAATTATTGAGAGCCACAAATCTATAAACAACCAAAAGTTCTAAATACCACTGGTCATAAAGTAAAACCTTATAAATATCCTGTCTAATATATTAAAGAAAACATATAAAATAACCAAATCTTTAATATCTATAAATAATGTATTTTAAGAAATGTAAAACTAACAATACAAAGTATAACTTATTAGAACAAATAAGACATAATTATAATCATGTGCATTAAAGAAAAGAAAATTATTATGATACAGCAAAAACAACACCCATTTAAATACAAGAATAACCTGATTTTAATGTTCAATTTTTCTGTCTATTACTCATTTTTTAAAAGCAGAAATTACAATTTGTTGATTAGTATAATCATTTGATACACAAAAATAGACAAAAGTTATATATTGTAATGCTCAAATGCTAGTCATGAAGTAATAAAAAGGGAATAGAATATCACGTTTCAATAATAGAAATGAGTAATTTTCCATAAATTGATAATAATTTACTAAAATATACTATAGAATACTATTTGATGATAGGACCCACATATATATATATGAGTATATAAGAATATCTACATATAGGCATGTAGTTTATAAGGCCATAATAGCATTCTTATATTGGTTATTTTTCATCATTGTGATAAGATTCCTGACAGGAGAACCTTAAAAGAGGAAAGGCTTATTTTGAGACACACTTTACAAAGAATAATTCAAAGTGGCTAAAAGGTCAGGAAAAATGTGGTTTATACTATGGAATACTATTTGGTCATAAAGGTAGTGAAACACAGATATTTGAAATATGTTGGAACTAGACACATCATGTTAAATTACAGAAGCTAAGTGCATCAAAAGAATACCACCGCATGATTGTATAAACTTGGATATTATGATACAGAATTTAACAGATAGCTTCTTTGGTCTGACATCAGAAAATGTGGTAATAGAATTTACCCTTGTATCTGTAAGTTAGTGCCTAGAGATATAATTGTATATAGAGACTGTATAATTGAATTTACATAATCCTTTGACAAGTTTGTTTAACTGGTTATCTTGCTTCAAATAGTCTTAAACTCTCAGATCTTTGTCATGTTTTAAGAAAAGTTTTGTTATCTTGTTCTACACTACGGTGTCTTAACGCATGTTTAATCTTTCTTAATACTTTTGTCACTACGATATGTATATATTTGCATTGACCATTTATGGCAAGTTTTAGTAAATACCTACCTTAGCATTCCATAATTCTTTAAACATTTATCAGAGAGATATGAAAAACATCAAAAATCTTGAGTATTAATGCTCATCACATTTTCATACTGAAAACAACTGATATCTCTAAATTAGGCACATGAACACGTGTACTAACTATAGTGGGTACTTGATAGTTGCGACATAAAATATTATAACCATGGCCACTTTATAGAAGAAAGCTTGTCTCACAGTTCCATGGACATAGAAGGACATCAAGGAAGGGAGGCATGACAGTCATTAGCAAACATGGAGAGTGGAGTAGATTTCTCAAACATAAGCATGATATAGAAGGACCACCAGGATTTTAGTTCCCTATGCTATCTCCAGTAATAGAGTTGTTCTATCAAGGCTATACATTCTAAAGCTCTAACAACTGTGGTACTCAGTACTCCAATATCTGAGCAAATAACAACATTGTCCTTCCAAACATTAGTTTTCTCCAAATATGCATATTGAAGAGATTGATGATTAATATACATTTATTTAGATATATGTATTTACAGAAGGGGGAGATTTTATTGCAGGCCCATTATTCCTCAAAGAAGTTTGTTTCAAAATAAAGACTAGCCACTTGATCCACTGAGAAACATTTGGTCACACTCATGTGGATTGAAAAAATAGCTGGTAAGATATAAGATTCAATTAAAAGTTTAAAAGTAACTTTTATTTGCCTGAAGTAGTTGTCACCTCAAAAACTTACTGTGGAGTAATACCATCCTTTCTAGATCTTTCTGAACTGTGTGGTTTTACTCAGCTGTTCTGGCTCAAATTTCTTCTCCAAGCTGACTGATGCAAACTTGCTTCTCTCAGCATCTGCTTGGCTTCACACTATCTCTGGAACTCTATTCTAATCTTCTGTGTCCTTCTCATTCTTTGGCTCACTGTCTTCACTAGCAACTCGTCTCTGTAACTGTTCCAGTAAAACTGCATCCTACTCTCAATCACATGGTTGTTTTTAAACATGATTTTTCACTCATTTTCTTTTGTCAAATTCTAGCATGTGACTGTTTTCCTTAGGCATTCCAAGCATAAAATGCTTAAGTATTAGTTGCATCCCAGTTAAAACAGGATGGTAATGTAGCTTTCTATCTTTGCCATACTTTTAATTAACTAAATGATTTTGGTTGAATTAAAACTGTCTTTTGGAAGAAGGTAAATGAGGCATTTCATAAATTTCTATTGAGTACAGGACAGGGAACTTCAAACCTCTTCAAGGCTAATAGTTGTCTAACAGCAACATTCAGACAAATATCAGAACCCTCTGTTGGAATAAAACATTCCTCAACCCAATTACAATGTCTGAAATGCCATTTATAAGAGTGTGACCACTGGTAAGTTCACCCCACAGTAATAGAAGACAGTACTCATGAACACCACAACTTGGACTCGAAAGATTCACAAAACTGGAACACACCAAAAAATTGCATGGGTAGTGAGGGAATGAATGTTGATCTAAGAGGAAGTAAGGAAAATGGATGAATATTACCAAGATGATTATATGGAATTCTCGATAAACTAATGAAAATTGTAAATAAACAATAGAAAGAAAAATTTAATTATGGAACTTCAAGTAGGCCATGGAGTATTAAATGATCTCTGCAACTTTAGCATGTCCAAGCCCTACCACCATACAGAATAAGAGCTCTAAATTTCTGCCCACAGACAAGTACAAAAAGAGAAAGAAGGAAAGAATACCATATCACCAACTATCTGTTGCTTAGGAGGTACCAGGCTAGATCAGGCCATAACGTAAATTTTCTAATGACTGGCAAGTCCTACAATACTAAAGTGATTTTTCAGGAAGTAAAATGTTGCATAGTGAGGAAAAACTGTTTTAAATTATTGCTCTTATTTATTTTTTTTTTGACAGTATAAGTTCCTGTAAACCCTTCCCTACACTCTTTTTGCTTTTCTTTCAAATTCATTACATGAATAAAGAGGAATTTAAATGCAGCAACATGGTTGCTCGGGCAAAGCATGACATCCAAAGATATTGTCTCCCTGTAATGTAGAAACCACATCCCTTTGGTATCTCCAACTGGAATACACTTCTTTTGTCTCCATCTTTAACCCAAACAATTACATCTAAATCAGGGGCAGATAAAGTGACAAATCAGAGAAATATTTGACAGAATGAATTGTAGATAGGATATGGCCAACCCTCACAACAGAAAGAAGAGAAAGGAAAAAAACTTCATACTTAAATGGCAGTGAGAGAGAAAGAATGGGATGAAATAAAATTCAGTTGAGTTGACTTGAGTTCAGAGCTCCTCGGTTCCCAGAGTTGAGAAGCAGGCAGTTTTTTGTTTCTTTCTTTTTCTTTTCTTTTCTTTTCTTTTCTTTTCTTTTCTTTTCTTTTCTTTTCTTTTCTTTTCTTTTCTTTGCTTTGCTTTGCTTTGCTTTTCTTTTCTTTTCTTTCTTTCTTCCTTTCTTTGTCTTTTCTTTCTTTCTCTTTGTTGTTATTGTTTTTATTTATTAATTTTATCTGTTTGCATTTCAAAGTTATCCTCCTTTCTACCCCATCTGCCTTCCCTTTAAATCTAAGAGGGTGCTCCCCCACCCACCCACTCCCACCTCATCCCTCTAGCATCCCCCTTCTCTGGCACATCAAGCCTCCACAGAACCAAATTCCTTCTCTCCCACTGATACCACATAAGGCAATCCTCCTCTGCTAATTTTGTAGGGTGAGCCATGGACTGGCCCACGTATACTCTTTGATTGGTGATTTAATCCTTGGGCGCTCTGAGAGTGCAGTTAATTGATACTGTTGTTCTTCTTATGGGGTTGCCATCCCCTTTAGCTCCTTCGGCCCTTTGCCTAACTCTTCCATTGGGTGATTACTAACCATGCCTCCTTACTTCTATTTTGTTCTCTGTGACTTTGTCAAATGAGTCATTTATTCCATGCTATTGTATTTTGTTTTTCTTTTTAATTGGTTGCTGCTTTATTTGTTAATAGAATGCTGAGATAAAAAAAAAATGGCCTTTTGTTAAATTATTAGTCAAGAGTAGAAGGTATCTGGTTTTTATCTTTGTGTAGTAAGTATAAATTTTGTCACCTTAAGATGTGTATGATCAGAATTTATGCCACAGAATTGTATCCACTTTTTGTAATCCCATTTAAAAGAAATAGTGTGGATATATATTTTACTGTTGGAAATACAATCTTATGCCTGCCGAAGGCATTACTGTCTTAGTTAGCATGCTGTTGCTGTGAAGAAAGAACATAACAAGACAACTGTTATAAAGGAAAGCATTTAATTAAGTCTTGCTTAAAGTTTCAGAGGTTTAATCCATTATTATAATAGCAGTGAGCCTGCTTGACTTGTCAGCAAACATAGTGCTTGGGAAGTACCAGAGTGCTATATACCATGATCTAGATGAAGCAGGCAAAGAGAGGAAAAAGTAAGTTAAAGCCCATTCCTAGCAACACACCTTTTCCAAAGGCCATAACTCCTGTTTTTCATAACCAGTCTATCAACTGATGACTAAATATTCAAATATATGAGCCTATGGAGGTAATTCTCATTCAAACCACCAAACTCATCCGTTCCCATTTATAATAAAAACAACTAACACACACACAGACACACACAGCAAAAAACAAAAAACAAAACACAAACCAAACAATAACCCAGAACACAGATTTCTTCACTTCTAGTTCCCAAAGCACTTAGGAACCCTAGTGTGAATGCTACCTTTACTACATGCACAGAAGTTCTACTGAATATAGCCTGTTGTTGTTTTAGTAACCACTCCATGTATTTGTCTAGAAGGCAAATCCAAATAGTATTTATTATTGTCTGATTATTTTACCATTATAGTAGGTAAATTAACTATAGTTTTTTTTTTTCAGGAAACAAAAGACCATTATATTTATATTAAAAAAACATAAAAATTGTTATGCATTTTATCCGAAGATAAAAGTTGTGCAGCTATTTGGAGAAAAATAAATAGGAGATTATTTAGATATATTTTCTGCATTAATTAATGTATAGACAGATTTTCCTTTAAATATTGATATTTTATATCAGTGAAAGAGGCTAATATAAAAAGTAACAACACCTAGAAATGTTGCAGAACCAAAAGGAAGGTCCTGTACTGTTGACAGAAATATAAAATGGAAACATTATTATGAGAGAAAACACCCTTGGAGATTGCTAAACTAATACATAGCTGCATAATCCTGATTTTTGATGCAGCAGTAGCCCTGTTGAATGTACTTGGAAAATAAAACTAGCCATGGATAAACAAGAAAAATATTATAATGAGAAAAATAAACCAGGCATTAAAAAACAAATAGTGCATGATCCAACTTAGATATGCAAGCTAACAAAGCCTAGCGAAAAGAAGCACCAAATAGAATGCTCATTACCAGGGGCAAGAGAGGAGAGAAAGGAGAGACTGGTCATTATGACGAGCAATGTATAGTTACATGCGATAAATGGATTCTGGAGTTGTACAGCATAGTAATTAGTACTGTTATAGACATTTACACATACACACAGACACATTTAAATGTCTATAACATTTGTCTATAATATTTAAAATGTATTTGCAGAGAAACTCTGACTATAGTAAAAAGCAGTGATTCATGAAAAGATGTATACATATATTTGCTTGATTTTGATAATCTCTTCACAATCATATAATATGTAATAGAAACATTGCATAGCTATAATTTATATACTTTTATATATTTTATATCTGTGTTCTCAATAAATTGAAAACAATAAAGCCCAATCAATATATTTACTATCTTGGCTGGACCTTCAATGACTTCTTGGTTGATATAAAATACACAAATATAATAAAATTTATTTTATGTAATATATATAGTAGACAATGTGAATGATATGGAAGCATATATACATATTAATATGTAAGTTTACATATGTATACATACACAATATGTGTGTAAATCAATATATGTATTGGCTAGGATGCAAATGCCAATTTATCTTCAGTTGGTAAAAGAAGTTTTTATATTATAAAATATTAGTAAAATTAAAATAGTTTACAATTTATGTAGTAAATTAGTAAATATTGTCATTAAGCCACAGAATGTACTTAATTGTGTATATGCTGATATTTATTAATTACATATGTATAAATTACTTATCATGAAAATTAAGATCCTGAAAAAACAAGGGTATTTACTTGCTTTTGTAATAAACCTTGACCTTATATCCCATACTAAAGCCTTATATTCAATGTATAATGTGTAGCACAACTGTGCCCCATTATATAGTAAGAGGAGTCTCCTACCCACTTATTCAGGGATCTTGTTATTTTTTTAATCTTCTTTAAGAAGACATAGTTATAACCTTTTCAAATTTCAGATAATACAGAAATTATTCAAGACAGAAGCTCTCATTTTCTGCTTGGTGTACTTACTTACATGGAAGGTAATCTTGATAATAAACATTGTCTTATACCTATGCTTTGTGTGTGTGTGTGTGTGTGTGTGTGTGTGTGCGCGCGCGCATGCGCGCGCGTGCGCGCGTGCGCACACATGCACGTGTTTTCAATGGTTGCTTCTTTTCTTTCTGATTAATGTTTATCAGAAAAAAATACTGTAGTAAATGAATTTTAGTCAAGCAGTTCTATTTCTGAGCATTCTCTTTCAGATCACTGATGCAGAAAAATGCTCAGGTAACTGACTTATTTTTCTTTTCAACTTACTTTTTTTGTTTTTAACTCTTTTAAGAACACTTCAGTTTTAAATGATACATCACACAATCTTCTAGCAGATCAAAAAACTTTATTCTTTTTAAGAAGCTCACAATCGCTCTCAGGTATAGATAACATATAGTATCAGACAGAATGTGAAAGTAGACAGAACTGATGATTTGCTTGAAGTTTCTGGATAGTTGCTGGAGGTTTTCAAATCAACATCATGGTTGAGTCTATCATATGAAAACAATGAAGAATTAGGTAAAACAGTGAACTTCAACCTTGTTCTCCTCTTTCTGTTCTGAGAAAAAAATCCACCATCAAAAACAACTTAGGATTGAATCTTCTCTCTTTTCTTTTTCATTTTTTTGTGATATAACTTAAGAAAAACTGTAATTGTTGGACTGTTCCAGGCCAAAGTCTACCACCGAAGGGAAACATAAGAGCTTGCTTTCTTACAGGTTCATGCTTAGTTAGTATTTTTGTTATTGTTGTCTTTTATTTATTTATATTTTTACACTCCAGATCTTATTCCCCCTACCACCCGGTCCATCCTTTGTTCCACCTCCCATAACTCCTTCCCACCCCTGTCTCCCTGTCTCCATGAGGATGTCCCCTCCAACCACCCACCACCTAACCAGACCTCTAAACTCCCTGGAGCCTCCAGTCTCTTGAGGGTTAGGTGCATCTTTGATTGAACCCAGACCCAGCAGCCCTCTGCTGTATATGTGTTGGTGGCCTTTTATCAGCTGATGTATGCTGCCGGTTGCTGATCCAGTGTTTGATAGCTCTCAGGGTTCCAGGTTAATTGAGACTGCTGGTCCTCCTACAGGGTCACCCTCCTCCTCGGCTTCTTCCAGCCTTTCCTTAATTCAACCACAGGGGTCAGCAGCTTCTGTCCATTGGTTAGGTGCAAATATTTGCATGTGGCTCTTTCAGCTGCTTGTTGCATCTTCTGGAGTGAGATCCTGATAAGCCCATTTTTGTGAGCACTCCATAGCCTCAGTAATAGCATCAGGATTTGGGACCATCCCTTGACCTGGATCACACGTTAGGCCTGTAGTTGGTGCTTCTTTTCCTCAGCCTCCTCTCCATTTCCATCCGTGCAGTTTTTTCAGACAGGAAAAATTATGAGACAGAAATTTGACTGTGGGATAACAGCCCCCTCCCTCACTTGATGCCCTGTCTTCCTGCTGGAGGCACGCTTTATAAGTTCCCTCTCCCTACTGTTAGGCATTTCATCTAAGGCTCCTCCTGTCCCGCGCGCCTCTCGCCAGCAAGAAGACACGCGACAAGCAGGCTTCGTCTGCAGTTCAGCTTTATTCAGCCATTGATAGAGGAGGAACCCCCACCCCAGAAAACAACTCCCTTATATAACCCAATAAGCAGTGTGGCACAGCCTGATTGGTGGCTTCAGCTCGTGACCTGATTAAAGAGGAGGAGCCTGCACTTGGCATACACTTTGGCACCCTCTTATGGGTTGCGCATGTGCCGTGCACATGTTGTTTACAGGATGAGGAAAACCACAGGCGGATGTCCGCGCCATCTTGTAATGGCGTTATAGGGCACACATCAGAGCAGGCTGACGAAGACACGTGCTTCCCACATCTCCCCCTTTTCTTTTAGTTAAGAAAAATAGGGGGGTACAAGTTAGGCACGGGCATGAGGGCTCTCAGTGTCTGGTCGCACCCCCTGTCTTAGGTCAGCCCAAACCAACTAAGCCTTACCCGTCTTGGAGGAATTCTGTCACTCTACAGAACACTCTGTCTTAGGTTGGTCTTAGTGGTTGGGAGGTT
>CM052712.1:49140604-49275051 GCA_028551405.1 Uromys caudimaculatus
TCCTCTAGAGATTCCTCTTCAGAGGAGTCCAACGAATCTTCCTCCTCTGTACTGGCTAGATTCATGGCCTCTAGCTCCTTGGTAGGGTACAGGGTCTTGTCCTTGGACGGTGCTAGGGCACCTTCTTTTGCTTTCTCTCCCGGGGCATCCTTTCCCCCTCTTATCTTCCCCTTTATATCTCTTTTTCTGGGGAGGTCTGTCTCCTTAGATGCATCTCTCCGTTTTGGTCGAGCTCCTAACCTGTGGTCCCGCTCCGACTCAGATAAGCTGTCCTGGATGTCTTCTAGTGCCTCCTGGACATTAGCTATCTCCCTTTTGTATTTATAGACCAGAAGGAAGCGGGCAGCAATCACAATTGCCAAGAGAAGTCCCAGTAGTGTATCACCCGCAAACGACCCCGTCAGAAATTTAGAATCCAGCATACCTGAGAGAGCTCACCTACCACTGCAGATTTGCGAAGTCTCCCCGTCCATTGGGCGGGGGGTTCCCCTCGGTGTCAAGATCTCCCGGTCCCGGGTTTTCGGCACCAGTTGTCCCGCGCGCCTCTCGCCAGCAAGAAGACACGCGACACGCAGGCTTCGTCTGCAGTTCAGCTTTATTCAGCCATTGATAGAGGAGGAACCCCCACCCCAGAAAACAGCTCCCTTATATAACCCAATAAGCGGTGTGGCACAGCCTGATTGGTGGCTTCAGCTCGTGACCTGATTAAAGAGGAGGAGCCTGCACTTGGCATACACTTTGGCGCCCTCTTATGGGTTGCACATGTGCTGTGCACATGTTGTTTACAGGATGAGGAAAACCACAGGCGGATGTCCGCGCCATCTTGTAATGACGTTATAGGGCACACATCAGAGCAGGCTGACGAAGACACGCGCTTCCCACATCCTCCCTTTGAGTACTGAGAGTCTCTCACCTCCCAGGGCTCTGGTGCATTCTGGAGAGAACCCCGAACCTCCTACCACTGGAGGTTGCCTGCTTCATTCTTTCTGTTGGTCCTCAGGGCTTCAGTCCTTTTCCCTTACCCAATACCAGATCAGTTTACTCTCTCCCACACCAAGCCCACATTGACTTTTGCTTCCAGGTCCCTCTCTCCCCACTTGTGATTGCTTTCTTCTCCCTCCCAAGTGGAACTGAGGCATCCTCAGGCCCTTCAGCTTGTTGACCTTTTTGAGTTCTGTGGATTGTATTGGGTATTTTGTACTTTTTTTCTTTTTTGTTTTCTTTTGGCTAATATCCACTTATTAGTGAGTACATGCCATGCATGTCCTTTTGGGTCTGATCTACCTCACTCAGGATTATATTTTCTAGTTCTGTCCATTTGGCTGCAAAATTCAGGATGTCCTCGTTCTTAAAAGCTGAGTAGTAGTATTCCATGGTGTAAATTAGCCATATTTATTGTATCCATTCTTCTCTCATGTGACATCTGGGTTGTTTCCAGCTTCTGGCTATCACAAGCAAGGGCGCTATGAACATAGTGGAACATGCGCCCCTGTGGCATGGTGGGGCATCTTTGGGTATATTCCCAAGAGTACTATTGCTGGGTCTGCAGGTAGACCTATTTCCAATTTTCTGAGGAACCTCCATTTTGATTTCCAGAGTGGTTGTACCAGTTTGTAATCCCACCAGCAATGGAGGAGTATTCTTCTTTCTCCACAGAACCACTTGACCTGGGATATTGCTGCCTGCAAAGCTGGGCTCTCCTACATCAATAACCACAATAATATTCCACAGATATTTTACACAAGGCAATCTGATGTAGGAAATTCCTCAACTGAGGCTTCCTCTCAAAGAATATTAGGATATGTTAGATTAAAATTTTAAGCTAAATAATACAGAGCTTAGAGCAATAAAGGGAAATGACTATTATAAGGTGAAAATAAAATCTGTTGCAATACTGTGAAAGGGAATATTATTTAGTCAATGATCTCTGTTAATAACATAGGTAGTAAAAATAAAGATATTTATCTTATAATAAAGAGTAAGCAAGACTTGAAAGAATGTCATGTGAGGCCGTGAGATGGTAGAGTGAATTGGATAAATAGCTTCTTATAGAATTTTGTGTGTGTTTATTCATATATCATATCATATCATATTTATTTATTTATTTATTTATTTATTTATTTATTTATATTTATTTTTCAGCACCTCAGAGTCTTAATAGATGCTCATGTTGATGTTCTATAGCAGGATTTAGAAGCCTTGAGGGGATGATGACTAACAGGAAGGCATTTTCTTTTTTTCCTTTTATTAGTTATTTAATTTATTTACATTTTAAATGTTTTCCCCCTTCCCAGTTTCTCCTCTGCAAACCCCTTATCCCTTCTCCCCCTACCCTGCTTCTATGAGGAAGCTCCACCACCTACCAACCCACTCCTGCCTCCCTGCCCTAGCATTTTCCCTAAGTTGGGGCACCAAGTCATCTTTTTTTTTTAAATAAGATAATATTTTAATACTTTTCTTTCATAATTTCATATATCTTTACAGTGAATTATGATTATATCTAATCCCACAACCTGTTGGATTATTTTCCAATTCTACCTCAATATTCTCTTTTTAAAAACCATTTTAGATTATGATAATATACACTTCTTGCTTTCTTTCACAAATGATTGTCCCATGTGTACATTTATGTTCAGAAATATACCCAGCTCAGTTTGTATAATGTTACTTATATGCCTAATTTCAGGTTTGATCATTTAATATTGGATAAATAACCTCTAAGGTCTTCTTTGAGTTTACAGATATAGTTTCTGACACTCTGAGAAGACACAATATCACATCAAACTTCTTGAATTCCTGGCTTTTAAACTATTTACACTTCATTTCCTTCTATATTATCAGAGCCTTAGCTCTAACTATTAATATACAGTTTAAATGAAATTAAATCAACTGAGCTGATAATGCTTCCTCCAAGAGCCAAAGACCTCCCAACAAAAACTCTAAATATGAGTGTGAGAATTTTATTTTGGAGGTGTTGCTCAGGATTGTTTAAGTGATACTGAAAGTTGTACAGATAATTGACATTATTTATGGGGTCATTTTGAGGGGGGAAAGTAAGTACCTATTGCTGAACACCATGCACCTAGTTGCAGAACCCAGAGGCCTCTGATCTGAAATTGACCTGAATCCTTCTTGAGGACTAACTTTCATTGTACCAAAAACTGACACACAAACTTCCTAAGGAGGGTAGCAACTGAAAGTCCCACAGGACTGTGATGCCTCTGGATCATAACAATAACCAGCCTGACATGCTAACCCTAAGCATGTGGTAGTTCCTTTAGAAAAATGGGCAGTGGGGCAGACAGTAATTGCTTTGTGTTTTTGTAGTTGTTTTCTAGAACACAGGCATTTGGTGTTCAGGATGACCTCCATATTTGGAAAGCAGCTTTTGTTGCTTTATGGAGTTTGATTATTCAAGTTGCTATAAATCACCTCAAGTACCTCACAATTTTCATACAAGCTCAGTAGGAGATTAACTGCTCAGAGAAAGGTTGAGAGATGAGTATGTTACTGAATGTAAAGATAGTTGTGAAGGAGATGGTTTCTGAACAATATTTTAGTTTATTTCTATGACTCGATTTGCATATCTTGTTGGGGAAGTCACAAAATTCTCTAGTTTTTCAGTTATATTCTTCTGCGCATTTGTTGATGAATATAAACCATTTCAGTGCCAACTAGCATCATGGGGAGAGCTGTCTATTCCACCATCTGCGGAGGCAACTCCAATGATAACTCTACCACTACTCTACTCACAGCAGCATAGATTAGTACTAATTATGAGGTATGACTTCAAATGAGGCTTAAAATATGAGGCCTTTGAACTGTTGGCCATAGTTTGCCTGTTCATTCAAGTAAATTTTGAGTATTGTAGCTGTCTTCTGAAAACCAGAACACCAAACAAGAGTGAGCTAGTTGATAACATTTTTCTTTATCTCTAATGATCTAGTATTGAAAATGATATATATGTAACCTTACTATCACCAACTGTTGACTTAATATCAAGCAGTATAACATCACAGGAGACATTTCTTACTTAATATTAAGGAGAATAATACACAGGAACCATTTGAACCATGTTCAAAATGTGAACATTCAATAAGTAATATTTGGTACTTTAATTTTTTTCAAACTTTATTTTTAATGACGTTTCTTAAATGCTTTAACCTCCTTTGTAGCTCCACCACCACCAGAGGTAGTGGAAAAGAAAGGATACAGGGAAATGGACCTGTCCTGGAGGCTGGACCACCAACCAAAGAATACACATCTATGGACCCATGGTTCGGACAACATATGTGGCAGAGGATGACCTCGATGGCCATCAGGGAGAGAGGAGAGGCCCTTGGGCCTGTGGGTGTTAGAGGCCCCAGTAAAGGGGAATGTCAAGGTGGGAATGTGGGGATGGGTGGGAGGTAAAATTCCCTTATAGAGGTAGGAATGGGGAGGGGATAGGGGGTTTCCAAAGAGGAGACCCAGAAAAGGGGAAACATTGGAAATGTAAATAAAGTATTAAAATAAAAAAAAAAATTAAAAAAAAAAAAAGAAAGGTTCTTTGGAGCAACTCCTATCTGTGTTATCTGGAAATCAGTAATCCAATTTACAGGTTAGTAGGCAGCAGCAGCTCGATCCCCTTGCAAACATTTTACAGACACAGCAGCAGACCAGTTCAGTAGACTTGGTTTAGCAACAGCTGTGACACAACCTAGCAGAGACAGCCAGATTTCAGCCTTGGCTAGAGTTAACAGGAGGGACCAGCAGGAACACCAGGAGAAATTCTCAGCTGTGCCTCTCTCAGGGAAGTGAAGATCAGCAAAGATGAGAAACCTACAAGCTTTGTACCAGCAAGCCAAGCTCTGTCTCTGTCACTCCGGTGAGTCCAATTTTTACCCTCCAAACATCATTTGTGCCTCAGCAGGAATCTTGCCTCAGCATGTGCATCCAATCAGCCCAAGTCTGGAGTCTCTTCACACCAAACTCAACTTCACAATGTAAGGCAGACTAATACATGCTTGTTGTTAGCAAAGAATCCTTCATCACGTGTCCTTTCATGTGCTTTCTTTAGCAAAACATCCTCTCTCCTATGTCTGCTTCAGCAAAATGTTCCTTAATAAGTCTGCTTTAGCCTTTCACACTTGTGTCCACTTTAATGAAACATTCCTTCACATGTTTACTCCAGCAAAACACCATCCAATCAACTTTCCAAAGAACTCTCAAGTTTCCACTTCATTTATTATTGCAACTATTTGTATTTAAATACTTCAGAGGCTAAAGTATTGCTAAAATAAACCTAAATTTAAAATCACAGTGATATAGGGACATGTTAAAAAGTGTTTTCTAACACATAATTTGTCTCATCTTGGAAAATAGTAACTTTATGTTCTGTATATTAATTTAACAATTATATCTAATTCATGTCACTGGTACTTCATACTTCAGAGTTCCATGTTTGCAGTCATTAATTTGAACAAAATACATAAATTTCTTAAAACAATTTACCTCTGTAGAGAGCATTGTGTTCCAAATATGTGGGCCCAGAAAGAATTAAATCAATATTCTTAAAATTATGAAGAGTTTCAATTATTCCAAATCTATGATCTACAGGGAGAGAGGTATGATTGCTACCTTGTTACTATTTCCATCTTAAGACCTCATTCCATTGGGGTAAAACAAATTTTCTTCATCATCATCGTTGGGGAGAATGAGGCAAATGTTTCCCATCCTTGCTTCTTCGCTTTTACTTACTTCCTACTTATCTCATCATCTTCCCTACAATTTCATAAGCTAAGAAATGAAGCCCTCCCAGAAATAAAACACAGCTGCGCTCATTACATCCCCAAAGTCCAAAATAGACATTACCGCATTTATTTACTGTAAAGATTCAGCAATGCCTCTAAGAAAGTGCAGAGTAGGGGAAGAGGACGGAAACCACTGCTAAAATGTTGAAAATTCAGAACTACAGAATATCATTTGCAGAGATGATTAATAAATCTATTAATGAACAAAATGCTAATAATGTGTTTGGGCTCTGTATTAAGCTTAAAATGACAGTAATGATTAATTGGTTTTTCCTGGGTAATTTCTGCATAAACTACTAATTTATTGGTCAACACACTATGTTCAGAAGTCATGGATGGTTTTACTTTTCAAAGAGCCTATTAAAAGTTATCACATACAACTAAATTATTTAAAAATCACAACAATTTTTTTCTGTTAAAAAGTAGATCAATGTGCTCTTAACTAATATATATTATTATAACCACTAAAAACATGTAAGTTGTAAAATAAAATTGCTTAGAAGTATAATTTTACTTACTCATATCATTATACTTACTCATATCATTATACTTAATAGTTAAAAATTTAAATATGAGAAATACAAATAAAAATATTGGAGATTATATAGTGTAAGCTTATTGATTTGAAAAGTTCTCCATTACTAACTTTTACATGAAATAAATTCAAAATGCTTTATAACATAAATGAAATCTGCATTGATCTTTTAAAGCATGTTTGATAAGTTGGAGATCTAATAATGCCAACCAAATACCAAATATTATCTGTTGTAAATATAATGTAAAAATACACAGAAAACTAAGCACATAAACCCGATCAATATCTTATTGTCATTAGGAATTATACTGAATCTATGATCCAGTATCAGTCCATTCTTATAGATAGCTAGGTTCACATAGCTAGGAAATTGTAATAAATTAAATTAATGGAAATAAGTTTTAAGATTTTAAACAAGTGAGAAAAAAACCTCATAATGTAGAATATAAGCAAATGTTAAAACTAATTTCTACGTGAAACAAAGTGGTGAGATCAAAATGTGTTTCACTACATGAACACAGGGCCTTGTGTTAGAACAACCAGCCAACACACACGCTCTCTCACACACACACAGGTGCATGAGCACGCTGACACTCATTCAAAGAAAGTTTAATGTTTTAAATAAAAACATATTCAAAAATTGAAATCTACATGTTATTTGTCCAAGCACAATGAAAATTCACATTTCTGAATTGTTTCAAAGGGTAATCACAGTCATTTCCAAGATGTTCTAGATGTGTCTGTGAAACTACATTGGATAGTTTGATACATTAGTGGACCAGGTCATCATAGGTAATTATACTGCCTCCAACCATTGCTTCCTGGTTTCCTGGCTTCTTCTGCTCTCCTTCTAATCTTCTGTCTGCTCAACTACTCACAGTGATCCCAGATCTCAGGTTGTGATCCACAATTATCCACCACCTTATGGAGCTATTGGACTACCCTCCCTTTCATTGCGTTATAATAAAGTTTATGAAAACTGCATTATGATAAGTTTAGTTTTTAATGTATTTTTTCACTAAAATACAATCGCTTCCATATGAATTTTGTGTGCACAGAGGGGCATGTGGTTGTAAAAGGGCAAGACAAGCTTGAGCAAGGCAGGTATAACTTTTGGGAGGGTCCTAGTCATTGAATTCAGGTTGTCAGGTAAGATGGCTAGGCAGCAAATTCCTTTACTTGCTGAACCAATTCACTGGCCATACAATATAATCTTAAAGAGGGTTATAATTTGCACGATGTGTCTATTGCTACAAACAAAGCCTATCATGGAACACGTATATGGTAACCGTTTCTTAGATGAATTCATAAATGGAAAAGTATCCATGTGTGTCCATAGAAAGCATTCATATTTACCAAATATTCTTATTTGTTTCTAAAATTGTATTTAAGTGCATTTTTTATCGTTTTATTTTAATGTGATTGTTTTGTTAAGTATGTATTATGGACAAGAAAAGGAAAAGTTTATAATGAGATCTATCTTTTCCCCCTGAGTATCCCTACCATCTCCTAACAAAGAAGAGTACTTGGCCCCACGGTATCAATTCACAGCTATGGGGCATGTGAATGTAAGGAGGGAAATCTCTGAACATCTGGGGCTTGATGTTAGAATTCAAAGAACCAGTGAAGAAGACTGAAGGGAAAAACATCTGAAAATCCTTTTTTTTTCTAGGCCATGTGGAGAAACAGATGCAGAGATTCAATGACACACACAAGACAGCAATTGCAGGAGAGAGAGGAGAGAGAGAGAGAGAGAGAGAGAGAGAGAGAGAGAGAGAGAGAGAGAGACAGACACAGACACAGACACAGACACAGACACAGACACAGACAGACTTTAGTCTTCCAAGTAGTGGACACAGCCACACTATTTTCGTGTACTTGTATTCTCTGGAGATATGGAGAAATGTGTTGCTTCTTTAGTGTATGAAAGATTCCAGTGCCTGCTCCAAGGTGTGTAGGTGGACAGAAATTCAGACTGATCTGAGCCCTGCAACCAATCCCAGCTGACTCATTTATGAAAGCAGATTAGAGTGAGCAAACAGTAAAGGCTAATTTCAGAAAGTTATTGAGATTTGGGATGGTGTGTTATGTAATACTATTTATAGAACATTTTCCAAGTATAAATAAAACATTCCTGGTGGGGATTTGTAATGATGAGTAAAAATGCGGTTAAGTTCTGTAATACCAAATGACAATAGAATATGCTATGCATTATACCACACATACCAACAATAATTTCAGATTTTAAATGAGCATGACAATTTCTTATTAGGACCAATGAATTTCTATGCTCTACTAAATAAGAGACCTTTGGCCTTACCTGAGTGAGGGAACTCTCCTTCCTTCCTTCCTTCTCTCCTCCCATCCTTCTTTCCCTCCTTCCTTTCTTCCTTCCTCTATCTCTGTCCCTCTTTCTGCCTTTGTTTTAGGTGAGTTTATTGTGCTTCTGCACATGTCTGTATGTCCATTTATGTTAAAGAGGGGTGTGTACACATCTGACTGTGGGCCTAAGTAGACCTCAAATTGACTTCAGGTGTCTTTCTCCATCCCTCTCACTTCGAACACAATGCTTTGTGTTAGTACATGAACAGTATGAAATTACATTTCAAAACTCGTTTAAGATCTTTGTATGTAGAATCATGCTAATGGTCTTAATATTGTGTTGAAACATTTTACTTTTGGAAAATATATGTTAGAAGTGTATGTACAATTGCTTCTCCTTTATTCTTTTGCAAAACATTTAGTTTCAGGAAAAATATGACCAGTAATTTAGATTACTTTAGAGTGCACACAGTCATCTTAATTTTGAATGTTGTTTGGCATTAGTCATCTTGAATTCTGTCTAGTCCACTTTCTTAAGCAAACCAGACTCATCTGCTGTGCTTGCAGGTGCCTTTCTTTGTCCTTTTGAGACTAGGTTAAACACAGCTGGTTAACTCTGTCGATAGTTTGAAAGCATTCTCATTTATACTCATGTTCTTTCTGTTCTTAATTAAGGAAACAGCTTTTTCTCCAAAACGTCTCCTCGACAGTTTAAGCGGTACTATGTTGAGATGCAGAAATCTGTCACTTCTTTTTCTATTTCGTGTATAAAGCCTCTAATTCAGTGTGATCACTTTTTAGAGATGCTACCATTCCTTCATTTTCTAGCAGCAGATGACTTCTTGCTAATTGTTTTGAAGAAAAGGCTCTTGACATTCAAAATATGAATTTTGAAAAATTATTCCCAGTGATCAACTCCTTTCAAATTCCAAAGCACTTTGTTTGGTTCTTCTTTTTCATAGTATGCATGTAAGACCCTTATGCTTTAAGTAATGCACATGACTACATTACAACTTGGATTTATTTTATATCAGTACTCACAATATTGTAAGTAATAACAAAACAGCTAAATAATGATACCTTATGCCAATAATGAATAGGAAGCCTGAGACAAGAATAACAGTTTCCATTACAATCACCTTGCCTCTCCTCTGCTCTGAGGCAGTTCATTGACTAGAACATTAACCACACATCTCTCTCTTCCTGTCCTCCTCTGCAGTGGGTGAGAATAATACAGACTCATCAAGTGAGGGGCAGTCATTTGAATCCACATTGTGAAATATAAAGGCCAAAGTATTCTGGGTAATAAAATGTGATTATTGAGTTCTTGTGAAAAGAATAGCAACCAGGTAAAAGTATGTTATATTATTTTTAGGATAGAGACACTGTCATTGACAAAAGAGACATCCAGGTACATATACCTGGGTAAATCACTCTCTACTTTAATGGACTATTCTTCTAAACTCAATTTTCTGAAATAAAGATTACCTAGGTCCTTATTCTAAGATATAGTTCTGTTTGTGATGGTATCCTTGAAGCATCAGATTTAATACACTTACCTTCATTCTCCTAAAAAGTTTCCATTACAGAGTCTTACTTCTAGAAAAATATGGTGCTCCAGCAAATTAATATCCACTTATTCCTTTAATAAAATCTATTCTCAAAATTTCTTGTATTTTCAAATTTTAGTATAAGCTTATTGCTGAAGATAGACACTAACTCCTTTTTTATTAATATATGTAACTTATTGCTTGAAATATTTGAAATTAATACCTACTACTCCAGGAAGTTGGGGGTTGATAATTTATAGATGTTATGATCATTATCCAGGGAATCTGACATGCTGGGAACTATCACATGACACAGATTACATTTCTGTAAATGTCCCTTTCCCTCAAAGGACATATTATTCTACCCTTAACATTTTTTTTAATGTAAAGTGTATTTATTTTAAAAAATACAAAATAAAGTCTGTCTTTGTTTATGGTCTTTCCTTGTTTTATTTTACCAAAGTGGAGTTTCCCTTTCCTCCTCTCAGTTCTGGCCAGACCAGAGAGGACTTTTAAGGAAGGCAGAGCCCTCCATAGTGAGAGAACAAAGCCTCCTTCCCACAGCAAACTCCCAGAACAGAAGGTGGCTCAGTCACTTGACCCTGGCCTCAAGTTGCTGAAGGCTTTGTTAGGATAATAATAGGGCAGAAAGAGTTCTCATCGGGGTAAGGAGTATATCTCTATCCCAATGTATGGGACCTTTTATACTAGCAGCTAGCTCAGCTTCGCTGATGCTCTCTAATCCGCGCCAGACTTGACCAGTATCAATCTGACTGCTAGAAAAGGCCATCCAGAGACTGCCCCACCTGGGGACCATCCCATGTGCAGTTACCAAAACCAGACATTATTGCTGATGCCAAGAAGCGCTTGCTGACAGGAGCCTGATATGAATGTCTCCTGAGAGGCTCTTCCAGAGCCTGACAAATACAGAGGCCGATGCTCCCAGTTGACCATAGGTTAAGCAGGGTCTCCCAATAGAGGAGTTAGCAGAAAAATTGAAGGAGCTGAAGGGGTTTGCAACCCCATAGGAAAAACAACAATATCAAACACCCAGATCCCCAGAGCTCCCAGGGACTAAACCACCAACCAAAGAGGGAGCCATGGCTCCAGCCGCATATGTAGCAGAGGATGGCCTTGTCTGGCATCAATGGGAGAAGAGGCCCTTGGTCCTGTGAAGGCAGGGTGCCCCAGTGTACAGGAATGCCAGGGTGGTGAGGTGGGAGTTAGTGTGTGGAGGACCACTTTCATGGAGGCAGGGTAGGAAGGGCGGGATGGCAGGTTTTCGGGGAGGAAACTGGGAAGGGGCATAATATTTGAAATGTAAATAAACAAAATAACCAATAAAACTTAAAAAAAAAAAAAAAAAGGAGCATTCTGGCCACTACTTGGCTGAGATTAGGGGAGACTTGAACAATTTTTCAGTCCTAAAAGTTGAGGGGTACTTGAGGCTTGGTCAGGCTTCTACCCTTGACTTTTAACTGACATATAGGCAAGCAGTCATGATGGTGCTCTCCATCTGTCATGCAGGTAAGTAGACCCTGTAACAGAGTTGGTCCAATAGGGTATTTGAGTATATATGTTTTCTGGATCATATCAATGAGTTTCACTTTTTTATTGGATATTTTCTGTATTTACATTTCAAATGAAATCCCCTTTCCTGGCCCCCCCCCAAACATCCCTATCAAATTACCCCTACCCCTGCTTCTATGAGGGTGCTCCCCTAGCCACCCAGCCGTGCCCTTCTCAGTGCCCTGGCATTCCACTATCCTGGGGCAATGAACCTTCACAGGATCAAGGGCCTTTTTTCCCACTGATGCCCGACAAGGCCATCCTCTGCTACGTATATGGCTAGAGCCATGGGTCCCTCCATGTGTATTCTTTGGCTGAGGGTTTAGTCCCTGGGAGTTCTGGAGGGTCTAGTTGGTTGATATTGTTGTTCTTCCTATGTCAAAGATTTTCTTTACATGACAAATAAGTCTAGAAGCTTTTTCCTCTTTCTTGTCTCCTGCTTCTTTGAAGGAAAAGACACATTCCATCATGATTTTTTTCTTTTTGAGGTACAGTACAAGATGCTCAAATATTTTCTGAAGAAGGCTTGTATGGAAATGTCTGATTCTGGTAATTCTCATTTTCATATGAAATATAGATGTTTTATTGTGTATTTGTGAGCATCAGACAATATTACATTGCTTCTTTAACACATGCACAATTAAGTTCAGGCCTTACTAACACTTAAATATCATATCTTATTTAATTTTCAAACAAATCTATAAAGTAGGAACTAAAATAATTGCTATTCTAAACTGTATGAAATTTAAGAATGGGATATTAATATTTCTAGAATGATCAATAGAGACCAAAAATTTCAAAAACCAGTTTTTTTTATATGTAGAGGTATAAAACTTTGGCTTATGATTTATCACAATAGATTCTTTCTCAGGTGATCAAATCTATCTCTGACAACTCCAAGTGTGTGTTTTCCTCAAGCTAAGCATTGTCCCTCCTCAGTATTATACCATATAATGAGGCATAGCTTTCTCTAGACTCAAAGCAAAAGCTAACTCTCCTAAAATTAAGACAGAAGCATCACATTGCAATGTCTATAGATTTGGATTACCTGCTGGAAATTTTCTTTTCTTTAGTTATCTTTTCTTTTCTTTTCTTTTCTTTTCTTTTCTTTTCTTTTCTTTTCTTTTCTTTTCTTTTCTTTTCTTTTCTTTTCTTTTCTTTTCTTTTCTTTCTTTTCTCCCCCTCCTCTTTCTGTCTTTCCCTCCCCTCCCCCATCTTCCATCCCTTTCTCCCTCTCTCTCTCTCTCTCTCTCTCTCTCCCTCTCTCTCCTTCGACTCTAGCTGACTTGACAATTATTGAGTATGAGTATATAACATTTTTTATTCAATTATGGCAGACTTCATACTGCAACTTTGTGAGGAATATGTTCTCATCACTACACATTAAACTCACAAATGTCTGTTAAAAATAACTCCAACTTATTGTATGAACTTTATTGAGGAAGCAACCATACACTGCTAATACTTGGTTTACAATAAATGTTGATGTTATTGGTAGTCAATATCACTATCCCATTTGTCTATCAGGTCTGCTGATTAAGTTTGTATACTTCAGATCATATACTATGTAATAAAACATTTAAATTCTACCTTAATTTACTTGAGCTGGGGAAAATAATCTTCTATAATGAAGAAACAGAGAAGAAAACCAGAATCAGTTTATCATAAACATCCCCTAACTTCAAAGGGACTCTTATATAAGTACTTCAAAGAAGTACTTCAAAGATGGACAATATTGTCCTATTTTTAAAACATCTGTTAATTTATTTAGTATGTATGTATACTCACATGCCAGTTTGCTGGAGGGAATCTGCTATTCTTTATTCCATTTGGGTCCCTAGGATCATGCTTTATGCACTGTGCCACATCTGTGGAGAAATATCTCAACTTGGAAATGAATCTAACATCGTAAAAGGGGAGAAAAGCACTCAGTAATTGTTTATTGATTGATTATCATTTTTCTATTGAAGGAAGATAATTTATATTTTGAACATAATACCTTATGGATTCACCAAACTATTCTTACTAAGAATAGCCATGTTGAGCCATGTCTTTGGAGACATTATGAGATTTAACCTAAGCATACCGCAAATCGGGGTTCTTTCATTCAGAATTCAAAATTACCTCACAACATTTATGCATACGTATGCATATATGTACATACATACATGTATATGTGTGTATGTATGTATGTATGTATGCATGTATATTACTGTCGGTAGGGAATTCATATTTTTAAAATGTTTCCAAATGCAAAGAGAAAATAAAAGATGCTTTTTATCGATTCCCTAAAATCCTAATATTGCCTTCTGGTATCCCACTTTAAAGTATTCAAGCTGTTAGAAAATATTCTTCTATATACAGAAAGTAGAAAAACCAGAGTCAGCAATGACTAAGTCAGGCACTTGCAATTAGACAGTTGATCAATGATGCAAGTGCTAAGTATAGGATTTTTTCAGATATTAGATACAAAATTTTGATCCACCAGAATTAATACTGATAGACAAAAGTTTACTTTTACTATCTTAGAATATATTGTCACAATTGGTAGCATTTTATTTTTCTACCCAATGGTGCTAAAGGCCTTGAACCGGATATTGATATTGTCATCTACTATTAGAAAAAATATTTCAATTCATGGGAAAATATAACTTCAATTATTTCATGTATTAAGAATCATTCTCACTAAGAAGACTACAGTAAAAATGACAAAATTTGGAGTAAGTTTTCAGAAATCATTGTATCTTTACCTAACTCTTCACTTATTGAAAGTCACATTTAACACGTCTTACTCCCGGTAAAATATCAATGATACTTTTCTGTGTGCTTTAAAAAATCTTATATAGTTATTATGAGTAGTCTTGCATGAATAAATATATATTTCTTGCAATGTTATCTCAAGTATATCACTTGATCAATTAGCTTCCATTCACCCAAAATATATAGATATATCACAAGTAAAAATGTCCACACTTATTTTTGTGGGTTTCTCTCTCTCTCTCTCTCTCTGTGTGTGTGTGTGTGTGTGTGTGTGTGTGTGTGTGTGTGTGTGTGTGTGTGTGTGTGAAAATGCTTGTATCTTGTATATATTGTTATATACAAATGTTTATCTCTCTCTCTGTGTATATATTCTTGATTATTGGTATGTGTTTACATGTATGTTTATGTGCCTGTGAATGACCAAAATTAATATATGAGATACTTTGCTTGGATTGTTTCTCACTTTATTTAGTAAAGGATGTTCTGTCAGAGAAGCAGGTGCTTACAGATAAGATTAGTTGAACAAGCATTCTGGCCCAGATTTCCCCTTTCTCTTTTTCTAAGTGCTGAGATTACAGGAAGCCACTCTGAATGGCGAATTATTCACAAGGTGCTGGGAATCTAAACTCTGGTTGTCAGATTCTCAGGACAAGAGCTTTATACATTGACACACTCTTTATAATGAAAAGCAGAGACATTGAGAAGCCAGGATTCTTGTGCCATATCGGCAACATAGATTTTCTGAAATATTCTATTCTTATGAGAAATCCAAATATTATTGAAATGAAGATAACAGATTTTTATGTGTTTGAATATGACTATCTAGAAGTTTATAATTAAATCTATACTTTCCCAGAGTTCATTCACATCTCATGATGGAGTATCTAAAATCTTGTTATTGATTTATAATTCTGCAGTAATTTGACTATATTTTCAGGTGAGACATGTGATTTTCCCAAAAACTTCCAAGAAAAGAAAAGAACCCACAAAATACTCACCATGAAGAAACAATACCTTTTGACAGGAAAAAAATGACAACTGCCATGAAAAATTATGGATTTGTTTTTCTTTTTTCTTTCTTTCATTTTTTTTTTTTAAATAGCATACAGTGTTGCTGCTGGCCTATGGTTAACAGAGTTAGACCTTCCCACAGATATCTGGAATTTGAATCTCACGAACCATATCAAGTGACTCACAAAAATCTGTGATTCCAGTTTCAAAAAATTCATTACACTCTTCTGGCTTTCTAGAGTACCAAGACTCATGTGAGCATACATATTCATAATAAAAATAAAAGTAAAATAAAACTTTAAAAGAAAACATAGTAAGTAATCATTTTAAGGAATTTTTTATACATTCTTTCTTTTCTTTGTCATTTCTCCCATATTCAAGTTCCCACATTATCACATACCTCTTATGTACCCTGGGCTAAATTTTATACCTTCATGTCTCCTGCATCTACCACCCTGCAACTGCTTCCTTGAAACTTATTTTCCCCTCTCGTATAGTAATTTTTTCAGTTTAATTTCTTGTTATACCCACACCCATGTGTGTGTGTGTATATATATATATATATATATATATATATATATATATATGTATATATACATATATATATATAACTACATAGCTTACATACATAGTATCAATTTTCTGCACTTCATTTTTATTCTTCATTTCCATATCCATAATAATAGAGCTGAACCTAGTATCTTTTTGTATTAAAATACAGCAAATGTATTTAAGTAAGCTAAAAGATTAAGGCTAAATGTGTTTACTATTAACAGTTTAATTATTTTTACTCCATATTGATTATATTTATATCCAATATTTTATCTTTGTTTGTTTATTTATTTATTTATTCATTCATTTACTTTACACTCCAGATTTTATTCACCTCATCTCCTGGTCCACCCTCCCACTATTCCACATCCCATACCTCCTCCCTGCCCAGTGTCTCCATTAGAATATCCCCATCCCCCATCCCACCCTAAACCCCCTGGGGCCTCCAGTCTCTTGAGAGTTAGGTGCATCTTCTCTGACTAAACCCAGATCTGACAGTCCTCTATTGTATATGTATTGGTGGCCTCATAACAGCTAGTATACACTGCCTGTTTGGTCGTTCAGTGTCTGAGAGATCTCGGGGGTCCAGGTTAATAGAAACTGCTGGTCCTCCTATAGGGTTGCCCTCCTCCTTAGCTTCTTCCAGCTTTCCCCTAATTCAACCACAGGGGTCAGCAGCTTCTGTCCATGGTTGGGTGCATAATCTGCACCTGACTCTTTCAGCTGCTTGTTGGGTCTTTAGAAGGGCCGTCATGACAGATCCCATTTTTGTGAGCACTCCATAGATTTAGTAATAGTGTCAGGTCTTGGGACTTCCCCTTGAGCTGGATCCCACTTTTGGCCTATCAGTCAACCTTCTTTTCCTCTAGCTCCTCTCCATTTACATTCCTGTGGTTCTTTCAGACAGGCACAATTATGGGTCAGAGTTTTGACTGTTGGATGGCAACCCTATCCCTCCCTCACTTGATGCCCTGTCTTTCTGCTGGAGATGGGCTCTCCAAGTTGTCTCTCCCTACTGTTGGGCTTTTCATCTAAGGTCCCTCCCTTTGATTCCTGAGAGTCTCTCAACTCCCAGGTCTCTGGTACATTCTGAAGCCCCCCCCCCCCATCTCCTATCTCCTGAGGCTGCCTGTTTCCATTCTTTCTGCTGGCCCCCAAGGCTTTAGTCCATTTTACCCCACCCAATACCAGATCAGGTTCCCCTCTCCCTCCCCATCCCCTTTCCTTTCTATCCCCTCCTCCATCCCTTATAGTTGTTTCTTCTCTCTCCCAAGTGGGAGTGAGGCGTCCTCACTTAGATTCTTCAAATTGTTGAACTTTTTGAGTTCTGTGGACTGTATCTTGGATATTCTGTACTTTTTTTTTTCTTTTTTTTTTTGCTAATACCACTTATTAGTGAGTACATACCATACATGTCATTTTGTGTCTGAGTTACCTCACTCAGGATGAATTTTTCTAGTTTCATCCATTTGCCTACAAAACTCAGGATGTCCTCATTCTTAAAAGCTGAGTAGTATGCCATTGTGTAAATGAACCACACTTTCTGTATCTATTCTTCTGTCACGGGTCATCTGGGTTGTTTCTAGCTTCTAACTATCACAAACAAGGCCTCTACTAACACAGTGGAACATGTGCCCCTGTGGCATGGTGAGATATATTTTGGGTATATTCCCAAGAGTGGTATTGGTGGGTCTTCAGGTAGATCTCTTTCCAATTTTCTGAGGAACCTCCAGATTGATTTCCAGAGTGATTGTACCAGTTTTCAATCCCACCAGCAATGGAGGAGTTTTCTTCTTTCTTCACATCCTCACCAACATGTGATGTTGTCTGAGGTTTTGATATTAGCCATTCTGATTGGTGTAAGGTAGAATCTCAAGGTTGTTTTGATTTACATGTCTCTGCTCATCAAGGACTTTGAACTTTTCTTTAGGTGTTTAGAGATTTCTCTGTTGTGAATTCTCAGTTTATTTCTATACCCCAATTTTTGATTGGGTTGGATTTTTTTGTTTTTGTTTGTTTGTTTATTTTGGTGATTAGCTTCTTGAATTCATTATATATCTTGGATATTAGCCCTCTATTCAATGGATGTGGGGTTAGTGAAGATTTTTTCCCAATCTGTAGGTTGCCAATTTGTCTTATTGGCCATGTCTTTTGCCTTACAGAAACTTTCCAGTTTCATGAGGTCCCATTTATCAATTCTTGATCTTATATCGTGCACCACTGGAATTCTGTTTAGAAAATTTCCCCCTGTTCTAATGAGTTCAAGGCTCTTTCCCATTTTCTCTTCTATTAAATTCAGTGTATCTGGTTTTATGTTGAGGTCCTTCATCCACTTGGGTTTGAGCTTTGTGCAAGGTGAGAAATACAGGTCTATTTTCATTTTTCTACATAACAACAGACAGTTAGACCAGCACCATTTATTGAAGATGCTCTCTTTTTTCCATTGTATATGTTTGGCTTCTTTGTCAAAGACCAAGTGTCCATGTCTGTACGTGTGTGGTTTAATTTATTTTATTTATTTACATACCAAAAGCTGCTCACCCTCTTGGTTTGCCCTTCCCATGTTCTTCACCACATATTCTCTTACCCCTGCACTTCTGAATGGGTGCTCCCACACTCTCTCTCCCACCACCAGCCCATTCCCACTAGCATCCTTCTTCCCTGGGGCATTAAGTTTCTACTGTGTTAAGTGCATCCTCTCTCACTGAGGATATAAAAGGCAGTCCTCTGCTACACATGTGCCCGGGGCCATTATACAGCCCACATATATTCTTTGGATGATGACTTAGTGTCTGGGAAATCTGAGGTTTTTGTTGACATTGTTGTTCTTCCTGTGGGATTACAATCCCCTTCAGCTTCTTCAGTCCTTCTTCTAATTCTTCATTATCAGTCTCTGACCTTAATCTAATGTTTGGCTGTACGTATCTTCATTTGTCTTAGTCAGTTACTGGTAGAGCTTCTCAGAGGACAGCACTACCAGGCTCCAATCTGCATTCACAATATGGCCTAGTAATAGTGTCAGATTTAGTGGCTGTGCTTGGGATGGATTCCAGGGTGGGCTGGTAATGGGTGGCTTTTCTTTCAGTCTCTACTCCATTTTTGTCCCTGCATTTCCTTTAGACAAGAACAATTCTGGTTTAAAAAACATATGAAAATGACTGGGTGGACCCCTGCTTCAACTGAGGATCATATATATCTGCTGGAAGTGGTCTCTTCTGGTTCTATCTCCCTGTTCTTGGGCATTTCTTTTATCTCATCCCCATTGAGTCCTGGTAGTCTCTCACATCTAGGACTTTTTAGAGGTATCTTTTCCATAATGAGTTTCATAATTATTTGAGAATTTAATACAACATATTTTGATCATATTCATCTCACTTCTTGAACTCTTGTAAGAGATTCCGTCACCTCTCGACACCCCCAACTTCATGCTCCCCTCCCCTTCTCTGGGGATCCCTCAATCCATCCTTCCTTTCCTATCTTTAGACTATCAGTTCCAGTATGTGTTAGCCAACTCCTGGGTATGAGTTCTTGCCTGGTGTTTGATTAATGTACTAGATACCACACCTCTAACAAAAACCAACTTTCACATTAACATCAGCAACACAACACCAATAATTCCTCAGCTAGGGGTAGAATTTTGTGAATTCTTTTATGCTTCTATGTTGTAATTTTTTTCTCTAGCTTGAGCTTTTGATTTCTTGTGCATGTTCTCAGAGTTTCTATGAGTTCATAATGGTATCTGCTCTGTTGTATCTGGAAAATACTTGCTTGATGCCTTCTACGGCCATGTTTCTGTAAAATATTTTCTTTCTTTTTTTTTAAAAAAAAAAAAAACATTTTTTTATTTATATGAGTACACTGTAGCTGTCTTCAAATACACCAGAAGAGGGCATTTGATCTCATTACAGATGGTTGTGAGCCACCATGTGGTTGCTGGGAATTGAACTCAGGACCTCTGGAAGAGCAGTCAGTGCTGTTAACTCTTGAGCCATCTAACCAGCCCTCTGTAAAATATTTTTACCTCTGTTTCTACTAAGATCCCTGAGCCTTGGGGGAATGGATGCGATATAGGCACTCAATTTAAGGCTGAGAATTCCCAAGTCTCTTATCTTCTGCATGGTAAGCAATTTCGGGTTCAGTCTTAGATAAAGTAATTTTCAAAGAGAAGCTTCTCTAATGAAAATTGAGTAGTACTCTGATATAGGAGTATATTAACATATCATTAAGACATTTGTTTTTTAATGGTCATGTTCTTTTATCAGAATAGTAATGGTAGGTTTTCACTTATGGCCCAAGACCTACCTCACGTTAGGATTTGGGCTTATTGAGAGTATCAGGAATGATATAATCCATCCTGCGGAAAGGGTCTTAAATCAAAAAGTATTTTGTAGCTTCCATAACATTTTTATAACTATTGCTTCTGCTAAGCAAGTTAATATTCTTAGCAACCAGGATTCAACAGCCAAATGAAATTCATAATTAATCTTCTCTTATGGTAGTATATAGAGAAGAACTATGAAATTTACATGAAGTTTCCAGTTCTGAACCATCTAGATTTCTCTGTGTTCTATGATATATAAGTACATGATGTGTTCAGCTCTAGAGACTTGTTTTCATGTTGTTGAGGGTAATCAATAGCATAGAGATTAGCCTGCAGTGCTTGGAGTGATCACCAGTGACCACAAACTCAAAATATGTTATGAGGAATATTTCATATTTGACCTTTATACTGCCCTAATAAAAAGATAATAAATATTAATGATTTTTAATCCATTCAATTACTATCTGTCCTTACAGGAAACATGCAAAAATATTGGGACTACTTTGCTACTTAAATACTACAAAGATAGGATATCTGAGTATGGTGGTTTAATTGAGATGCCTCCCATAATGTCAAACATTAAAATACTTTGACTTCCATTGATGACAGTGTGTGGACTATTTAGGAGTTATGGCTATGCAGAGGATGTACATCTAAGGGGCTGGACTCTATGTTTCATACTCTACACCATCCCTAGTTTTGCGCTCTCTGCTTTCTCCTTGTGGTTTACGATGCATCTCTTCTTTTGGTGCTTCAGATTTCCTGTTTGTCTGATTCCATGAATTCCTACCATGACAGTGGTAAATTATCAACACAAGTAAACTGTTACTTCTATGTTTCCTTTGTAATGATATTTTATGACATCAGTAGAATAGTAATTTGTTGCGGGAAATATTTTAACAAAATGAAAATGCCAACTCCTCTCGCTATTGCTTCTCTCAACCCACCAACTCCCCAGCAGGGCAGGCAGTGTTCCTGTGCTCCTACCACCAGCTACTCTCTCCAGCTAGCTCCCACAGTGTCTGGCTGAACCTCTAGTTCCATGTCCACTATCAGTGGTCCCACATTCCAGTGACCAAGTAAATCAAAACTCTTGAAATTTATAATTAACCAATCAGATTTGTGTATCAATAAATTCTGAATTTACAAGATGCCAATACAATAATTTCAGAGCCAATTGATAATGATAAAAGCTTTCTCCCAATTATTCTAACCTCACAATACCATAGCTAACTGTGGCTGGTTATAGCCACACTGGTTCACATCCACTGCTTCTTCCTTTCTCCTCCTTCCTCTCTGACCTGAGAGCTCTCCACCTCTGCAACTCAGCACTGCCTCCCTTTTTCCTGTCCAATCAAAGGCCTCCTGCAGCTCTAATGTAATTGGACAGGGAAAATCCTGTGACAGTAATTAATACAGGAGTTGGAACAAGGAATTAGCCATTGCTATGATAGACCTAACCAGAGGAGGGTTAATTTTAGAAATGTGAAAGACTTTGGAAATGTGGTTGGAAATGTGGTTGAATGCTACAAACAGAGTTTCATGGCAGTCTTAGTAGTAAACGCCTGCTTATAGGTTATGTCTCCTAGAAAGGACAAAGAAGCTATGCCCATGATACAGTAATATTTTTACCTAAAGAATAATGGAACCATGTATATCATGTTTATTTTATATATTTTTTAATTATATGTAATATATGCAGTATATACTATATACATCTAGCATATTACATAAAATGTTATACACACATACATGCACGCGCGTGTGCGCGTGCACACACACACACACACACACATATATATATATATGTGTGTGTGTGTGTGTGTGTGTGTGTGTGTGACAGGATTTGAGACAGGATTACTTTGTGTAGCCTTGACTGTCCTGGAACTAATTCAGTAAACCAGGCTGTTCTTGAACTCACAGAGATCTGCTTGCCTCTGCCTCCCAAAGGCTGGAATTAAAGGATATGCTACCATTGCCTGGTTCTTAAATTGGATATTTAGTGAACTTATTTCATATCATGTAAGCAGTGTATTGTTAGAGGAAGAAGTATCAGTAGGGTTCTTTTTATGTTAAATCTTCCCCATGGTGATGCTTAAAAACACTCCCAAACAAAAACAAACCAAAGTAAAGCAAGCACACACACACACATACACACACAGAGAGAAAACACCAACAGATATCATAAGATGTGTGTGTGGGGTGGGTGAAAATCCTATGGGGATCCATCTTCAGACAAAGAATCATAAGCAACTAATTTTTACCCAGAGAGGTAGAATTAGGGTTACCCAATACCAAGCAGTAAGTCTTGAAATGAAATAGATACATGAAGAATCAAATGGTTTTAGCAGATGATATTTATAATTTATGTTTTTATGTAAGTATGTGTACTAACACTAATAAAAAGAAAATGGAGAAAGACTGTGAATTTGAGACCATTGGAAAGGTTGAAACAATACACAAAGGGGATAGAGCAAGCAAATGGAAGGGAGAAAATGAAGAAATTTTATTTTAATCGAAATGAATTAATTAATATGTAGAATTTATCCACAGCCTTAATACAGCAGAGGAATGTGGGAATACAATAGCATTAGATTTCTAGAACAAAAAATTATCTTAATAGATCACTTATGATGTTTTCCAGCTCATACATTAATGATATATTTGGACAAATCAATAAAAAGATGAAATCCATCATTCCATGTTGTCTTTGAAGACATTGTCCTCAAGCATTAAAGTGTGGGTTTTTTGAGAGTAACAGGCACATTGTATAGACCCATAAGTTTTAAAAATTAAATTTCTAGAAGATTAACTGTACCTATGGTTTACTTCATCCACTAATTCAGTTCTTACCACACTTGCCTTTCTATTTTTCAACAAAAACTTCTGACTTGGAAACAGAATGTACTGGTCAAACCTATATAGGCTTCAGGATAATTGACTAGCCTTTTGCCTAGGCTTTTGCCCATTGCAGCCATTTTATCAGGAAATATGAGTGTGTGTGTGTGTGTGTGTGTGTGTGTGTGTGTGTGTGTGTGTGTGTTTGTGTATTCTCCCATCCATTGATCTCTTTTATCATTATTATGAAACTCCTCCTGTAGGTTTTCTAAGCCTCTGAGAGACCACGAACTCCAGGCCTCTCTTGATTATTTCTGACTATCTGCAAATAACTTGCTTACTTTGTGAAACTTCTTTCATGAATGTTCTTTCTCCTAAACTTGGCTAAAATTTGAATGTGTAGCATTAAGTGATATAAGTTGTAGTAATAACCAAAACACAAAGAATGCATTTAACATGAATCAAGTAATTTTATCCTTCAGAAAATTTGAAATTATCATGAATAGGTTTTGGCTTTTTAAGGAATGTCTAATTACACATAATGCAGAATTACATAGAATTTATTGCTACTTGATTGACATTTATTGTTTTTTCATTAGATGTTCAGTTCATATACATTTAAAAAGTATATTGAATTTATATTCTAGTCATTCATATTCTTTTTCTCAGGTTTTTAAAAAGCTCATTTTATTGAAACTAGATTGCCTTGCTCAGCCTCCATATGAGGGCTTTTGCCTTGTCATGGATGTTGTTTGGTCCTATTTGGGTGACTGTTGTCTCTTGGGAAGCCAGCTCATTACTGAAAGTAAAGAAATGGGTAGTTGATCTTGGGAAGAGGGGGGATGGAGATAGTTCAGAGGAGTGGAAGGAGGAAAAACTGATAGAGATTACTATATGAGAGAAGAATCTAGTTGCTTTAAGTATATTATCATATCCTCTGCAAATAATGATATTTTGACTTTTTCCTTTCCAGTTTGTATTCCTTTGACATCCCTTGTTGTAGAGCTTAATTGCTCTAGCTGGAACTTCAAATACTATATTGAATAGACAGGAAGAGATTGGGCAGCCTTGTCTAGTCCCTGATTTTAGTGGGATTACTTCAAGTTTCTATCCATTTTGCTTCATGTTGGCTACTGGTTTTCTGTATATTGCTTTTAATATGTTTTGGTATGTGCCTTGAATTCCTGATCTCTCCAAGACTTTTAACATGAAGGGATGCTGAATTTTGTCAAATGTATTTTCAGCATCTAGTGAAATGATCATATTTTTTTTCCTTTGAGTTTTTTTATGTAGTGGATTACATTGATGGATTTCCAGTTATCGAACCATCCCTGCATCCCTGGGCTGAAGCCTCCTTGATTGTGGTGAATGATCATTTCGATGTGTTCTTGGATTCGGTTTGAAGAGTATTGGTATTAGGTTTTCTTTGAAGGTCTGATAGAATTCTCCACTAAACCCATCTGGTCCTGGTCATTTTTCAGTTGGGAGAGTATTAATGATTGCTTTTATTGTTTAAGGGGTTATGGTGATGCTTGCATCTATGCCTCCTGATCTCTTTCTTAGGTTTTCTTTCTCCAGGATTGTCTCCCTTTGTGATTTCTTTACTGTTTCTATTTCCATTTTTAGATCCTGGATGGTTTTGTTCAATTCCTTCACCTGTTTGGTTGTATTTTCCTCTAATTCTTTAAAGGACTTTTGTGTTTCCTCTTTAAGGGCTTCTACCTGTTTACCTGTGTTCTCCTGTATTTTTTAAAGGGAGTTATTTATGTCCTTCTTAAAGTCCTCTATCATCATCATGAGAAGTGAATTTAGATCCGAATCTTGCTTTTCTGGTGTGATGGTGCATCCCGAACTTGCTATGGTGGGAGAATTAGGTTCTGATGATGACAAGTAACCTTGGTTTCTGTTCCTTATTTTCTTATGATTGCCTCCCACCATCTGGTTATCTCTAGTGTTACCTACCCTCGCTATATCTGACTGAAGCCTGTCCTTCCTGTGATTCTGGCTATGTCAGAAATCCTTAAAGGCCAGCTATCTCTATAATCCAGTGATTCTGGGAACCTGTGATTCTGGGATCCTGGGATCCTGAGATCCTGGGTGTGTCAGAGCTCCTGAGGGTCAAGCTGCCTCTGGGACTTTGAGATCCTGGTGTGACCAAGCTCCTAAGATCCTGTGATCCTGTGATCCTGTGATCCTGGACATGTTAGAGTGCCTGGGAGTCGAGCTTCCTCTGGGTGTTATGGGACTGGCTGCAGAGTTAGCATTCAAGGTCTGCTCTGCTGTATTATTTTTGTGAGAAAGTAAACATTGTTCCAGGAGAAGACATATCTGTAAGTGAACTGGAATGATAGTATGATACAGAAAGGAGAATTTAAAAAAAAATACATGATATATTTACTAGTAAGTACTAATGCAAGTTGTAACTCCCATCATTACCCCAGTGTACTACTGGCTTCCCTGTTCAGTTTTCTCCGTATGTTCACACTCTGGTATTCAAGGAAAGCAGAAATTTTAACTTGTCTTTACAGAATGTTTGATTACCCTAAAGCTTCCTGGTTGCATCTTATACTCTTCTTCTCGTCTGCGGTAAAATTGGATTACAGTTCTTAACCTCAGCTTTACAACCATGTTATCTCTTTTCCAAAGGATAATTTCCACTGATTCCCATCCTTGCTCATAATGTATGCAGAAATGTGTCCCAGGGATTAGTCTTTCATTTTCATTGGTAGCATTGATAAAAGCTAAGTATCTTATTTGTTTAAGAGTTATCATATGCTTGAGAATTTTGACATAAGACAGAAGAAGAATAAAATTCTAACCTAGGGCACAGATTATATATACGAGAATTGGAAAATAGAAGTATGTGTTCAATAAAAATTGCAGCAGAACATTGAATCGTTATTTTTCCATGTATAAAATAAGGAAAAATTATTTAAAAATGGATATATAACAAAAATCAAATCAAATCTGAAATTGAACAAAGTTGTTGCTACTATGAGTAGGTTATGTAAAAGGACCGTGGCAGATTTACTTTTCATATTAAATCCTTCTAGTTTTTTTTTTTTTTTTTTTTTTTTTTTTTTTTTTTTTTTTACATTGTGTACCTCTATATAATGTTGCCTAATTCTTTGCTAAAACTAAAATAGATGAAATTTTAAGTAAAGTAAACAAGACGCTCAAACAGTCTCAACTAGTGGTTGAAGCCTACTGTGGAAAGGTAGACATAGGGTTTAATAGAATATTCCTTATGAATAAAAGAATGGAAGAAAGAAAGAAACAAAAAAAGAAAGAAACAAAAAAGAAAGGGAAAAACCCATGAAGACATACAGTGCAAAGACACATTATATAAGATACATGTCAATATTACAAAAGTTTGTTTTTAAAATCTACATGCAATAGATATTAATGGATAAGTTTATAAAAAAGCATTTGAATCCCCTGGTCTCCATACTGCACTCTTCCAGAGGAAGACATACTGATAACTAGGAATTGAGTAAGCTCAACTTCCTATTTCTGCATTAAGATTTTCATTCAGGTATCTGGCAATTTGATGAGTTGTAGCATGGGAGAGGTAAAAATAAAATGAAAATAATTATTTTAGGCTATCCTCATACCTTAAGGCTTTAGAGATTCTCTTGGGAAAATCCCATGTGGTAGCACCATTCAAGTCTTTAGTCTTTGATTACGCAAATAGTACTGTAAGTACAGAATCAATTATTAGTCTCTGTTAATGCAAATGAGTTCTGCAAATTATAGTTGCCCACTTAAAGCCTCTCTCTGGACCTGCAGAAAAAAGTAGTTGAATGATGCCCCGGATATTCCCTTTTACTAGAGGCTCTCAAACATTAAGGCACAGAAAAATCAATTGTGAATCTTATTTAAAATGCAAAATTCGGGATTGCACAGCACACTCTCCAGAGACTTTGATTCTCTAATTCAGTTATATAGCTGATACTAAGAATTCAATCAACCTCTCTCTAACCCCGTCATTCTCTCTTTTCTCACATGAATTAAAAACAATCGTTTGAGTTTAAAGAAAAAGAAAAGTAATTGAAAAAGAACTGTGAACCTCTATTATGTGTTAATAATCACCAGAATAGTTATATTTTATGTGGCCAATACTTATTTGTACTGGACATAAGAAAAATTCCATCGATTTCCACTAGCAGATACTTTCTCTAGTTTGTAGTTAAAACCTGACACAGATTAACCACTGCTGAAATAATACACCATGTACCCCTATAGTGTATTAAAGGGAACAGCAAGAAAGAAGCTTATAGATCATTTTCCTTTTGGTCATTGTTTTTCTAGGTAACCTTCATGTATCAATGTCCTATTTTGAATATTTCTGTTTTAATTAAGTACAGAATTTCTTATGAGGAGATATAATCTATAATACTTACATATAAATATATTTTATATTGATAAATTCTTTAGAGTAAAACTGTTACAAGAATGGTAATTTGCCTGCTTATAAATATACTTTGAATAATTTCAACAATCTCATCACCTTCAAAAGCAACATTAAGGTGTTGTATTCATCGCTAAAAGATACCAGTACTTTTAAATGTATGACTATAATAATTTGATTATATATAATAGGATATTAAGTTTAAAAATTAAAAATGATTAAATAAAAATAAATTTTTAAGAGGCAAAATGGGAGATTGAACAGTATTTCTTTTCACATAGAATGAGACCTTTTCTTTAATTAAAATGTTCAAGCACAACAACAAACTATAAAATAAATAAATAGTTGGATTAATTAATACCAGAACTTACTGATGTAGGTATTTCGGATATTTTTATCAGCTAATTAATGTGCTAATTAGTAACATTTCAGCAGGAAATTTTGATCTCATTTTTGTTTTTTCTTAGAAGTTGTCTGAATAGTAAATTTTAATAGAATTACCTACAAAGCAATACATAGCTGCCAGAAAATTCTTTTTTGTAATTTCTTTGTGATCATCCAGATAGATTCTTAATGATTTGTTCATGTTGAGTTTAAAATATTTTATAATGTACAATGTTAAATAAAATGTATCATTGAAATTCACCTTCTTCATACATTTTTACTTGTCTATAGAGTTATTAGTAAACACACAGTTAAAGCCAGATATCATGGTATACATTTGCTATGACATCTACCTTAAAATCCCAATGCAAGGTTCAGGTTAGGCTTAACAAGAGAGTCTCCCTCAACATAAAATATGAATAAGATACTTATAATATCACTCAGTTGGAGTGTCTTTGCCTACATTTTCTATGGATTCCATACATACTGTTAAAGAAATAAATTCCTGTTTTAAAAATTTTCATCATTTGATGCGCGTGTGTGTTTGTGTGAGATTATTTGTGTGTTTTTCTGTGTGTGACTGTATATATGTAAGTGCACATGTGCAAATGTTGGTGTGTTTGTTTATGGGTGTATAGTGTGTGTGTGTGTGTGTGTGTGTGTGTGTGTGTGTGTGTGTGTGTGTGTGTGTGTTCCTGCGTATGTGTTTAATGGTGCCAGGCCTTAAAACCAGGAAGAAGTTTGAGTTTACTGCTGGATAGATCCTTGTTGCTAGATGGTGCAATACACAAAAAATAATCAAGAATCTTAGCCAGCTAAAAACCCTTAAACCCTCAAACAACAAGCAGAACAAAAATATTCTCACTTGTATAATAGTGGCACATATGTTCTGGGAATAACCATTCACTTTCTATTAGATAGAATGCTGTTGGAAAGGATGGAGCTCATTCCTGGTTCTCCTAACTAGGTCAAGAACCTGTGGCTGATTAGGGAATAGGCCATAACAGAACGCATATTGTTATTATTCTGTCCTATGAACATCATATTTGTGATGGCTATTCCTGTAGTCAACTGGATTATATCTGGTATGAACTTCAATGCCAAAATGGAGGGGCCACTTATAATCCAGATATTAAGGCTAGAAGACACAGGCTTCTGACCTGGATTGTGACCTGGAGATCTTGAAGCATCATGGCCATGAAAAGTGTAGGCCTAGGCAAGATAGTGCACACCTTTAATATCAGAAGCCTGAGGCAAGCAGATCTCTGAGTTCAAGGCCACCTGGGAACAAAGCAAGTTTCAGATGCAGCCATAGTTGTGCACCTCTTTAATCTGAGCCATATCTTCTGCTAGAGGCCTACAAGGGCATTGAAAAGAGGAAGATTCACTCTTCGACTGCTTGTAATACGTGCCAGCACATCTGTTGGAACCTAAATCTTCAAAATTCTAGATTATACAGAAGACCAGGGGAAATAACTAGCCTTGTGGATTGAGCAACTAGTAGACATTTGGACGTCCCATTCACAGCTGCCCATCATTGGCTTAGTTGATTACATACCATAAGTAATTACAAAACATTTCCTTAATATAGAGAGACATTCTATAAGTTCTGTGACTCTTGATAACTCTGACTAATATAATATTAAATTAAATTACATCCTAAATACTTATAACTATACTAATAGATTAGTGCAGCTCTCATCTACCATCTTAGCTTCTTTTATAGTGGACAGCTACAGATAATGAGACTCACAATTGCTAAAAGTACATAGAAAAAGAGGCCATATCCCTCTCTGGTAAGATACAGAGGTTGTGAAGGAAAAAGAGATAGAATTAAGGTAAGAGCCACAAGTCATGGAGGAAGGTTTCAAGATAACGTTGTCTGGCTGTAATAGGGATATTGCACATAAAACCTCACTGTAGCTAAGACTGCATATATGAAACATATACAAGATCAAACCAGTCAAAATACCAGCATGACCAGCTGAGGGGCTCACAAGGTCACATCTGTGGTAAGGAGCTGTTAGCAAGTTTTGGGTTTCATTGAAGAGACAGTAATTTTTATTCAAATGTCATTCTTAGTAGGCTAAATTCCAGGGGATAATCCTATGTCAATGTACACTGCAGGACTGATAAAACTCAATGGGTTTAAAAAACAATACCTGAAGTAAGGAGGGGAAAATGAAAATGGTATGTTCTGGAATGAGAAAAACAGTAGGAACTGCCCTGAGTATGTTCAAAAGACATTACAACCATGCAGGAGATACTCAAATGATACATAAGAACAACTAAATCTCTAGATATGGCTCACACTAAATTTTTCGTTAGTGTGTATTCAACCTTATTATGGTATAAATGAGGAACAAAATTGCGTGTGTATAAGATACTGAAATATTTCTTAAGTATTTATTCCATTTGTCAATTTATTATGTCAGTGGGAACACGTGAATGCATGGCACAGATTTGGAGCTCAGAAGCCAACCTGGATGGCGCAGTTCTCTCCACTACCATGTAAGTTTCAGATATTGAGGGAAGATCTTTAGGACCCATAGCAAGTACTGTACTCACTGACAATATCACCAGCCTGCAAATAATGTTTCGACAAACATACATATAGTACAACCCAGTTAATAAGTGGTATCTGCCATCATATATAGTTATCCCCTTTGTTTATGTACAATAAAAATACATTGACATTTCAAATATTTGAGACCTCATTAACTGTTGTAATCAGGCTGTATTGTAATGGCTGCCCAAGGATCCTGTCAGGAACAAACTCATTCAATGTTATAACTGAAATCTCCAGACATGTTTCTGCATAGTTCCTGAACTCTTAGCACTGGCAAAGAGATTTTTAAATGCTAGAAGCTGCAGTAGAGATGTCACCAACAGCAACAATGCCCTATATTCCCTGGCTCTGCCCTTTTCCTTCCTCTCTGAAGAGCTTGCCTCGCCTCTCCTTCTGCCTTCAGAAGTGATGACTATGTCTTTGCTCTGTCTGAAAGAAGATTTTGGTTCCTCATATCATTCAGGAACTACTTTCACCTACCTGCAAATAAAGAATTATGATAAATTTATATATCACTTTACTCCAAACCAGGTCAAAATCAAGATAAAAGAAAAGTATCAGTCACTTACTCATAGATGCAACTAATTGATGCTTAGTTTTCAGAAGTTTCTTTATCTAAGCTATTATTTCATCAAGTTTAACTGAACTGGTAGAATATCTGGAATTTCTAATTGAAAGGATAAAGAATGTGAGAGATTAAAGCAGAATTCTTTTTTCCTCTAGGAAGATAATTGTTTGCTAAGCAAATTAATAATGTAAAGGTTTTTCAGTGCTAATTACAATACTTTCTTACTTGATCATTAAAGCAGTTTGCCTCTGCTAAGCATTATTTAGCTAACCTAGTTTAGTCATAGCATGAAGTAATAAAAGTGATTTAAAAAATATGGCCTATTATTCCATCATTATTTCTTGGCTCACAATGAGCTTTGCTAGAATTATGAAAAATAAATTAGACTTTAAAAATTGCTTTAGTTTTAACAAGGTACTGTTTCTTTTTGAAGCAATTCTTTTAAAACTTAATTCAAAAGAAAATTGCAAATTCTATGTTTTATTGAGTACTTGACCAAAATTTGAATATATTTACATGGATATTGCCAGTGGTTAGACAAAAAATGATTTCCAAGTGCATGCTCAAACTAGATAATTAAGAATTTAATATACTTTTACCTTAGTAGATAACATAAACAAATTTAATTCAGGACTCCCATGTATTTTCCCTAATGTTATTTTTTCAGGCTGTAATTGATACCAATAGGCAAATGTTATGCATAACGTATAAGATCATGTTTTAGTACACACAATAAGTTTCTGTTATTATAGTTTCCAATTCTGTAATAATCTCACCAAACAAAGAGGCCATCTACCATCTCCCAAAAGCTACTTAGTATGTATTGATAGGAAAGCAGAGGCCCAAAGGGATACCTGTCTCAGGATTATTCAAGTCGGTCTTATAGTTTCCCAGTGAAGACTGACACAATGCTAAAGAAAATGATTCCAAACCAGATGATGTACTGCAGAGTTTCTGTCACTAGTACAATTCTCCTCTGCTTCATGATGGAAACATGCATACTTCTGAAAGACCTTACTATAGAGTGAGGTCTCAGAAAGCAGACAAACTGCTATGCATGACAGCATGGAGGACTTGAGGATTGAGAGTACTCAAATATTAGTAGCTCTTGATTATAGAGCAGGCTTATTGGACTTTGTTGCTGAAAGACAAGATCTTGGGTTCAGACTCCATCTTAGAGAACCTGACCTAATGTTGAACTTGACTTAACTCACAGGCCTGTACCTAGCACCAGTGTCCAGGTTATTCCTCAATAAATCTATACCTCTAGGTTACAAACCTGGCCATGACACCTCACTTCCTAACAACCACCAATCAGGAGGAAAGCAGAAGTTAACTTTATGGTTTGGTTCCCAGCACCAGCCAATTAGGTTAAAGGCCACAATGTCTCCCCAATTAGATGCTTGCCAGGTTAGAAATACTTACCCCTTGCTTGGCATTTCCTAAAAAACCTTGTTCCAATGAGAGTTCAGGGTTGTGACTATGAGTAAGTCAAGCTCAAGCTTGTGAATAAAGACCCTAGTGCCACTGCATTGGAATTGGCTCCTGGTCGGTCTTTTGGGGTTTGCAAATGCTTCCTGATACTGTATACCCTAGGAGCACTACCTGATAAGTATTTAACCAGAGATGCTTAAGTTCTGTCCAAGATGACATATTCACTTCTTACATCTGCATGGTGTCACCTAACTTTATGGAGGTTTCTATGATTATAATCTGGAGTTTGGTCTGGTCATAGTCAGATGAACATACATCATTAACAGGTCATTCCCCAATAGAGCAAAAGGGAGACCAATCTACCCTCAAAATTTTCAACTGAAAATTAATCCTGTCTACAAGAAATGCAGGAACAGGGGATGGAGCAGATACTGAGGGAATGGCCAACTATTAACCAGCCCAACTTGTCACATATCCCATGGGCAAGCACTAATCCCTGACACTTAAAGATACTTTGTTAAGCTTGTAGACAGGAGTCTAGCATGGCTGTCCTCTGAGAAGTCTCTACCCAGCAGTTGAATCATACAGATGCACACACCCACAGGTTCTTGAAGACTCTTATGCAATAACAAGAAGAATTGTGGTCCTAAGGGATGGGAGCTCCAAAGGAAGACTAACAAGAGTTAACTAACCTGGACACTTGTGCCTCTGAGAAACTGAACCACAAACCAATGAACATACATGGGCTGGACCTAGGTCTCCCTGCACATGTAGCAGATGTGCAGTTTGTTCTTCATGTGGGTCTCGGGCCACTGGAGCAGGGCCTATCCCAAAACCTGTTGCCTGCGTGTGGGATATATTCTTCTACCTGGGCTGCCTTGTCTGATCTCAATGGGAGAAGATGCACCTAGCCTCAGAGAGATTTGATGTGCCAGGGTGGGGAGATAACCAGGGGAGCACCACAGGGTCAGAGAAGAGGAGCGGGCATGGGGAAAGAAGTGTGAGAGGAGATGACTGGGAGGGAGTAGTGATAGGGCTGTAAAGTAAATAAGAAAAATGATGATGATGATAATGATGATGATGATGATGATGATAAATATTATGTAAACAAACAAACAAAATAATCAGGCCATTCCAAGATCTGGAAAGAGAGGGAAATGTTTCCTGAAGAACATCTCTAGCCATACTGACTGTTTCACTACTTACTTCTTCAGTTTTCCCCCAAGCTTCTACTCTCTCGGCTGTTTATTTTTGCTTACAGAACACTATAGTTTGACATTACCTACATCTTGTTTTTAATTTGACAGTCTTGTGATCTACTGTCCTCAGACATTCTGCGCACATTACATATCCTTGGCCTCTTGTTAAATCCTGTATTTTCTCCATTTTGTACTTTTAATTTCTTTTGAAGGTCCTTATGTGAAAGACATGGGCAAGTTCATCCTCTGTCTCTGTTGCTCTTTGAGTGCACTTATGGTGCAGATCAAATATGTATTTGTGGAGTAGCATCTGGTAAAACCTCAGTGCTTGCAATAGACAGTGGAAACCTAAGGAAGGAGTCAAGACTGCGGATATGATTCTATTAATTTGAAAGTGGTTGGAAGGACAGGACATCAAGTGGAGGGACGGGGTTGCCATCCCACAGTCAAAAGCTCTGACTCAGAATGGTTCTTGTCTGAAGGGACAAAAATGGAGATGAGCCTGAGAGAAAGGAGGTTCGGTGACAGGCCTAAATTGGGATCTAGCTCAAGGGAAGGCCCTGGGTCTGACATTGTTACTGATGCTGTGATGTGCTTGCAGACAGGAGCCTTGCATGTGTGCCCTCTAAGAGGCCCAACAAGCAGCTAAGAGTCAGATGCAGATAACAGCACCCAACCAATGAACAGAAGCTGTAGACCCCTGTGGTTGAATTGTGGAAAAGCTAGAAGAAGCTGAGGAGGAAGGAAGCCCCATGGGAAGACCAGCAGTCTCAACTGACCTGGACCCCCGGGATCTCTCAGACACTGAGACACCAACCAGGAAGCATATACCAGCTGATATGATACCCATGATACATACATACATACATACATACATACATACATACATACACATATACATACATACATACATACATACATACATACATACATACACATATACATACATACACACACACACACACACACACACACACACACACATATATATACACTGCCTGGTCTGGACTCAGTATGAGAAGATGCACCTAACCATAGAGAGACTTAAGACCCTAGGGAGTGGGGAGGTCTAGTGAGGTGGCCATAGGGGATTGGGGACATCCTCTTGTAGACTGGGGGGCGGCGGGGGGGGAGGAGTTATGGGGGGAGGAGCCATTAGTGGCCAGAATGGGAGCAGGATGAAGACTGGAGTGTAAAAAAGGATTAAAGAATAAAAAAGTAAGAAATAATACAGAAAAAATAGATAATATATGATCTACAAAAACAATGAGGCATATATCTCTTAGCAAACCAATAAAAGTCTACCATGAATGAAACGTTTTATAATCGATACAGATAAGATTCCAATATGATTGACAATCAATCTATTAAGCACACACTCACTTGCAAAGTCATAAATGGAGAAGAAAATTACGGCTGCTTCATTTTTCCACAAGAAGAAGGCATCTACTACAAAGGGAGCCTGCATCTTTCTTCCATTCAGAATTATCATAGACCAAAAGTACATTCTCACTTAGGAAGATGAAATTTGTTTTTACCACATCCTAACTATGACATTATTATATTCCATTCTTTCATTTTCTCCATTAATTTAGAGCACATAATATATTTGGTTGAAAGGAAAAGTGTACTTCTTTTTCACCTGACACTAGTGCTACGACTTGGTTGGCACCACATGAAGAAGGTGCTTACAAACACAATGGTTCAAAAAAAAAAAAAAAACAACAACAACAAAAAAACAAAACAAAACAAAACAAAACAAAAAAACGCAATGGTTCTATGAAAATATTTCTTTTCTTTAACAATGGGATGCTCATATGGCACTGACACTTTATAATAGTAACTTATTATGGCCTTACACACACAAACACACACACACACACACACACACACACACATACTTAGGGCAGTCTTCTTTAAGTTTAGTTCTGGTAAATCACTCATAAAAATTGAATAATTGAATAGTATTAGTCTTCCTTTAAGTGAAATATATTAAGATTTAAATAAATTATTTGATTAAAATTAATAAGGAAAATGGGGCAGAAAATATAAGTCCAGCCTACCGAAAGGAAGTTAGGTTCTCAGTGATGTGCCATAAAACAATGGCAGGAAAAGGAGGCTGAAATTATGTACATATATATTAACTAAAAACAAAATTAAAGTTCAAGCATAATGGTACACATCTTTAATCATAGCAGTGTGAAGTCAGAGGCAGGGGAATCTCTGAGTTTAAGGCTAGCCTGGTTGACATAATGAGTTACATGGCAACTTGGGATATATATAGATAGACTGCCACAAAAAAAGGTAAGTTTTCGTTTGAAAGGGATGCTTACATCTTGGCATGTTTTGCTTCATTGCTCCTGCGTGATGTGTAAATTGCCTCCTCTGTCAGGCACATCATATATCATATACAGTACTCCAAGTGACTGGAAATTTCAGGATGTATTAACTAATATAACGTCTCCTTTGTATGTATATTAGCACTCCCCCTTTTTTCTCAGATAATGAAAAGCTGAGACAACAGTCATTCTGAACGTACAGCACGCAAAGCCGAATACCTTCCAATGAATCCTACCCACAGCATATCCTATATTTGAGCAGAACATAGTTATTCTCATCTTTCTGCTCTTGCTCTTCCTCCTGCTTTTTCCTTTTCCTTTTTATTCCATCTTCCATATCTTTATTTTTTAAACAGAAAAGAGCAACCTTGTGCAGGTTTCAATATTTATAAACTGGTAATACTTGCCCTATGTCATGCTTAGGTTAGATGTCCACAGTTTTGTTCACAAAACTAGAATAAATTAAAAGGACTCTCACTTGTTGAGAGTATACCCCACACACATATTAAAAATATCGTTTTCTGTATACCTGCTTTTGTGGCATACTTTTATTCTTGGCCAGTGTCTTGATCTTTCATTATTCTTTTTTATCATCAAGACAAAGTTTACTTCATTGCATTTGATTATTAATATTTGCTTAATTACAAAATGATTTTAAAAGAATACATAATATTCTACATTAACTACAAACTAAAAATCGCTGCAAACCAAAAGAAGAAATGAAGGGTGTAAAGAAATATGGGAGCCAATGTCTAGAGAGTGTCCATAAACCATGGTTGTTCCAGGAAACATTTGTGAACTCCAAAAGACCACCAAGGAGCTGAATCCATGCAATCGTACAACCCTGACACAGCAAGAAGGTGGAACCCTGAGCCTAGTTTTAAGTAGTCATTTATAGAGGCAAGAAGAGGGTATCTAGCCTGATACACATCTGATTAGTGGGCTATTATGGTCTTTAACATAATTGGCTGGTGCTGGGAGCCAAACCATCAACTTAACTTCTGCTTTTCTCCTGATTGTTGGTTATTAGGAAGTGAAGTGTCAGGGGTGGGCTTGTAACCTGGGGATGCAGATTTCTTGGGGAATAACCTGGAAACTGATGCTAGGCACTGGCCTGTTATTTACTCGAGTTCAACCTTAGGTCAGGTTCTCTAAGACAAAGTCTGAACCCAAAAGAGCTTGTCTCTTACCATCACTGATCTCATGTGTCAGAGGAGCCCAGTTGTGTTAAGATGGGCCCCTGTACCAGCTGTAGCATATTTTGACTGATGCCATCTAGCTGCTGCTACTCAGGCTAATTGCATTCTCTCAGGCACTCTATGGAGCTACAGAAGTACTAAATGAGCCCATGCTAGAAGTCCCAGAAATTGGAAGTAAGCCATGTGCTCATTTGTAGCTTATTCCTGACTTCATGATATGTCACAGGTACAAACACCATCTTATCACTGTCACTTCACACTAACTTCTTTTAATTTCTCATTTCCATCTTTTCCAGTTCTCCATTTTTCCTTTTGATTAATTAGACAACTTCTCTCTTTTTATTAAACTACGGCTTTCCTACTGAAATGGCATGTTCATTCTGTGCCTTTTCCTTTAATAATTAATAAAGAGTCAATGCTAAGAAACAATTTTAAACTCCTAAATAAAACCTTGTAAAACTTTAATGAAATTCACCTCCCAAGAGGCCAATGTTATTACAGTATCAAAATAATGCAGATTACAAAACTAAGATAATGACAATATCGGCAAAGATTTCAGATGAGAAACTATTAAACTGGGCCACCTGTATTAAGTTTATTTCCCTTTACTATGTGTCTCATCTATTTATGTAACACTTCTTGTTTAATGGCACTGTTTTGTAATTCTGCTAAAGTGTGCATATAGAAATATTTTCGGAAATAAAAATGTCTGACATATTTGCTTATTTCATTTAATATTCAAAATTATAGATTAATGTACCATTAAAATGATTAACAATTTTTCTTTTAAAAAATCATCTCTAGATATATTAAGCTATTATGTTTAACAAATTGTAAATTATCCTCTGGAAATGACATTTAAATAAACAGCTGTAAACGAAGGAGAGGGTTCAGTGAACAAAAGCATTTGTCTGTCAATAATAAGGACCTGAGTTTAAATTTAGAGAACTTATATAAAAGCCAGACATATAGCATTAGCCTAATTATGCTAGTGTACCACATTAATTATTGAAATATATGGAAACAGTTGAAGACCTTTAAGATAACCAGTTTTTGCTAATATCAATTAAGAGTGAAATTTGATGATGGTATGTAGATTTAGGGCTCTAACCGAAGGAAGAATAAACCAAAGACAAAGAACGCTATGTGATGGACATTAGATGTTTTTGCCTATAGGAAACAATTCAACCTTCATCCTCTTACACAGGGGCTGAAGTTCCCATCACTTTTGCAAAGCATTCAAATTTAGATTTTAGCACCCAGATCAGGCAGCTTACAAGTGCTTGTAAGTATAGCTTCAGAAAGGCAATCACATATCACATATACACAGAACACACACACACGGAACACACACACACACACACACACACACACACACACACACATCACACCTTATAAATATTACAATGAACGTGTTCTCCAGACAGAGCAAGTTCGTCACATGTGAACTCATTGCAGTTGTGACACAGCATGGAGAAGACATGCCCGGGCTCAAGACAGAAAAATCACAGCATGCTGTAGGGAAGTGAGTACAAAATCTTATTCCCAAGTGAGGCAATATGATACTGACTTTTGATAATTTGTGGGAGAGCTAGTTAGCTTTAACAGTATGACTTCTAGTGAGTTAATCACTTCCCAGAACAGGCTTCCTACCCAAGCATATTTACACAACAAAATTTGGATTATGTGGGTTATAAACCAAACAAATATCCTCCAGAAAGTTGTGTGGATACAGAGGTGAAAGTGATGTGGGTAGACTTGGTTAAAGGAATGAATGTGAGCAAAATACGTTTGTGAAATGTATTTATTAAATTAAGAGAATAACAACGTTATTTAAATAAAACATATTTTAAAACTAATACGTGTAAAACCACTCTCTTCAGCTCCAGCTCCATGGCTTTACTCTAATATTCAACATGACAACCAAACTTCATATTATGTATTCTCATATGTTTTCCCAAGAGTTTTACAACACAAAATCACAATGTAAAGCACCTGCCTGGGCTCTTATCATACTTTATATGTCTATAATCAATTAGAATAATTTATAACTTCAAAATATAAGTTATTAGATGACCTGATTTCTAGCCATACTTTAAATAGTTTCCTATAAGCCACTTGACTTAATTGTTATTCAGTTATTAGATTATCCAAAAAATAATAATAGAAAAGCAACATTCTTTTGGAGTCTTTTAAAAGGACAATCAGGAATGAAAATCACCACATCAGTGTGGATGTATTCTAATCATAGAAATAACTGGGGACGTTTTAAACGATACAAAGGGAGTGAAGAAAAGTTGAACTTCTACTCTAATAAAATGATAAATGAACACTTGTATTTAAGGATTTTTTCAAACCTTCTAAGGAAATTGTTATGCCAATTCTCATTTCTGCATCCCATCATAAAATCACAAATCTGAGAACTCTGGGATCCTGTTGTCTGGTCAAATTTATTATCAAGTTGTTATATTCAATAGAAAGAAATTACCAGTGTAAAAAGCTGAGCTCTCTCCTCATTCTGTCTTCTCTCTCATTTTTCCATAATGTTGTACTTGCTATCAAAATTGTGCAGACTTCTGAGACCATGAGATTGGTAAATTGAATTTCATGAGACACCTGTAAAATTTTATTGTCTCATGTCTCTTAAAAAGGCAAGAAAGAGAAAGGAGAGACGTCACAGTTCATATTATTCTGAATTTAACTGTATCTGATACACAAATTTAAAGCCTTCATTTACAAATGTAGTTTATAAAGAAATCAAGATATATGTAAGAATGCTTTCTTCAGAAAAATATTATTCCAATAGAAGGGAAGAATAATGTATTTTCAGGACTAATTACTTACATAAGGTAATATTGCTTTTATTGAATTCTTTAATCAAAACTTACTTCTTAAATTCACTAGACAATATTGGTATTTTTGATTTATTCTTATGTCTTGATGTGAATATTAAACAGAACACATATACAAAACAAAATTATTTGTCTTGGATCTTTTAGTAAGGGTGATAAGGCAGGACCAAACACATTAAAGTTTAAAAACCTACTAGTTTTTATTTCTCTTAGGATTATAGTACTTACTTAATAAACATGTTTGTACAATTAAGTGTCTTTGAAATTAAGCTATATTTCATTATTTATTCTGGTTTCTCTCTGAGTTTCACTCTCTAAATGTAGGTTTCAGAAGGTTCTGTTGTCATGCTGGTCTTAAATAACATCTAAAATATTGTGATGTGCAGTATCCTAGTTTTATTCAGTATTATCACAACAAATATACATAAGTAGAACAACAGTTAAACAAGATATATGTAGCTTTCATTGGTATTATAGATAATGTGTTAAAAGCCATATTGGGTGGTCTTTTGCAAGACATAAACTGTTCTAGTGTTACTCACATAAAATTTAAGAAATAAACATAGGAATCTCTTGGTTTTTTATAAGTTCAAGAATGAAAATTTTGGTCCTTACTACCATGTCATATAAACTATTTAATATTACTGTGCTTGAAACATTTAAATATTACTTGTGGGGCAGTGGACCATGACAGGAAGCCTGGTAAGTTCGAGCTAAGGCTAGAAGTCCCGGAGACCCTAAAGGGACAGTAGGAGCTTTGTCTGCTTCCAGCACCAGGTCTCTGTCACATAACCTCAGCCCCCCATAGAGAGATTTGTGGCCATCAGTCAGGTAGGGGCAACACCTCAAGCCCTTCCACATGTAAATGAGGCATCCCTAACCTCTCCAGACCAAGCCAATGGGAGACATCTACTGTCAGCCCAACCCATTCCAAAACTGTATATAAAGAGCCTATCCGGACACCAGGGAAGAGAACTACTCTCCTGAAATACCACCATAAGCTCCCCTGCACCCCCTTGCTGGCTAGTCAGCCTTCCTCAGCTCAGTGCAGTCATTGCACCATCTCTGAGCAACAACAGTGGTGCAGGACGCCACTGCAGCAGCTGCAGCAGAAGCAGCAGAGGCAATTCCTCCCTGCCCCCAAAGCTTGTGCACTTTCCACTTTGCTGGAACCCTCCCACCTTGCCTGGGCAGAGATCTCTGTGGATAGCCTCTGGTACACAGGCCCACAATTACTGTTATTAATATATTTTAGTAGACGCTTTTATATATCTTAATCTATTTTTCATAGAAAATTCTAAGTTGCAGAAAAGCAATACCTACATTTTTTAAAAGGTTGATTCTTTTTTTTTTTTAATTTTTCTTTATATTTTTTGATACTTTATTTACATTTTCAATGTTTCCCTCTTTCTAGGTCTCCTCTTTGGAAACCCCCTATCACCTCCTCCTCCCCCGCCTCTATGAGGATATTACACCTCCCACCCACCAGCCCACCTACTCCCTTATTCCCACCTTGACATTCTCCTTTACTGGAGTCTCTAACACCTTCAGGACCAAGGGCCTCTCCTCCCCCTGATGGCCAACAAGGCCCTCCTCTGCCACATATGGGGTCCGAACCATTGGGTCCCTCGATATGTATCCTTTGGTTGGTGGTCCGGCATCCAGGAGGACGGGGGGGATTCAGGCCAGTTGACACTGTTGCTCCCTCCATGGGGCTGCAAACTCTCTCACCTCCTTAGGTCCCTTCTCTAACTCCTCCATCTGGGACCTCACACCAGTCCAGCGGTTACTGTAAAGTGAAACTTGCGTATTCCGAACTTTTGGGCTAATATCCACTTCTCAGTGAGTACATACCATGTTCATTCTTTTGTGACTGAGTTACTTCAATCCGGATGATATTTTCAAGTTCCATACATTTGCTTGCAAATTTCATTAAGTCATTGTTTTTAATAGCTGAGTAGTACTCCATTGTGTAAATTTACCACATTTTCTGTATCCATTCCTCTGCTGAGGAACATCTGGGTTGTTTCCAGCTTCTGGCTATTATAAATATGGCTGCTATGAACATAGTGGAGCATGTGTCTTTATTACATGTTGGAGCATCTTCTGGGTATATGCCCAGGAGAGGTATAGCTGGGTCCTCAGGTAATATTATGTCCATTTTTCTGATGCTCTGCCAAATTGGTTTCCAGAGTGGTTGTACCAGCTTGTAATTCCACCAACAATGGAGGACTGTTCCTCTTTCTCCAGATCCTCGCCAGCATCTGCTGTCACCTTTTTGATCTTAGCCATTCTTACCGGTGACTAAGGATGTTGAACATTTCTTTAGGTGCTTCTCAGCCCTGTGAATTTCCTCAGTTGAAAATTCTGTTTAGCTCTATTCCCCAATTTTTTGATAGGGTTATTTGGTTTTCTGGAGTCTAACTTCTTGAGTTCTTTGTGTATATTGGGTATTAGCCCTCTATCGGATGTCGGATTGGTAAAGATCTTTTCCCAATCTGTTGGTTGTTGTTTTGTCTTATTGACAGTGTCCTTTGCCTTACAGAAGCTTTGCAATTTCATGAGATCTCATTTGTCGATTCTTGATCTTAGAGCATAAGCCATTGGTGTTCTGTTCAGGAACTTTTCCCCTGTACCCAGGTGTTCAAAACTTTTCCCCACTTTCTCGTCTACTAGATTCAGTATATCTGGTTTTATGTGGAGGTCCTTGATCCACTTGGACTTGAGCTTTGTACAGGGAGATAGGAATGGATCAATTTGCATTCTTCTAAATGTTGACCACCAGTTGAACCAGCACCATTTTTGAAAATGCTGTCTTTTTTCCACTGGATGGTTTTAGCTCCTTTGTGGAAAATCATGTGCCCATACGTGTGTGGGTTCATTTCTGGGTCTTCAATTCTATTCCACTGATCTACCTGCTTGTCACTGTATCAGTACCATGCAGTTTTTATCACTACTGCTCTGTAGTACAGCTTGAGATCAGGGATGCTGATTCCCCCAGAAGTTCTTTTGCTGTTGAGAATAACTTTTGCTACCCTGTTTTTGTTTTTGTTGTTGTTGTTGTTGTTCCAAATGAATTTGAGAATTGCTCTTTCTAAGTCTATGAGGAATTGATTTGAATTTTTCATGGGGATTGTATTGAATCTGTAGATTGCTTTTGGCAGGATGTCCATTTTTACTATATTAATCCTACCAATCCATGAGCATGGGAGATCTTTCCACTTTCTGAGGTCTTCGATTTCTTTCTTCAGAGGCTTGAAGTTCTTGTCATACAGATCTTTCACTTGCTTGATTAGAGTCATACCAAGAAACTTTATATTGTTTGTGACTGTTTTGAAGGAAGTCATTTCTCTAATTTCTTTCTCAGCCTGTTTATTCTTTGAGTATAGGAAGGATACTGATTTGAGGTAATTTTATATCCGGCCACTTTGCTGAAGTTGTTTATCAGCTGCAGGAGTTCTCTGGTTGAGTTTTTCCGGTCACTTAAGTATACTATCATATCATCTGCAAAGAGTGATACTTTGATTTCTTCCTTTCTAATTTGTATCCCTTTGACCTCCTTTTGTTCTCTAATTGCTCTAGCTAGAACTTCAATTACTATATTGAATAGATAGGGGGAGAGAGGCCAGCCTTGTCTAGTCCCTGATTTTAGTAGGATTGCTTCTAATTTCTCTCCATTTAGTTTGATGTTGGCTACTGGTTTGCTGTATATTGCTTTTACTATGTTTAAATATGGGCCTTGAATTCCTGATCTTTCCAAGACTTTTGTCATGAAGGGACCTTGAATTGTGTTAAATGCTTTTTCAGCATCTAACGAAATGACCATGTGGTTTTTTTCTTTGAGTTTGTTTATGGAGTGGATTACATTGATGGATTTCCAGGTATTGAACCATCTCTGCATCCCTGGGATGAAGCCTACTTGATCATGATGAATGATCGTTTTGATGTGTTCTTGGATTCAGTTTGCGAGAATTTTATTGAGTATTTTTGCATCGATATTCATAAGGGAAATTGGTCTGAAGTTTTCCTTCTTTGTTGGGTCTTTCTGAGGTTTTGGTATCAGAGTAACTATGGCCTCATAGAAGGAATTGGGTAGTGTTCCTTCTGTTTTTATTTTGTGGAATAGATTGAAGACTATTGGTATTAGGTCTTCTTTGAAGGTCTGATAGAATTCTGCAGTGAACCCATCTGGGCCTGGACTTTTTTTGGTTGGAAGACTTTTAATGACTGCTTCTATTTCTTTAGGCATTATGGGACTGTTTAGATGATTTATCTGATCTTGGCTTAACTTTGGTGTTTGATATCTGTCTAGAAAATTTTCCATTTCATCCAGATTTTGCCGTTTTGTTGAGTATAGGCTTTTGTTGTAGGATCTGATGATTTTTTTAATTTCCTCAGAATCTGTTGTTATGTCTTCCTTTTCATTTCTATTTTTGTTAATTTGGATCCTGTCTCTGTGCCTTCTTGTTAGTCTGGCTAAGGGTTTATCTATCTTGTTGATTTTCTCAAAGAACCAACTCCTGGTTTTGTTGATTCTTTGTATAGTTCTTTTTGTTTCTACTTGGTTGATTTCAGCCCTGAGTTTGATTATTTTCTGCCTTCTACTCCTCTTGGGTGCATACTTTCTAAAATACTTCTAAAAGTGATGAAATAAAATATTTTGGGAACAAATGTGAAATTCTTATGCAAACTTGGTTTGCAATTATTTACATATGGCTAATTACTGCATGCACATCTTGGATATTTTTCAGCCATGATTTGAGGTATATGTTCATCTCTGCTTTCTCCTGGACTTGGTGAAGATAATATTCTACAATACAGATTTGCTATTGTAAGATCATAAGAACTTATAAGCAATTTCTAAAATTGTATGTATTTAAAGAGTTATGGTAAATGGATGTAAGGAAACTTAGCTGGTTCATTTGAACATGAACTTTTAGGAGTATCCTTTCTGTGACAGAGAGTGGTTTTCATTAAGACAGTTGAGGGAAATTAAGGTATGTAAGTAATTAGCTGTTGCAACCTTACTGTCTTGAGAGATTTACAAAATACAACGTAATATGTTAGTCCAGTTAACTAAAAAAATTTTATATGCAAATAATGACACTACTTTTTTTTAAAAAAAAATTCTCAAATGTATTGTAGCTCATAAACTCAGCATATATTAGCTATTGATAAACTTGTCTAGTTCTTTGTGGACGTATATTAACTCTACATAATAATAAAGTACAATATAACATTTAAATTACAAGGATGCACATGTGTTTAGACAACAACCGTAAAAAGAATTAGAAACTAAAATGCACATTATATTTTTATTCTTCAGCCTGCCTCCAATTCTTCCATTTAATGAAGAAACAATGGTAAACTGGCCAAAAAATATTCATTTTTTATAACTTCATTGAAATTCTACTGTTTCTTATTACTCTCATTTCTCTATGCCAGAGAACAATTTTAATTAAGGTTATATGCATCCAGGGTCATTAATAATCTGCTGATTAATTGCTACCTCATGATTGTAAGATCGCTACTTTGGAAAGGTTATAAATTATGTCTAGACTCTAAATGCTAGACAACTCAAATTGAATAAAAAGAATCGGAAAAGCCTATCTGAGAAAGTGGAGGGAAATTGAAGAAAAGAAAATAACTAATAGGAAGGATATGGGACAGGAATAGTAAAATCTAGTTCTTCTCTTAAGTCTATTGGGCTCTACTTAGTTTTTAGAAAAGTGTTAAATACCAAAGTAACAGATTATTTTACTAAATTGGTTTTAGAAATGTCTTTTAATATTGACAGAAGTACTGGTGTGTTTTACTCCAGATTATCCGTGAAATGTTCTAACTTCAAAATAGAATTTTAAAACAATTATAATCACTTCACATTTAATTACTTGCTAAATAGAACTTGCATATATGCTATATTCTATTTCTATCTAATATGGGTTATACATGATATATTACATAAAAATCTGTCAAAATCTTTTCATTACTAACTTGCTTGTACTTCACACATTTTCAAGATGAGTCTTAAGAGTCTGCTCTCTGTCTGAAATTGGTTGAAGAGAACCTTGATAAGAAGGGTTGGCCCCTGAACTTTTAGGCTATGAGGGCTAAGGTGATAAACATAATTTCAGGAAATTCATAAAACTTGGGCAGGCTTTTACATTTTTGTCCTTCAATTTCTGTATAAGTGTCCTACTGAATGAACAAAAAATAAATAAATAAATATTCTGAGTAGAGCAGTTCATCTAAGCTTAAACTATATGAATGTTTATAATAGTTAGTGATAAAATATTTCTGTTACTGCACATGAATATAATCATAAGTCATAAAATCTAGTGATTGAGAGTGTACAAATCTATTGGAAAAATTCAAACATTCATAATGTACAATGCTTGCCAAAATATTTTGCAGTATCAAAAAATATTTCAAAAGTAAAAATGTACAAACAGCTGACATTATTATTCCAATTCCTGAATCCAGCGTATATTAGCCAAGATTTCCAAGAAAGTCTTTGCATAATATTCTGTTTATGCATTTGCTTATTCTAGCAATTTTACATAAATGGAATAGTGGCTCTTTTGTGGAGTGTAATGTTTCCTGTATTCATCCATTATGCTATATATTAATATCCTTAAAGCAACTAGTATTATATAAAGTGATTATATAATATATATATATATATATATATATATACACACACATATATATATATTACACTATATATCACTATATCACTAACTTTGGGGCTAATATGAATAATGCTCATAAATATTGATGTGAATTTTCCTTTTCATTTTAATCACAAAAAAATTTGACAGCACAGATTTAGTATCAGTATATGTTTTCATTTATATTAGGTATATCACTAGGAACTGAAATTATTGTTCATATGTTAGCTACTTCCATGTTTAAGAACTGGGAATTTATTAAACATTTTTCAAGCTAAATATTTCATTTTGAATTTTAGCAACAGTTCCTGAGATTTCCATACCTTGTTAGTTTCTATGGTTGATTATATGCCTATACATGTAAATTTATGTCTCCTGATATTGATTTGCATACATTTAGGAACTAATGATGCAGGTATTTACTGGACATTTATGTATTTAGAGTTTTTCATGTAGAAAACTTACACTAAGTTTTGTTTTCACATTATCAAATTTGTTAATCCTTGTGAAATTCTAGGGGCTCTTGATCATTGAATTTTATTTTCTCAATTTAGAATTTTTAAATGTGATTTTCAATTTATAGCCAGTTTCTCTAGATTTTTTTCTACTTTTCCCCCATGAGAAAATAATTATATTTCTTATTTTGTTTGGATACTTTTAGCTGTGTTTCAAATATTCTTTTCTTGGATTAAAAGAAATTACAAAATAGCACAACAAAAAAAACCAGAGCCAAAGTCATTATTTTTCAGCGAACTTCTATACAGTTAAAATCATCGATCCTGAAGCTATGGAGATTCACATTGTACATTATAGTTTACTTGTTGACTTTTGATTCTGCCTTAAATACAAGCTGCACATTTTTATATAAGTTGTCAGAATCTTTGATACATTATTTGAATAACCATTATCTAATGCAAATACCTCTTTATAAACTATTGTTTCCTGCAAAAAATGTATCACAGATAAAGTATAAGCATTTATATATAGGATCCATTTTGAATTAAGATTTACTTAAAGGTTACTGTAAATATATATCTTTATACCCACAGATAAGCATATATCTTTCCTGTCATCCAAGAGTGTTCTTTTTGTAGCAGTTTCTTTCATACAAATCATAACTATTAAAAATGCAGAGAAAAACTAATCTTTGGGAGCCCAGACCCAATAATATTCCAGTAACACAACTTCAGTACCAAAGCTCAGGGACCATCTATGAATTGGTATCAGAAAAGCTGTAAGAGACAGAGGTTATGAAGGTGTGGAATGAGAGTGCTGACTATGCTGGAGAAGCTACAGTTAGGAAATCTCAAGGACATGACTGCTGAAAGAAGACTTTAACTATTTAAACACAGTAAACATCAAGACTAGATGGAAATTTTACTGGGTTCAACTCTAGATGAGCCAGCAGATTAGTTAACTAATAACAAGGGATTATGTGAAGAAACAAGTACAGGCAGGCAACATCGAATATATTCAGCTTATTATTTTTATATGTTGATATGTTTATTTGTATATTTGACAACAATGGTTAAAAAAAGAAAGCTCTTGAATTTGAGAGGGAAGGGAGGTAAGACATGGGAAATCTAACTGGAAAGAGATGGAGGAGGAATTTATTACAACAGAATTATATATATCATTATATAATTTTTAAGTATCCATTTGTTCTTATAATGTTGAAATTTTTTAAATTATTATTTATAGACCTGGCTTTGTATCTTTTGAAAGGGAAATCACTATGGCTATGATTGTAAATTTCTGTGTTTACTATTCCTTGTGGCTTTGTGTTATGGATTGCTCTGACATCTCAGTAAGCATTGCACTGTGATATATTTTGATCCAAAGCATATGAGTTCCAGTTTTGTGCTTCACATGAATGGGTAGCTAGTTTGGACTTATAATGATATTTTAATCTTAACTAAACTATTAAACAACCCTATATTTTTTATTAGGAGTCTATAAATTTTGACCTTGATAACCAAAAAAAAAAAAAAAAAAAAAAAAAACTATAACCAAACATAGACTCTGAAACCACAGACTATTCCTGTAGCTTCATCTGAAACATTTTTTCCTTTTTTTTTTATTAATTATTTTATTTGTTTACATTCCAGACATTGCTCCCCTTCTGGTCCATGCTCCCACAGTTTCTCATCACATTCCATCTCCTCTTGCCTTCAAGAGGGTCCTCCCTCTCCAACCACTGTATTCCCCTTCCCTAGGGCCTTAAGTCTCTCCAGGATTAGACATATCTTTTCCCACTGAGACCAGAACAGGTAGTCCTCTGCTATATATGTGCCGGGGCCTTGGACCAGCCCATTATGCCTGGTTGGTGGTTCAATCTCTGGGAGATTTCAGGGATCCAGGTTATTTGAGACTGCTGGTCTTCCTATGGAGTTGCCCTCTCCTTCAGCTCCTTTAATCCCTCCACTAATTCCTCCATAGGAGTCCAACTTCAGTTAAATGATCGGATGCAAGTATCCCCATTTGTCTCAGTCACCTGTTGGTAGATATGCTAGGCTCCTGTCTGTAAGCATATCATAGCATCAATAATAATTTCAGGCCTTGGTGCCACTCCAGCCCCCATGAGATGGATCTCTAGTTGGGCTGGTCACTGGACAGCCTCTTCTCCATTTTTGTCCCTCCAGTTCTTTTAGACAAGAAAAATTCTGAGTCAGAAATTTTTACTGTGGGTTGGTGACCTCATGCCTTTACTTGGGGCCCTGTCTATCTACTGGAGGTGGACTCTTTGAGTTCCCTCTCCCTACTGTTGGAAATTTTGCATAAGGTTACCCCTATTGAGTCCGAATAGTCTTTTGCATCCCAGGTCTCTGAGACTATCTAGAGGGTCACACCAGTTGGAAGTCAACTTCTTAAGTTCTTTATATATTTTGGATATTAGACCTCTGTCAGGTGTAGAGCTAGTGAAGATTTTTCCCCCAATTTGTACTATTGGCTGTGTCCTTTGCCTTACAGAAGCTTTCAAGTTCATGTGGTCCCAGTTATCAATTTTTGATCTTAGAGCCTGAGCCACTGGTGTTTTGTTTAGGAAAATTTCTCTTATGCCAATAGGTTCTATGCTCTTTCCTACTTTCTCTTCTATTAGATTCAGTGTATCTGGTTTTATGTTGAGGTCCTTGTTCCACTTGGACTTGAGCTTTGTACAAGGTGATAAATATGGTTCTATTATCACTCTTCTATTTGACAACCACCAGTTAGACCAGCACCATTTACTAAAGATGCTTTCTTTTTTCACTGTATGTTTTTGGCTTCTTTGTCAAAGATCAAGTGTCCATAGGAGTGTGGATTTATTTATGGCTTTTGATTCTATTCCATTGATCGACCTGTGTGTCTCTGTTCCAATACAATGTAGTCTTATCAATATCGCTCTATAGTATAGCTTGAGGTCAGGAATGGTGATTCTTCTGATTCTTTTACTCTTCAGAATTCTTCTGACTATCACGTGTTTTTTGTTTTTCCATCAGAAGTTGAGAAATTCTCTTTTCATGTCTGTGAAGAATTGTGCTGGAATTTTGATGGAGATTGTGTTGAATCTGTAGACTGATTTTGGTAAAATGGCCATTTTCATTAGGTTAATTCTACCAATCCATCAGCATGGTAGATCTTTCCATCTTCTGAGGTCTTCTTCGACTTCTTTCTTCAGGTATTTTTAAGTTTTTGTCAAACAGACCTTTCACTTGCTTGATTACAGTTACACAAAGATGTTTTATATTATTTGTGGCTATTGTGAAGGGTGTTGTTTCCCTAATTTCTTTCTTAGTCTGTTTTTCATTTGTATAAATGTAGGCTACTGATTAGTTTGAGTTAATTTTATATCCAGCCACTTTGTTGAAGTTGTTTATCAGCTGTAGGAGTTCTCTGGAAGAATTTTGGGGGTTGCTTTGTGTACTATCTTAACATCCACAAATAGTAATACTTTGTCTTCTTCCTGAAACTTTTACTTTTATGGTCTTTCAAAGTATTTTTCAGCTTTCCCACAATAATCAAGTTAATTTATAATCTTAAATATCCTTCCAAACATCATTACAAGTATTAGGTTTTCATGATCAATAAGAAACATCTGTTAATACATATACTTTATAATCTCTGTGTATTCTGTATTAAATATTGTACCTTGTGCTTTTTATGCATAAAAAGCTATGTTAAAGTTTCACATCATCCAGTAGGTTTTATTTATATAAGTGTTCTGGTTTTGTAAGACATGGTTTATGTATGTGAATACATATCTTTCTACTACTTAGCTTCACATTATTCCTTCAGGTATTACATTTGTTTTCCTGGCTATAACTTTCAATTTTCTGTTAGTCACGCAAAAATATATGTGTAGTGACATTGTAAATACCAGTACTGCCTGGTCTACAGAGTGAGTTCCAGGACAGCCAGGGCTACACAGAGAAACCCTGTCTTGCAAAACCAAAAATAAATAAATAAATGAATACCAGTACTTAGAATATAATATGCTGAACACAATAGAACCAATATCTGTGTTATTCAGGATTTCTTTCTCATCCTTATTTTCAGTTCCAAGTAACTCTTGTGTATTGTATGTCCGAAGGTTTCGTATGCCCTCTCTCTGTCTCTGTATATGTTTGTGTCTCTGCTTGTCTGTGTCTTTCTGTCAGTCTGTCTCTTTGTCTGTCTCAATCTCTCTCTGTCTCTGTCTCTCTGTATCTCTGTATCTCTGTATCTCTCTCTCTCTCTCTCTCTCTCTCTCTCTCTCTCTCTCTCTCTCTCTCATGTGTGTGTGTGTGTGTCAAGGGCACATGTGTGCGCTTGAATTTAGTTCTTCACCCATCGTCAGCACTGAGACTATTATATTGATCTCAATTTTGTTGATCTTAGCTATTATTATATTTCCTCCCTCTCTCTGTCTCCTCTTTTCCTTCCATTCATTCTTTGTTTTTATCTTTTAAAGATTGTTAGATTTGAAGTTCCTGCTTTGTTTGCATCCAGGCCAGGTTGCAAAGGATCCACCTGCCTTAGCTCTGAGTAATAAAGACTTAGAGTGCATGATAGATTAACAAGTTTAGATCTGCCTTTTTGGAAACCAATAGTGTATAATGTTAAAAGAATAAATTTATAGGAATAAGTAATATTGTGTCCATTTCCCAGAAACCTTGATTGTTTGTTGACGAAGATACACCTTCTCAAAATTAAAATTATCTGGTTTTTGAAATATGATATTTTACTACTTATTTCTATTTTAAAAATTGGATATTTTATTTACTTACATTTCAAATGTTATCCCCTTTCTCAGTTTCCCTTCCAGAAACCTCTATCCCTTACCCTGCTTCTATGAGAGTGCTCCCCCACCCACCTACCCACTCCTGCCTCATCACCCTAACTTTCCTCTACACTGGGGCATCAAGCCTTTAAAGAACCAAGAGTCTCCTCTCCCATTGATGCCGGATCAGCTCCTTGAGCCCTTCCTTTACTCCTCCATTGGGGTCTTTGTGCTCAGTCCAATGGTTGGTTGCAAGCATGTGCATCTGTATTTGTCTGGCTCTGGCAGAGCCTCTCAGGAGACAGATGTATTAGGCTCCTATCAGCAAGCACTTCTTTGCATTCCCAATAGTGTCTGGGTGAAGTGTCTGTATGTGCGATAGATCCCCAGGTAGGACAGTCTTTGGATGGCCTTTCCTTCAGTCTCTGCTCCACTCTTTGTTCCTGTATTTCCTTTAGACAGGAGCAATTCTGGATTAAATTTTTGGAAATGGGTGGGGTAGCCCCATTTCTCAACCAGGGAACCATGCCTAACCTCTGGACATGGTCACAATAGGTTCTCCCTCCCATTTGTGGAGGTATTTCAGCTATTGTCATCTCTTGCTGGGAGGCTCTTGCTTTTCTGGCGTCTGGGACTTTCTGGTTGCTACCTGCAGTTCCCTACTCCCCATTGCTATACACTATTCAATTTCTGGAAGCTCTGTATATCTCTTCCATCTCCCCCCATACTTGATTCTTCTCCTTTTTTTCACTTCCCCCTCTTCTCTTCCTCCCAGGTCCGTCCCAACCTCTACTTCCCTTGATTATTTTGTTCCCCCTTCTAAGTAGTATTGAAGCATCCACTCTTTGGTCTTCCTTCCTCTTGATCTTCATGTGGTCCGTGAGTTGTATTGTGGGTATTATTACATGCTCTTTGCCAAATACCCACCTATCAGTTAGTACATACCGTGTGTGTTCTTTTGTGACTAATTTACTTCATTCAGGATGATATTTTCTAGATTCATCCATTTGCCTGCAAATTTCATGAAGTTATTGCTTTTAATAGCTGAGTAGTATTTTATTGTGCAAATGTACCACATTTCTGTATGCATTCCTCTGTTAAGGGAATCTAGTTTGTTTCCAGCTTCTGGCTATTATGAATATTGCTGCTATGAACATAGTAGATCATGTATGCTTGTTATATGTTAGAGCATCTTTTGGTTATATACCCAAGAGTGGTATAGCTGGGTCCTCAGGTAATACTATGTCCAATTTTCTGAAGAACCACCAGACTGATTTCCAGAATGGTTGTACCACCTTGCAATCCAACCAACAATGGAGGAGTGTTTCTCTTTCTCCACATCCTCACCAACTGTGTTGTCACCTGAATTTTAAATGAGCATTGGGTAAGAAATGGAATACATAGGGAAAGAAAAGGAGTCTAAAATAACTAAGCATGTTTGAGAAAGTCATAGGAAAAAATATGATGTTTTTGAAAATTACTTTATATATAGTGCATATATATATTTATATATCTTATATATGGATTATTCATATATAGCATATATACACATATATACATATACATATATGGATTACACACACAAACACACATACATACACACACACACACATATATATACACATATATGTATATTTGTGTGTGTATATATATATATATATATATATATATATATATATATATGAATTGTACCACACATGATAATAAAGCCTCCAAGAGACAAAGGCAAGAAAGAAAGAAAGAAAGAAAGAAAGAAAGAAAGAAAGAAAGAAAGAAAGAAAGAAAGAAAGAAAGAAAGGAAAAAATGAAAAAGAAACATTTAACATTTTCAGGCATGAGAAAAATACCTGGGAGTTGTTGGTTAGAAAACTCCCAAAATAATATATACTACAGCCACTACCAATTGTTGCCTCCCAGACCCTGAAGGTAAGATTTTATTGCTGAATATAGAAGGAACTTCCTACTGAGGAATAAGCAGTCATATTCGAACTCACCTGGAAATCATCTCCATGAAAGCTGGCTCTCACAGTATCCAAAGTTGTTATGCAAGCTGCCAAGGGAGAAAAGCAATCTATAGTCGTACCAAGATGTACAGATATAAAACAGAATATTATGTTACCTGGCAAGTATATATGTTCAGTAGTATTAATGTCATTATGATCTTGTGAGTAACCAACACATGTCTCAATTGAACTGAGACACTCTAAATTGGAGAAAATACTTGCCTTGCTGGTACTGCAAACCTACCTAGCTAAACATGTCTGGGAGTCATAGACCCTAGATGACTACCTTCAACTTTAATTTCTCTAAAATAATATAATTTATAATTGTGTTATAAATACCTATCCTTATAGCCACAGAGAAGTGTAGCTCTCACTAGTAATTATAGAAGCTTCTTTTTGAAGCATGTGAAGACTGTTATAAAGACCTACATCTGGCAGTATAGAATAATTGATTGTGGTGTGCTTGGCTCCAATTGTTATATCTACAACTCACCTGTACTTCACCTAAGGCAAGGAGAATATTACCAACGATGGGAGACAAAGATTCTAAGAACCAAAGCAATAGGATAGCTGTTACTTTTTAATGCGTTCTAGACATGAGAATGGATGCTACACCCATAAAATATTGAAAATATGTTTAACTAAACAAAATCAACATAATGAAAATTCCAGTTGACAACACAACCAAAATGGGAAAATTTCACATGATGAGACCTGGAGATGAAGAGAATCAAATACTTAGTGGCTGCTGAGAGAGGAACCATTATTTTTTTCTGAAGACAAAACCAAGTTATACAATTATATATTCAGGGAATGCTAGAGTTAAAGTATGTACAGTACTCATATAGGAAATTCTCAAAACCCCCAAATTAAATAAAACAGTATATTTACACACTTGCTTTTATATTCATCCAATTTTCCAAATAGTTGTTTCTTTTATTTTTTAATTTAAGAAATACGTAGTCACAATATCTGTGAGAATGACTACTTGGAAAAAGCGAAACAAGTCATGAATATAATTCATTGTACTATAAAATAGTTGTGTTCTCTTGGTGTGTGATTAAAAAAAAATTCACAATCTGAATATATACCCTATTTCACTTTTGTCTGCCTATATTTTCCTCTCTACAGCTTCTAAAATTTATTTAACTTTATAAATCCTTTGCTTCCTTGAACTGTTCATGAGTAGTTAGCATGCATGTTTGAGTGTGTAGATGTTTGAATGTGTATGTGTGTGTTTAAAGCAATTTAAAGCATGAACAGTGTCATTTTTGTACTTAAGTTGTCTTTCTTAAATAAGAATATGAATAGGTGATAGTAATCACTGATTAAGACAAAATAGTTTTGAATTACACATGTTTATATTATTTTAATTAGATCATTTCTTATCAGTGATATCAGTGATATACAATTGACTAGGACTTTGGGCCATTATACAGATCAAACAGATGGTATGCACTTTAGATTTTTGAGTAGCATTCCATTTAGATTGTACAGCTTATTTTCCATAAGCAAAGGACAACAAACTAAAGTCAAGTGAGTAAAGAGAAGTTGACTTCTTTTCTGTGCTGTAGCATTCTGAGGTCTTTATAGTACTTTGTTGCCCAATAAGGAAGCATATGGTCATATTTAATTTGAGACTATGGAGAAATTTCACATATCTGGAACCCAGAACATAATGAGGTGTGGGTGAGAACATAACCAAGAATGGGGGATGGGGGTTGAGAGGCAATGGATTCACATGACAAAACCAGAAGATACCGACCAGCATCAGGGTTCAAATCTGAGTTTATTGCCCAGGGCCTATGTTTATATAGAGTGTTTGAGCCAATCCCAAGCCTCTAACTTCTTGGCCATTCATATTTTGATATACTGTCACCATTTTCCAATGAAAGCCTTTCCTGATGAGGTAACTCAGAAGGAGGTGGGTGGAGGGTGCATGATGGGGAGGGTTATTGTCACTTGTTGGGACTTTTTTCAAGACAGGAAGTAGCCACTGTCCTGGACTTGGTTCCTTTTTGCTGTCTCACTGGTGTTCTGGGAGCCATCTTATATCTAATGCTGTGTAGGACAGATCACAAATTCCAGAAGCCTGAGGTGCCTCTCCCTCCATCCTGCTTTTCCTTCACAGGGTTTACTTCCACATCCACCACAGGTGTGTCTTACCATTTCTCCTTAATCACTGAATAAATACCTTAACTTTACTGTAAAATGTATGCACATATTTTTGTGTGAGTCTTTCTCTCTCTTTCTGTGTGTGTGTGTGTGTGTGTGTGTTTGTGTGTGTGTGTATACAAACATATATATATATATATATATATATATATCTTTCTAATGCAGTCATACTGATATTTTTATATATGGATGTGTTTTCCAAAAGGGAAGGATAAGAACTTTCAGCCACCCTTGAGATCATCTTTTCTAATACACATAGTGTAGCTTCCTGTCTTTGATAAAGATAAGATATGGAGAAAAGTTTCCCAAATAAAATTTTAGAATCTCCTCATCTAAAAATTCAGTGGTTATACTTTTTTCTACTAATTATTTTCACAAGTTTTTCTATAAAATAGTCAATGATGTCAAATATAAAATATTTTTCAACTTAGGAAACTGTCTTTTTCTTAATAAACAATAAACAATACTATAGTTTTAGACAAACTCAAACAAACAATAAGTATACATTTCTTTATGATAGTTTATATATGTAAAAATGCAAGCTCATATAAATGTCTATTTTGTGCCTGATGACATGCTTCTACACTGTGGACTTATGATTTAGGCACCACGTTAAGAAGAGAAATAAAAATAGGTAGGGAGAGCAGAGAGAGAATGGTGACTAAGAGTCTCGGGGTTGCAGAGCATTCAGCTGTCGTTTTCAGTGTTATCTTTGAATACTGTATCATGTCTTTGGTTTTCTTTGTTTTAAAGATGTCATGTGTCATGAGATGCAACTTTACTCTGGTTTTACTGCCTGTCATAGTCACAGTTGACAAAGCCAGTCTTTTCCCTGTCAGTCTGAATCCAACAATAATGCTGACTTTCTCCTACAGTGGAGAAAATTTATTGCAAGGCAAGGTGCATTTTATGCTTACAGCTATTGCAACAATGCTGGTAATAATAACACTAAATCCCAGCAAGCAACTGTTATCTGTAACAGAAGAGACCCAACTTCTGAAGCACAATATACTGAATTTGAGAATATTTATAGTAAAGACAGTACTGTTTTCAAATCTTCCATTAGAAATCAGAATTTCAAATTGTTTATAATAGTGTTAAGCTTGTTTTAACCCTGAATTAAGCTAAAATATAAACAAACATTATTTGTTATATATATCTTAATGTTGAAATAAAAGTGTATGCAAAGATATTTGCAAGATATCAAGTTTCCATGAGGGAGTGAAGTGAAATGAGAATTTTGGTTTTCTACAAAGAGGAAGGAGGAGCAAAACCATCTCCAATATCTTTACTTTCAAGTGTTATCTAGACAAAACTTATATAATGTATCATTACCTTTATACTAGTTTTCCTCATCAATATAATAAATTAAACAATAGTACCTGTTCCCCAGAGTTATGGCAACACTGAAAGGCATTATTATGTTTGTGAACTAAAGGATTGTTGCCATGAAGTTAATATCAAACAAATGTATATGTGCTCATATGTGATTGTCACTTTCCTTCTTGTGACATTCTCTAAAGCATTTAGGTCATCTGTAATGTAACAAAAACATTGTTAGTTATCAGCTATTGAAGCCATTTGGGAGATTTGAAGTTGGTAATAATCTCACCCTTGTCTTAGAGGGACCTCTATCATCTCTGAGATGTAGATATCTTGTCCCTTCCTCTATCTTTTATTATTTTATATATGACTGTCATCCTTAATGTCCTGATTATTCATGCCTGATTCAGAAAACACATGTTTTTTTATGCTGTTTATTTTCCCAGTTTGAAGTGGAAACTCTTTGATATCATTAACCATCTCATTTATATTGTCCCTCATGAAGCCTCTCCTACTTTCTGAGTCTGGATGAAAACTGGCAACTTAAGAATAAACTGATTATTTTCTAGTTCAAGCCGTTTGCCTGAGAAGTAGGGTGAGGGAAGATGGGATAGGGGGTTTCCAGAGGGGAAACCAGGAAATAGGACAACAATTGAAATGTAAATAAATAAAATATCCAATGAAAAAGAAGCCAAAAAAAAAAAAAAAAAAAAAAAGAATGAACTGATTAGGGCGTTCATCTTCTACTGTGAAATCCACATCCCCCACTGCTCCTCATCTCAATTTTCTGCTTACTTTGATACTTAAAGGTAATGACAATATTATTTTTTCTCTCCATTCTCATTTTGTCCAAATCTAGCAAATAAAATGCACATTACCATAAATGTTTTCTGAAGAGATCACTACATTCAATTATTAATTTCAGGAAACTATTATTCATCAGAAAAATTTGAGAAACCATCATGTATATTTTATTCTAAATGATAATAATTATTTATCCAAGAATATGGCACACCCATGCCCAGTATTCATGCCATTCTTCAGTTATATTATTTAAACTATTGATACCTTCAAATTATTGGTTTCATTCACCTATAGGAGAAATTAATTTAAAATCCAATCAAAAAATAATGCAAGCAGATAATTCTCGCACATTTAATCTTAATCAGTGTTTGCCACTTTTGCAAAGAAAAAAATTGCCTATCATTTTTTACAACTGATTACAAAATTATTCCGAATTGTTTCGAGATTAGAGGATTCTGATAAGTTTGAATGATATTCATATGTGGGGCAGTGGTCTGTGGCAGGAAATCTGGCACCCGGTTGAGCACAGGCTGAAAACTCTGGGAAACCCAGTGGACTATTCCACAAGGGACCTGAAAACATTTTTGCCAATGCTCCCGGAAGACTCCTGTAAAAACAGCTACAGCTTCCACAACCCCTGCAGAGAGGTCTGTCATGTGAGATTTGTCAATTAGGAGCAATAACAAGCCCTCCCACATGCAAATAAGGTGCCCTGAAGCCCTCAGACCAAGCCAATGGGAAGTATCTGTTGTCAAACCCCTGACCCCTCCCAAACAGTATAATAGACCATCCCAAACTGTGTAGGGGAGATCCCCTTCCAGAAGGAATAAAGGTATGAGAACTACAGCATCGTCTGAGAGTTTCTATCATAAGAGCTGTAACACTGCTGCACGGGAAGAGATCTGCTCTCCCAAATGCCACCAGAAGCTTTCCACATTCCTCGCTCACTAGTCAGCCTCTCGTGGGCTCAGCTCAGCCTGACTCAGCACAGGGCGGTGGGTGCAGCATCTTGGAGCAGCCGAGGAGGCAACTGCAGAGACCCAGGTGGAGGAGACTCCATACCTGCTTGTGTTCTTCCCTTGCCTGAACCTATGCATTTGGCCGGCCAGAGATCCCTGAAGAAGGCTCCCAGCACACAGGCCAACATCCATATTCCTATATTCTCTTTCTAGAACAAAGCTTGTTAATGCTAGAAACCAAATAGCTGATTTTCTGTATTGCTTGTGAAAATTGAGGTTTCTTATATCAGAAAGAACAACATGTAGTGTTTCCTTCTTTCATTTTAATTCTTTAGTATCAGTTTCATCACCTGAATATTTTTTGAACATTTCTGATGCTATATATAAAGTTCAAACCTTGAAAATAACACTAACTTCATAATCATATGCTACTAAAGTACAAGTGGAACTGGGATATTATTTGGTTAATTTAAAACACTAAAATGGTTCAAAGTGGCTTTTTACAATTTGACAATACATAATTGTCACTGAATAGTTTTATGTGAAATCTCAAACCTGAAATGAAATCATTCTTTAGTTTAGTCTGAAGTATAGAAAATATTACACTTAATGCATGGGGGGCCCCTTTTGAGTGATATGCAATGTTAAATGTTGCCTAACATAATATTTCCCTCATTAAGTCATAAATATTTGTTTCCTATGGTTTTCTGACAAACAAATTGCCTTCAGATGTGAGCTTGCTGTGCTAGATCCCTATTTGCCTAAACATTCATAAATGAAGCTATCTTCTTAAAAGTAAAAAGAAAACGTTTATTCTCAGAGTATAGGTAAAGTGAGACCATACTAAGAAAGTACTGCTATAATTATTTGGACTAGTTACATTGGATGTAGAGATATGGGTAGATCTACATTAGAGCATGTGATTGGAGAATTTTAAACATGTACTAATCTCTCTCCCCTTCAATTTCAAATCCATAACAGATGAAAGGAGGGCAACTCTGACCTATATAAAGAATATTGTTCAAATTCTAGGACAGTCAACAAGCACAAAGAGAATTCAACATGAAAGTCAGATAACTACATGTTAAACAGATCCTAAGAAGCCATGGCCAACATTTTTTAATGACATTTACTATAGAAATATGCAAAGAAAAATATCAAGGGAGCTTCAATGCAGGGGAACGCCAGGGCAGGAAGACAGGAGTGGGTGGGTGGGTTTGGGAGCACTCTCACAGAGGCAGGGGAAGAGGGGATGGGAGATGGGATTTCCAAAAGGGAGACCTGAAAAGGGGAAAGCATTTGAAATGTAAATAAAGTAAATAGCCAATATAAAAAAATCTTCAAAAAGTTTACAAGTTAGCTAGAGATGACTAGGGTAGACCATTTGTTTCCATGCACACATCTTGTGTTCGCTCCCCACATTGTGCTCTTCCTCCTACACGTTCTTCTTTTGTGCCTTTATTTCTTTGATGTATAAGTACACTGTGCATCAGGCATATTTTCTAGGACAATATGAATATCATCATTTATAATTATAATCATAGTTCACATTTCCATTCGACTATCTGGATGATGGATTTCTTAAATTTAATTATTAAAAGAAAAAATACCATAGACAATTTGAGCTCATAGCTAACCTTCCCCTTACTATATTCCAATAATTTCCCAGTAGCACACACAGCTCTTAAAAGACATTCTGTTTTATTTTTCTTTGTTTATTTTAGTTGATATTAATTTCATATTTATCCATAATAAAAGTAGCAAAAATAGCATCTATTGGCCTCTTTAACTTGTATGGTAATTCATGAATTTTCTTTTAGAATTCTTAGAAAACACAAGGGTGATATTTTAAGAATCATAGATTTCTGTCACCCCCCTCTCCTCTTTTACTCACTTATGTTAGTTTACTTCACATTTTCCTAATTCGGAATGATTAGCATTCAGATTGTCTACTTTTAGTTTCAGTAAAATGCACAGAATCTCTCCCTCCCTCTGTCTCATTATTTTAAACCAACACCTAAAAAGTTTTAAATCTTTAAATAAGGATATGAAAACTGTAAGTTTATCAGCAAACGCATATTAGTATATGCCTGCAGGCAGTTTAAATGAGGAGAGCAATTTGAGTTCCTCAGACTTGACCTAAAATGTGTTGTATTAAATACAAAATACTTAACCCACTTAGAGAATAACTCCTTCAAACACTTAGTCTGCCAGCCAGGAATCTAACTGTGCTGTAGGAGAAGACCAATTTTGGAAGCACATATTGGGTACAGTTACCAACAAAGTGCAGGATCTGCTTCAGGCTACTCTGTACAGTCATTAAAGAATAATTTCAGGGCTTTGTAATTCAAGAAATCTCTTTAACTTTTGCTCCATTTCGTAAAAGCTCCTGACTGCAGCTTTTATTTTAAGGTCTTTCACAGAAGTATTCTGAATGAATTCACCATATCCTTATAATAACCAAAATAAAAATAATCCATCCTGTATTATCTTCCTCCCAGGTACCTCTCCTGTGTGTCTCACAAATTAGTGTGATGAGTCATGATGAAGCAGTGAACTAAATAGGCCACTTTATTCTATTTGTGCATTAACTCTCATGTTTGGAAAAAGGGTCAAATTTCCAGAATGCCTTCTCTTTCCAAAAGTAGGACAGATGATAGTCCTAGGTATGACAATACATTCTATAACACTGTGCCATTTGTTTTCAAATGTGCTTAAACTGGAGAAAAAATTAAAAATTAAGTGATCATCTCTAATGATATGAAAATACTATCAGTGGAAAAGTTTCAGGCCAAATAAATAAATAAGTAAAAAGCAAAAACAAACAACAAAAAAAAGCAGATTGTTGTAGGAGAGAAAAGGACTGTCAAAGTCCAGAACCCTCAAAATCATAACATGAGGGCTATATTATTTAAGAGTTCTTCATAGTTCCATCATTTGTGACCTTCTACATACAGTATTCTGGTATTCAGATGGCTTTGACATTATCAGACTCTAGCTAGCTTCCTACCTAAGATGTCTATACTTCAAAGAGACTTGAATAGGTTCCCTGTGGATAGTTAGAAATCAAAAATATGAAGAGGAAAATAAGTTCGCAATGTGTGTAAAGAAATGGAGGAACAACACAAAGGGGAAATTGCATCTTTGTTCATTCTGTGCTGGTTAGTATCAGACACTATCAAAATATTTTATTCACATAAAATTAATTTAATCTCAAAACAACTTAATTAAGAATTTAATAAATTTAGGTTTTGTTGATAGAAAATACTGAAGCAATTATAAGCAGGAATTTATCCTATATAACTAAGAAGTAGTAACAAAGACTACACGCACAATTTTTTAGAAGTTGAAAGTTCTAAAACACTTTCTATATTTCCACTCTTGAGGAAAGAAAATAGGGACAATTCTAGAAAGAAGAAAGAAGAGAACAAGAAGGATGGAGAGAGTGAAAAAAGTATTGAATTTGCTCTTTTTTAACAGTAACAGGTGTTTAAGGTATTCATAATGTTCATGTGTCTGTACAGTCAGGTGCTACAAACCAAGCACCTCTGTACAGACACTCTGGAAATGGTTACTTATCTTCTCCTAGAAGACTGTTATTTTTTAATATTTTCAGTTTTTCCACCATCAACTTCTTGCATAGCTTTACTTTCCATGGTATCTCATACCTCTTCTCAAGAGGAAGTTTCTCAGCTGGCATTTAGATAATGTTTCCCTGTTAGATAGGACCCATTTTTGCTAGATTGTTCCAAGGTAGTAATGAATATAGACGACATAATCTAAAAGATGTGGCAGCAAATATTAACAGAGATAAGAGTACATTTCTGCTCATGATTTTCTTCATTTTTTCCAGGTTCTGCTGGAAATATTTTGAATCCCTTTTTGAGATGTGCATCTTGAGACTCTACAGGGCTGCAGAGGATGGTACATGTGTAGGAAAGATGGAGAGTGGACATAATATATAGCCAACACATTGAAACTGATCACAGGATACTTGTCAACTGCCAAAGAGTATCACACACCACACCAACACACATCTACCCCAGCCCCACCTTCCACACATACACAAAGTAACCATTTCAGCCTAGTCTCCTGTATAATTTTGTATCCTCCACAAAATGGCTGAGATTATCTTCTGGTAGGCATCTTATTTCAACTGCCTATTATATTTTCACTATACATTTATCAGACACTAATCTACTGTCTACACTTACATAGAATAAAACATTTTCTATGCATGGAGAAATTAGTAAAATCAAGAAGACTTCAATGTTATATATCCCTAAGAATATCTGTGTACAGACCAGATAGTAATGGTTTATTACTCTCTAATTTGACAGAGCTAAAATAATCGATACATCTGATACTTTTTAATAATTGTTTCATTTATTTACATCCAAAATGTTGCCACCCACTTCCCAGTAACTCCTCTAAAAGGTCTTCATCCCATCCTCTTCCACTTCGCTCTGAGAGGGTGCTCCTCCTCCCACTCAAGCCTACCTCAAAACCCCCTCCCTGAATCTCCCTTCCCTGAGGCATTATGTCTTTACAGGATTGGGCACACTCTCCCCCACTGAGGCCAGTCAAGGCCTCCGTTACTTATATGCATGGGGCCAGGGACCAGCCCACGCATGCTCTTTGGTTGGTGACTTAGTCTCTGGGAGCTCCCATGAGTCCTGGTTAGTTGATACTATTGGTTTTCCTATGGTGCTGCCATTCCCTTCAGCTCCTTCAATCCTTTCCCCTAACTCATTAATAGGGGTCCCTGATCTCAGTCCAATGGATGCCTGTAAGTATCTGCATCTTTCTCAATAAGCTGCTGGTAGAGCCTCTCAGGGGGTAGTCATGCTAAGCTCCTATCTGCAAGCATAACATAGTATCAATAATAGTGTCATGGTTTGGTGCCTACTCATAGAATGGATCCCATGTTGGGACAGACACTGGATGACCTTTAACTCAATTTGCTCCATTTTTGTCCCTGTATTGCTTTCAGACAGGAACAATTCTGGGTCAAATTTTTTGAAGGTAGGTTGGTGATCTCATTCCTCCACTGGGGGCCCTGTCTTTCTACTGGAGGTGATCTCCCCACTTTTGGGTCATCCCCATTGATTCATGGGAGGTCTCGGGGACTTTTGAGAGGTTCTCCCAGCCCCCAGCTCCCACAGTTTCATATTTCCATTCATTCTCCTGGCCTTCTGGACTTCTCTTTTGTCTCCCAACACACCTGATCCTGGCCCCTTTCCCACTCCCCCTCTGCTTTCGCAGCCAAGTCCCTCTCTCCCCCCGATTCCCATGATTATTTTCCCCCTTCTAAGTGGGATTGATTTCATCCTCACTTGGGCCTCACTTCTTGTCAAATTTTTAATGCTCTGTGGATTGTATCATGGGTATTCTGTACTTTTTGGCTAATATATTTATCAGTGAATTCATAACATGCATGTCCTTTTGTGTCTGGGTTTTATTTCTATTTCTTATTTTTCTATTTAATACACCCAAAATTCAAACAATAATGCCAAAGAATTTTTTCTCCTTCTCTACCTAATCATGTCTGACATCAGAATTTCTAGCCAAGGAATCATAACTGGCATGTCTCATAACTGCCTCTAAAGTGTCATGTTTTCAAGCATTCCAGGAGATGTCAAGAAATTGCAGGGTAATGCTCATCAGAAGAAAGGTCACCTAGTAAAGAATGACAATGTTTTGAACCATCTGAAAATAGGAATAATAACAAAGTATTTAAATTTGCATAGTAAAATAAACCTAAGCCTCAAGAAAGGATTTTTATATATCTAAATGAAAAGCCAAAAAAGTCTTTAAACTTGTTGAGACCTTTGAGAGATTTCTACATTTTAATATATAGTCATGTACAAAACTCTAATCATCTAAAACATATAGTACAATTCAGTTTAACTTTTTTGGATAGTGATTTAGAGACATTCAAAGAATTTGCAGTTTTAACCATTGAATTTTAATCTCATTTTAAAAACTGAAAGATATAAAACATACAGTGGTAGCACTATATGATTTTAAAATCTTGATTGAAATGGTTTGACAAATTAAGATTTGAAATATAACTATATTAGTTTTTAAGTTTTATTGTGCATCTGGTGATTGAACCACCTTAAGAGGCAAGAGCTAAATAACTTACTCTATCCCACTGGGACCAATGTAGTGTTGTTTTTAATATAGAAAATACTTTAGGAATTTTAGTATATAAATTCATATTATCAATAAAACAATACTAATACTACATATGTAAGAATAAGTTGTGTTAAAAGCCATTGTCTGTGAGTCACCCTAATATAAATGCTTCATTCTGTTTGTATTAACTTTTCTTAGTACAAATAAAACACTCTTAAATAAAACACAGCTATATATACTACAGAAGAAGTAATTTTAATTTTATATCTTCCTCACTGGAATGTTATCAAAAGCTTCTAAATTTGCTTTTCTGAGCCTCCCAACTATCATGATTACCAAAAGAGATCCACCAAACATTCCACAAAGGTAATGAGCCTGTTGCAATATCCCAGATAACCACTTTGGCTTAGTATCTATATAAGTTGCACCATTACTTACAGAATATTAGTGACAGATACCAATAGTTCAGTTTAAACTGAAGATATCATCTACATTTTACTCCAAGAATAATCTATGAGTTTCATATTTCCAGTTACAATAGTACTTTACCATGCTTGTAAAACCTTGGCAATAAGCTCCTTTACTCTCTGTTTACTCACTTATTAATCTACACCTTACTGGGATCCTTCTATTTCTACCCTCTGAGCATGCACTGATTCTAATCCTCTAAAATATCTTTCACTAGAACCTCTCCTGGTCTTGCACATGATATTTAATCATGAAATCACTTTTGCTCAAATGACTATCACCATTTTCAGTCTTTGACAGTTTTGTCTTCAGTGTGAGGAGTTAGACTAACTTAAGTGCTTTTAATACTGTATGCATTTTATTTCATCAGATATACTTTGTGTTTGCATCCGTGTGTGTGTTTGTGCATGTACATATGGGTGCATATGTGTGTATTTGTTCTGGGGTCTCTCTCTCTCTCTCTCTCTCTCTCTCTCTCTCTCTGTGTGTGTGTGTGTGTGTGGTATGTATAGAGGTCTTTAATATTTTTTACATAATTAGAAGAAAGCTCCTGGAGTAAAGAGAGTCATTTTGTTGTTGATGATTCAGTTAACATTGCCTATTACTGTTTCACAAACATTACTGATATTCAAAATGACTGCTTAAATGAACATAAAGCAGCAGTATGTGGCACTGATAATTTTAGTTATTATGTTACTCATAGTAATAAAAATTAACTCTGAATTATAATTTTGAATGAATATTTTAAGTTTTTTTAACCACAAAAATAGCAGCAAATATTAAAACTTTTTTCCATAATAAATTCTGATACTTTGCCCCATAGCATTAAGTTTTTGGCAGCTCATCATTATAGAAAAAATTGCTGTGAAACTAATAATAAAATGTTAGCTAGCCAACTCTATTTCCTACAGAATACTCTATAAAATAAATTATAATAATCCAAACTCTTTTAGACAGCAATGATGGATAATTCTAATCTATCTTATTTCATGAATAAAAATATACCTATCATAAATCCTTTATTTTAACATAAATTACTACTATTAAATTTCTGATGATGCTACCTCCCACAAATCATCACCTGAGATTCCTAAAAAGGAAGCTGAAATATATTATGGATGATTTCATTCTTTGCATTCATATTGATCCATGGACTACACCTGACATATTGAAACCATTTGTCCTTCTAAAACATATTTTATTCAATAATCTTAATACATTATATTAATTCATCATGATGCTGAAAATGTTAGGTACATTACATTCAAAAGAGCTATATAAATCCTCAAGTAATAAGCATCAATTTTTCTGACTAGTATAGAAAATCAATTTTGAGAGCATAAAAAAGTAAAGAACAACTTATTTAAGTTGGCATAGAAATCAATATTTGTATTTCCTCTACTTTTCTTTTTCTTTTTTTGTATTTGTATATGCATGATGTTCAGGTAATTTCATACAATTTTCTTCATTGTTGTGGGCAGAAGAATATATAATATGTGTAACTGAATAAAAGGAATACTGTGAACTAATGCGTTTTAACTATTTAATAAAAGTCTGTATTTCACAATTTACAAACACTTTTCCACTTTTAATTGGGATGGGATTTCTTTCCTTACATTGAAACAGCATCTAGCTATTAAAGTCCACAGTGACCTCCAGAACTTCAGCATTTTCTAATCACACAAGTATTGGGAACACATGTTAACATCAATATACATGGCTTTGATTTAGCATCTTTGATCAGATAGCCACTGAATATTTTTGGAATTTATCAGAGTAAGACAAGTAGAAATTGAGAAACTGAAAAAAAAAACATTGAAGCAATTCATAATAGAGAATGAAAAACTGAAGAATGGATAAAGAGATAAAATATGGAAATTTATCATCATTCTGTGATGGATTTGTGCCACTCAAGAACACCTGGTTCTCACTTGCCACTTGCTTGAGGATAAAATAGAGCCTACTATTCCCAGATAAACTTACCTTGCAATTTAGGGAAAAATCAACATGTTTGATCTTTTCTAGTCTAAGATCTAGATGGGAATGTATGGTGATCTTCCTGTTGATTGTTATGTATGTGACCCTTAGTAGTGGTTTGAGTTGACTCTGTTCTCTGGTTATGACCATCATATGACATTTTAAATATAAATTACACTGAATTGAAATCTAGGAGAACTGCAAGATAGTGAATATATTTACTTTTAAGTCACTGTGTGATACTATTTATAATCTATAAATAAATCACATTGCTCTATAATTTATGTAACCCTACCTTATGATTTGATACATTCTATTATACAACCAAGTGAATAATTGTCTTGTGGATTTAGACTAGTATAGTAGAGAAAGTCAAGTAATAGCTGCAGAAACAACACCTTCAGAAAATATGACCTTATATAAAATGACCAAACTTTAACTATGGAGTTATCCAAGAAACGTACCAGTGTGAAGGACATAAGGAATTTAAAGTTGGTTAAGCACAGAGACAGCTGTGTTTAATCAGTACATTGTTTCCTTCAATGAAACTATAAATCTTAGCAATAGTAGAATCAGAAACTTGCTAGCAAGTGTCTTATGATATAACTTTATCAGCTGGATTACATGATTATTAGGGCAGTGTAGAAATCTACTTTATTGAAGCAAGTCTTCTCCTCTCCCCATTTCCACTCCTCCTTCTCTTCATTTTTTTTTTATTAATCATCCCCTTCGTTTACATCTCAAATGATATCCCACTTTGTAGTTACCCCTCCACCAACCCCCCATCACACATCTGCCCTTCCCCCTTCCAATTGCCTGTATGAGGGTGCTCCTCCACCCACCCACACTTTCTCACCCCATGGCTCCACCATCCCCCTGCGCTGGGGTGTCAACAAAAACAATTAGATATATTTCATATTTATATAGAAAAGGCAAAAATCAACATTTATATCCTGATTCTAAGACTATATTATTTCCTTAGTTATGTACTTTATATTGCCAAACATGTTGAACGATTCATTAATGTCTTCTGTGTCAATATAATGGCTATTATTTCAATATCATTATGCTAATTGAGGTAGATGGAAAAAAGAGAAAAGAAAACACACTGTCCATTAGGTTAGAGGTCACCATTTATCTCTAGTTTATTGAGTAAGGGATATAAAAAAGATAAATACTTGATCAATTATTACATGACAAATTATTTAAAGTCCTTGTAGCTATAGATATCCTGGGATATGATATTTCATATATATGACAAATATGTTTTTGATTATTACTACAAGGTAGAGAATATAATACTTTAAAGTCTCTTGCTTTTATAATGGCAATGGATGTCACACATAAGAGCATTTCTTAATGCTATCATTAAAAGCTAACTATTTCTGGTGTTTCCAGAAAAAGTATGGTGTTCTAAGAAGATTTAAAGCATGATGTAAACAAGTTCTTACATCTTGGGGTTGTTTGTTGCTAAATTCTGTGAGATAAATTTATTAATATTGAACTAGAAGTGTGATGTAGAAGAGGAAAGCACTTGGGGTTAACTAGTAGTCTTAGATTCTAGAGTAAGATCATGTTACTTTAAAAACAAAATAAATAAATGCTCCTGTTATATTCTAAGTGTTAATATAGATAAAAAGCATAAATATCAAGGGACCATGGTTTAGTGATTTGTAGACATGGACTAAATTCTACTCACAAATTTTTTCTCTTTTTTTAATAAAAGAAGAGACAGTCATAATATAATTTTATTTAAAGAAAAGAAACCGTATAGATATTTATAGTAAAATACAGGTTGAAAACATTTCTCTGACTTCAGGGTAGCACAACATTAATATAAACTATAGAAAAAAACATGAATCTCTCCATTTCTCAAGAAATGTATTCAGTGGCTTACCATTATGTTCAAATCCCAAAATTATAATGTTACTGGACACTTAAGAGGTAGATGAGTAAGACACTGTGCAGCAACCTGAGGCACCTTCACTTGATTGTCTTGTCCCCGTATGGTAACGTCTAACAGCCCCAACAGCACCCCTCACCAAGAGAGAGATTCACAGTTGTGAAAGTGTAAGGTGATCAGCAGAGATAGGATAGTACAGGAAAAACCCGAAGACATTATATATCACTTTTCTTCTCAAGCTGATCCTATCCTCCTCATTATATATTGTAGCCTCAGCTTTACTTCATACCATAGTGATGACTGTGCAGTAAAACACCCAACATCAATGAACAATGGATTTTCTCAAGGAGCCATAGACTATTTTCTCAAAGAACCAAGGGTCTTATTTAACACTCTTCACTATCTACTCTATGTATGTATGTATGTATGTATGTATGTATGTATGTATGTATGTATGTAAGTAGGTAAGTATGTATATATGTATAAAGGCCAGAAGAATAGAATGAACCAACATATATGGATTCATAATATATTACATACACAACTATGATACAGTTAATTACTGCAGCCACCCTAATGTCTACATGATGGGCATTTCATGGGTAACAGGCAAAGATTTAATCAGATGGACTTTCTCTTCTAAGCAACTAACTACTACTATTATTGCACTTCAGATCTGCCAGCAAACAGATTCTCTTTTACTGATGCTTTGGCATTTAATGCCCATTTGAATAACCGAACAAGGGACACAATGGTTTTTTGAGACAGGCTTTCTTTTTCATAGCCCTACCTGTTCCAGACCTCACTTAGTAGTTCTGGCTGCTCTTGAACTCAGATATTCTGTTGCATCTGTCTTCCAAGTTCTGGGATTATAGATATGGACCATCACTACCCACCTTTTGGCACATGATCATAAGTTAAATATTTCTTTACCCACAATGCCACAGTTCCCAAGAGTGTTTGTAACAGAAGACACTTGGTTATTATACATACTTTATGAACAAAAACCAGCATGTATGGGAAAGAGAGAGTTCTGTGGCAGGAATAATTGTCTTTGATAGTAAGAAGGACCAGTGTGAGATGATAGAAAGCAAGGACGTGTATGCTGATATCATTGTACTGTGTGCTGTTAAATGATCACCTGAAGAAATGCTACAAGGCCTTAGTGACGAAGGACTCTAATAATTTGGAAATTACTAGATTTTGATTCCTACCCAGATTTGCTAAATTCCTTCCCATCTATTATTTACTCTAGTGGCATTCTTGTATAGTGTCTTCCCTATACCCTTTAGATGTGTTTTTGAAGAGGTCAACATAAAATGCTCAATTCTAAATTCATATGTAGATGTATTTGAAAGCAAAAATCTTGGAAGCAATCAGAATTACATAAAAGATGGAACAATATGGTGATGTTGATACATCCATCAAAGAGAAAGGGAACAGTAAAATTGCATGCTCTTGTTTGTATCACTCAATGGCCTATGACATGTTATGGTATAGCAAGAGAAAAGTCATGAGATAGTGAGGACATATATGCTCCATACTCTTGGCTTACTTATTCTCCATAAGCACTAACCAAATAAAGTCTAATGTATTTAGTTTCAGGCATTTTGTAATAGGATCAAAATCTCAGTGTCATATCCTTGTTAGAAACAAACAAACAAACAAAAAATCATTGACTAAATTGAAAGGAATGCAAGATGGTTTATTAAAAATTTTGGTAGATTTTTATCACATCCTAAACCCCAATATTCCACAGTAATTTTACTCTGTGTTACCATGAAAAGAAAGTATATGTTTTTAGAAGACATAATCAACTTCATGGAATAATTCCCCGTTAAAGGTCTAATAAGTAGTAAAATCAGTATAAGAAAGGTGTGACAAATTTCTTAAATTATTTTCAGGTGGACCCAATGAGAATGTGTTTTTACTTATTCAAATGGGATGAAGGAGAGAAATAGTTCAAGGCTTACAAATGTTGTTGGTTAAACAAGGCCCTGACAACATACATACACATGAAATCAGAAATATAAGGTTAAGTTCAGATGATTTATTCAACCAAAACATGACAATATTATTTCTGCAATAAGAAAATAGGAGATATATGAAAATGATGAAGATTGTTTATTTTAAATCAATGATTTGTAAGGTCTTAAGGTGGGTTGTATGTTTCAGAAAGTTTCCAAGTGTTTTTTAATGAGATAAATTTGTATTTCCCATTTGAAAATACTAAGCTAATTTATTTAGCTGTATTATCTTCCAGAGTGGAAGCACTGCTCTAAAGACAAGTTCATTTTTTGCTTTGCACACTGGAGTATTTTCTATTCGGTATGGGTTGAAATGCTTCCATTTGTTATTGAGCTTGCAGAAAGTGATTTTGTTTCCTGGAACTTAAATGAAGTAGAGATTATTTAAAGAGATTTTATGGGAAGCTTAGAAGTTTAAGGCTCTGTGCTTGCCCTGAAGAAATCTCATCATTAGATGACTTTGAAAGGTCTTATTTGTGTTTCACTCTGTCTTGATATGTCTTTAGTTTCCTTAATCAATGAACACAACTGCTCCACATAGCCCTGAGGGCAGTAGATGCCATAAACAGTTGGTTTTCAGGATAAGAAAAAAGCAAACTGCAAGGTCTTTCAAGAATATGTTTACTGGTTTCTCTGACAGAAGTTTTTAATCACCCTCCAGCCACCATGCACCGTGAATGGCAAATATGCTTTTGTCACCCAAATTGGTATTCTCTACACTGCTGATCATATTTTGTAATAATTCTAAAAAGTAGATGATTGAAGCATTTTTAAACAAATATTGTCCTAGTGAGGGAAATAGGATAACAAAGCTAATGAAAGAAATGCATTTGAAAATATTAAATTTTATTTTCATTGTGTCTATGTTCAGATTCTATTTAAAAGCAAGCAACTGAATAAATCTACTCTTTGTAACTTACAAAGTTCCAGGAAGGCTGAAGAAAATTTGATGTATAAGAAAGATTTACAAAGTGGAAAGTAACTCTCTATGTGTCAAGTAGCTATTACATTTATAGTATCTAGGTTATGAAAGCATTTCAAAATAACTTAACAGTTCTCATGATGTCTAAGTTCTAACACCTATTAATTACATAACTTTGTTAATTACTAAATTCTTTTATTCCCTGTTACATCTTTTACAAAGTGAGAATAGTAACAGCTCTTACCTTGCAAGGTTGTTTGAAATATACAGAAAAAATGTACATTTTATGGAGTGAAATTTAGTTCTCTTCTTTCTTTTCTGCTTTGATTTCAATTGTTTCATATGATGTACCTAAGAGTTTACATTGCAATGGGTTTTAGGGATTGTCTTAGTCAGGGTTTCTATTCCTGCACAAACATCATGACCAAGATGCAAGTTGGGGAGAAAGGGTTTATTGAGCTTACACTTCCATGTTCATCACAAAAGGAAGTCAGGACTGGAACTCAAGCAGGTCAGGAAGCAGGAGCTGATGCAGAGGTCATGGAGGGATGTAACTTATTGGCTTGCTTGCTTGCTTTTTTATAGAACCCAAGACTACCAGCCCACAGATGGTACCACTCACAAGGGACCATCCTCCCTTGATCACTATTTGAGAAAACTCCTTACTGCTGGATCTCATGGAGGCATTTTCTCAACTGAAACTCCTTTCTCTGTGATAACTTCAGTTTGTGTCAAGTTGGCACACAAAACTAGCCAGTACAGGGATCAAATCTCTTTTTGCTTGGTCATACTGTATAGGTATCATCACTCAAAGAAAATTTCTTGTATCTGTTAACTAAATTCGACCAGCTACACATTTTTCTTCAAAACATTAATGATGCTTCTTTTCTATTTTTAAGTATTCCATTTTAAGTCATGCAAGTCAAACTCAAGACTTCATCTATACTATAGAGCTGCTTAGTCTTACCTAAGCCCCAGGCACAAAATGGATGGTTTTTATAGATTTAATTATTGTCTCTAAATCATCAGTTTATAGTAGCTCTGTTATTAATAAAAAATATCATTAGACCTATGTATATAATATATACACACATGTTATATATGTTTATATATTCAACTTTTCATTTTAGCTGTAATCTGTATAAAATAATTATATTTATTTCTATAACTTTAGAGACATGTTCTTCAGTTTCTACTAGTGCATTGTATTTTCTTTACTGATCATAGTTTGATTTTCCTTGTTACTCAACTCACAAATTACTAAAGACATAATGTTTATTTAGATTGAAGAATAACTAATAATAACATACAATAAAAGCTTTGAATCTAATTGCTTTCCAAAATTCCTCTCTTGGGGTATGTATTACATTAATTGTTTCCCATATTAACAGAAAATAATCCTTAGTCTTCACATTTCTACAGTCTATTTTTCTCTATGTTGAATTTGATTGTATGAGTTTATGTGCTAAAAAAATCAGAAATGATAATTTTGTAGTTGTTTCTACTGCAACTAATAGATTAACCTTCTCATGGATCACAGTTTCTTAAGCTTCTGTTGGTCTAATTAATTATTGGAAGGTCAATTGATTTTTATCATAAAGATTTAAGAAACCACCAAAGGGTGAAAGATCAGGGAATGGCTGAGGGGAAGTGTAGGACACAGATTATTAAAAAGAATTGAGCGTCTTTTAAAAGATTTTTGGTGCTCTATTAATGAAACACATCATTCCAATTCTGTTAAAAAATAATAATGCCAAGTGACTACCTTTGCACTGTAGAGTTCAAAGCATCAGGGTCCTTCAAAATCTTTTTCCAAGATCTGGTCCTCAGACTTAGCCACTTCCTGTTCTCTGGAGCAGTGAAACTAGATGGGTTATGTCAGATGTCAAATACTACATAGCGACAGGTGATATTCATGGGGTATTTGAAATACATCCTTAACTGGTCTCACAGCAAGAGCATCTTTTCAGGAACTGTGGTAGTTTTTAAAGTTTTGTTTCACTAAAAATTGCAGATTTCATTCTATTATGTAACCAGTTTGAAAAAGAAAATCAGTTACAATCAAATAATCCTTTGACAAGTGGAATTGTGTGATACATGGCACAATGATTTTTTTATTTAGTTTTCAGACACTCTAAGGTGATTTGGGGACATAGGAGGGCTTGGAAAGACATAGACAATAACATTTAGGGCATTTAAGTGATACCTTAAGATGTAGGTAACAACATGTAAGAGTGAGGTATACAGAGTCCTCACCCATATACAAAAATTCCCATACTAGCTAATCTTATCTAATCACTGAAAACATCAAGTATCTTTGTCAATTTTGAGTTTTTCTGAACTAAAATTCCAAAACTTTAGTTCTACGTTGACTTCTGGTGACTTATATTTACTGCATCTATGACTTGACCTTTGTGTTGGCTACATTTTTAGTATTGTAAAGAGACATCATGGCCAAGGCAGCTTAATGAAGAAATAATTTAATAAGCCACATGGATCCAGAAGTTTAATATCCATAACCATGGCCATAGCTTTTTTTTTTCTATTACCATAACAATGCACCATGACCAGGGCAAGTTAGAGATGAAAGTGCTTAATGGGGGCTTTTATTTTCAGAGGGTAAGTCCAGTACCCATCATGGCAGGAAGGAAGACAGGAGAGAGACAGTCATGGTCTTGGAGCAGTAGGTAAGATCCAACATGTGATCAACAAGCATGAGGACAGAGGGAAAGAGAGAGAGAGAGAGAGAGAGAGAGAGAGGAAATACTGATACCCTAAATCACATCCCCAGTGACCCACTTCCCCACGTCCTCTAAAAAGGTGTGGCTTCTAATGCTTCCCAAACAGTTTCACCAACTTGGGACAAACTATTCAAATATATCAGCCCATGGAGGCTATTCTCATTCAATCCAACAAAACCTTCTTATTCTCTGAGTGCTGTATTTGGTTATCTTATGAAGAATGTTTAAATCAGAACTAAACTTTGGAGTTTTCTGCTACTCTCGTCATGTCTACCTAAAACTCTAAATGTTCTTTGGTTTATTTCGGCTTACTGATCTTTCACTAGTAGTTTATCTGTCTTTTGTGCAGTAAGTAATTCATTGGCAAAAAACATGCCTCTTGAATGTATGGACTGATATGAAGGACTTCCTGTTGCCATTGGATGAAGGACCTTAGAGATGAATTCCGCTGGCGTGTTCTGATTTCCAATTCTTTACAATTTATTTCAGAAAATTTGTTCTTGTAAATTCTATAATTTGTCATTTGAAATATTAATCTCTATGAAATGTTTTGCCAGTTTTACAGTGTAGGATTATTCATTGCAATTCAATCCTTTCGGATGATATCATCAAGGGAGACATAGACCTCTCAGCGAGAAGAGGAGACTGACCTCAGAGAGTATCATGTTGTTCCTTATGAATATCCCAGAAAGCTTATTCTTTCTTTTTGTTAGTACAAATTAGTAAAAAAGATAAATAGCCCATGACTTGCCTCAGCCTACTCTGCACTGCCAAACTGTCAAATAACTCTTTCCATATTTAATTTTATCCAGCCCTCCTTTAAAAAGATTTATATTCACATGTGAATAAAAGTAATTCTAATGGAAATGATTATTGACTTATTTTAAACTATAAATATAACATTAATTATTTTATATTATATATTATATCTTAATAGGTTCATTTGAAACAAATAAAATACACATATGCTTTTATAACAATTTATCTGAAACTCTCAAATAATGTCTTATAATTCTAAGTCACTTTTGACTTATAAGCACAATGAAATGTAATGAAGTTTGCTGCTAGCTAAGCAACAACACAGATATTTTTCTAAACCATCTGTTCTCCTTTTTAAAAAATCCTTAAATGTGCAGTTTAATGGAGTAAGCCCTCTATGCTCTCTTTTCAGATTTCGTTATACTGCTCTAGTTTTTGCTACACAATTGATTTGAATTGATGATACTATAGTTTTAGAAATATATTTAGCCTCTTAATATTTTAATTGTTTGGGCTCAATTTATGTACATGATAACCAAGGTTTCCATGTATGTTTCTTCTTGCTCATAGTTTTGGATTGATTTTTATAATATTTAATGTAGATTTTTTTAAAAAAACCAAACACTATATATTTTGCACATCTCATGCCAAATATTTTTTCCATAAACATTTGTAATTCTAATAAAGTTATTATTTTTCAGAAGATGTGCATTCTGAGATAAGACAGATGACTATGAGTACTGGATTCTCATCTTTTTAGGGGGTAGGAGCTTGTATACTATTCAAGAGAAGTCATAATTACAGTCAGTCATCTGTCACCAGTCATTTGTCCCCAGAAATCGTAAAAGATCACTTCTTACTTGTAGTTCACAGCAATTAGATTTGAATGATACATCGTAAAGCATTATAGATCACAGGATAACACAACTGAAGCTGAGTTTTAAGTGAACGGAACAGAGGCACAGCTTTGCTAGATTGACTGATGTTATATTGTGAAGGGACTGCAGGATAAGGGGCTGACTCAGGATTGCTAGGCAGGGATTCCAATCTTTTAACCCTGAGGCTAAGTACCTTCTTTTTAAAGTACTTGTGAATAAGTGTGCCTTTGCCTTTTCTGCTCCCCAGAGCTCTACCTGCATACCCTGTGATCCAAGGCAATATTGCTGCATCCTTTTGATCATTTTCCACCTCTGCAATTCATTGATGTTAGGGGAAAAATAGACCCCCTGCCTGGTAGACAATGCTTTAATGAGACCCAAGATCAACAGCAATCTGCAGACAAGAGCAAGCATCCAGTTTTGAATTTTAAAACCAAGGTGTTTCACACAGCCTAGTAGATTTAGAGGTAATAGACTTTCCATCCTTTGAAAATTGTTTTTGTCTATTCTCAGTTTCCATCTAATTTTACATAGTTTGGTATACTTTCAGTAGCCTCTGGCCTCATCTCTACAGAGTGTAGGGTAAGTGTCCCTTGGAGCTAGCCACATTCCCCTTCTCTAAATTAGCTGATTATGAGCTGAGGAGATGTCATTCTCTCGGAGGTGTGGAACTTCTCCCTTTAAAATGACCAGTCTCTACAGACCAATTAAAGCAAAGGAATGCTGAGCCGGCTTCCGGCAGGTAAAGCTCTCAAAACACACAGCAACTGTCAGCCTATGTGCCTCTAAGCAATTTCTGTGAGAGAATTTTCAGAAAGGTTGAGCTAATGGATTTGAGTACAGCTGTGCAGGATGTTTTGCAAAGCCAGCAAAACTAAGGAAATGTAAGTTTTTGCCAGTTTCCTAAACAGCGATCACTGCTTGCATAAACAAGGTCTTCGACATGTGCAAAAGATCTCTTGGCTGTAAACCTCCAACTGCATTTTGGACAGGCAACAGCTCTGTACTCAGACCACCCCGTGGCCTTCAGCTGTTTAAAAGTAAAGTGCAAACGGAGTTTCACTGAATAGATTCAGCTAAGCTCCTACTTTCATCTTTTTTCCCAGAGCTGTTATCTGCCATCCAGGGGAATTTCTCAGCAACCTTTTCTGCATAATGAGATCTGAAGTTCTGTCATCCCTAATCGATCGAAACTTGTTTGAAGGAGTATCTTACATTGCTTAGGAATCCAAAGGCATACATGTTATTTATTTAATATGAATTTTGTGGAAGTCATTTTGCATGGGAAGGACCTAAATTTTGGTGTCCATCCAACAGATAAGAATGAGAACTTTGTGTATTTTGCATAAACTATTTTTTTTTCTTTTCTCCCCTTTTCTGAATTTGTAGCAGTTTTCATTGGTTAGCAGTTTTGTTTTGTTTTTGTTTTTGTTTTTATCTTACTCTTTTAAAGGCTGGGAAGTCCACAATTACATTACATTACATCATTAATCTCATGAGAGATTTCCTCTTTTTAAATTTGTTGCTGTTGTTATTTGTTTTCTTGTTTGTCTGTTTGACTGCTTAGAACAGCAGTTTTCAACCTGTGGGTCACAATGCGTTTGCTGGTTGAATAATCTTTCAAAAGCGTCACATATCACATATTCTCCATGTCAGATATTTATATTATATTCGAACAGTACCAAAATTACAGTTATAAAGTAGCAATGGAATAATTTTAAGGTTGGAGGTCAACAGAGCAGGAGAAACTATTTTAAAGTTTGGAACATGAGGAATGCTGAGAACCACTGTTCCAGAATCACAACAGAGAGTAGAGCAGGTAAGAAGAAATGTGACTGCAGAGGAAATCCGACTGCAATGGCAAGGCTTTTCCCTAGGTAACATATCCTCTCCCAAGATAAGGAAATTAATTCACTATTTTTAAAATTTATTCTTCTGTCTTTTCTTTACAGTCCAGACTTTATCCCCTTCCAGGTGCACTCTCAGACTGTTCCAGATTCCACACCTCCTCGACTCTCAAAACGGACGCCCCCATCTACCCACACCCACCAGACCTCCCCACTCCCTGGTACCTCAAGTCTCTAGAGTGTTAGTTGAATCTTCTCTCACTGAGTCCCGACCCAGAAGTCCTCTGCTGTTTTATAGTAAACATTACATTTTCTGACACATGAAATGACACAAAATTAACATTTTGATATCTGTCATTTAATTAGTATATAGACAGATTAATGTGGTATAATGTTTTGTATGCCTGTTTTAGTGATAAAATGGCATATATAATTAATTAAAATAGAGAACATATAGATGATAATCTACCCTTTCTGGACTTTTACAGAAAAATTGTATCATATAATGTTGTAGAGTATTGATTTCAATGATATCAATATTCAACAGTCATTTTGCTGAGTACCAAAATATCAACCCAGTTATTAAAATTTAATATGAAACAAAACAGTTGTGCTCTTGTGATGCTAATCCTTTATATGGTTTTTATTATCTGTTTTCCAGTTCCATCTATTTTGAGATTTCAAATTAAACCTCAGTCTGGCAATGATCAACATAACAAAGTAGTTTTGATTTGCATTTCCCTAATGGCTAAGGGTGTTGAAATTTTATACCATTGTTTTTCAGGTATTTGAAATTGTCTGTTGTTCATTCTTTGTTAAGATATGTACCCCCCCTTTTAAAAATAGTTACTATGTACTTGATATCTAGTTTATTGAGCTCTTTATATAATTTAGATGTAAGTCCTCCAGACCTAAAAAGGAAAATATGAAAATTGCCTTGTTCAACCATCATCAAAAAACCTTCCTTCTACCACAAGTGGGAACAAATTTTGATACCCAAAGCCAGACTTTAAACAATGAATGAGAGACCTTGGAACACTCAACCCTAAATTGGATGTCTCTATCAAACCTCTTCCCTCAAAGATCAGGGAACCCTGCAGAAGAGAAGGCAGAAAGAATGTAAGAGCCAGTGGGATAGAAGACACCTAGAAAACAAGGCTCTGTACATCAACATGAGCAAAGCTCACGAGAAGACTATCAGAAATAAAGGCACTGAGCATTAGGTCTACAGATCTGAAACAAGTTTTCTCCAAGTCTTCTAGTTTAGGGTTTTTATGAGATTTCTGAGCATATAAATGAGTGAGTCTATGAATCTTTTCTAGGCTCTTTTACTTCTGTTGACCTTTGTTGTCTAACTTTGATATGAAACTATTGCCTTATTTTTTGTATTTTATTTTATTTTTAACAAGTCAATAAATGAATGTAAACCTAGCGACTACGGTAAAGGTTAACAATGGATCTGTCAATTGTACCTGTTGGGAGAGGGAAAATCAGTTTTCTCCAGTGAAATTGCCCTGGGTAAATCAACCACTCCAGGGAATATCTCATGTTCATTAATAGTTGAACAACAAATAATAGATTACACTGGTTGTTGTTTTCTATATTTTAGACATTTTTATTATATTGGGGTTTGTTTTGTTTTATAGAAATAACTTAAAGTTCAGTGAGTAAGAAGGAAGAGAGAGGTGTGAATGAACTTGTGTTAAGAGAGTAAATAATATGGTAAAAATATATTTAAAATTTTAAAAATAAATTTAAATTTGTTTTCTAAATCTAATCACACATATAGAGAATGACAATTAAGCAAACATCTTCCTCCACTAAACAGGTTCGGGAATCTATATGTTATAAAGCTGATCTTAAAGTAAACTTCTTAAATAATAGGTAAATTACCTTCTTTAGAAATACTATTTTTCTCCATGAGATAAGAAATTATAAACATTAGTCACTACATTCTAGATCTAAAATAATAGACTTTGAAAACATTAGATTCTCAGAATTTATGTCCAATTCAGTAGTGGGGAATTGACTTGTCATGTCACTGGCTTTTATCGCAGCAGTGCTGATAGATAAGAAAGAAATGAGAGTAAAAGACAAATACGTACATGTATAAAGACAAACAGCCAGAATACAGTTGACTCAGATTTTCTATTTTCATACTTTAATTTCCATTTCCAATTAGTATTTTATTAAACATAAATTTTGAAACCAAAAATTTCACCCCTAGAGAGATATGTAATTGGTTAAAGTGCAGCAGCTCATATATACAAATGCTATAATAATATAATATAATATATAATATGGTATATAGTATATGTAGATATATATTATATTTTATGTATATTATATGATATTCTCTCTCTCTTCCTCTCTCTCTCTCTATATATATAAAATATATATATAACTATATATACGTATATACAGACACATAAACACATATGCATTCTCAGACACATATATGTCATGGAACAACCTCCAACATAATACAAAGAATCCTCAAATTGCCTGAATTTTTATATGTTTGATCTTTAATATTTACAATTGGTTTATGAGAATTTTTTTCAAAAATTTAGGAAATAGTACAAAATAAATTGAAATGTACATTTTTAACTCTAGACCTCTTGCCTTTGTGATGTAAAAGAAATCTGCCTTTTTTTTTTAAACACTGCGTCACCATTTTCTTTTATATTGTAAATATTTATAAAAGTCATGCATTGCTTAAGACTCTATGTCATGGATATATTTTGCTAAAATAGTAAAATAAAAATAGTTTTTGGAGATAACACACGAAGGACGGGGATATTTTAAATTTTATTGTGTCCTTGCAAGCATTTCATGCTCTTTTCAAGTTCTGTCTTTTAAAAATCGGCCTGTATGCAGATACTCTCAAATAAAAAGATAAAGGACAAAAGGATTTGGATTCAAAGAAACAGGAGAGTAAAATAAGCTGTTAAAAATTAGGGCAGAATGACAGGCAGGAAACAATTAGGGCACTGTAGTTCTGAGATAGGGAGAAGTAGAGGGCAAGAAAAAAACAGAGGATGACAGGTGAGGGATGACCTGTGTCTGTACACTACAAAAGAGGATGATGGAGCTCTCAGATGGCAAGTAGAAATCAAGTGAACATCTGCTGGCTTCAAAAACATGCCAACACCTCAAAGGTGAGATAGGAAGCTGAACAGGAGAAGCAATGACTGATGATAAGAAATTAAGGATACCTTCTGAAGATGACAGAAATGCATCTTTTCCAGAAATGAAAGATGTATTTCCTGCTCGGGTGCCTTTGTTTTGCAATATGTATCCAAAGTGTTAATTGATATAACAAATTTGTAATAGTGTTTCAAAATATTTCTAGTACAGTAAATGGACTGGATTTTGTGTATTCTACTCTAATATTTCTAAATCAAAGTTTATAAAATTTTGCACATGGCTTGGTATGGAAATGCTGAATAATATTTTGAAATATTGCACTATATGTATAATATTTTCATATTTTTAAAATGTAATTTGATATTAAAAATGAAGCTTACCATTTCAAGTTATTATTTTTATTTTTTACTTCACTTTAAATTCATTACCATAAACATCACATTAAATACAACAAAAACCTGATAAAACAAAAGAGAGAAGGGAACAAATTAACCCTTTCCCTACAAAAGAACAAAACCATAATTATTACTTCCCAATGAATGCTCAGGTAATTTAATACACAGGAATATCCATGCACATGTATGCACCAAAAGATTCTTTGAGGAAGAACAATCTGAAGGAATATATGTTTCTTGTAATGTTATATACAACAATTTATCAATTGGTTATAGAATGAATAGCTTCTAAGAAAAAAAACACAGTAGACACGACCACAGGTTGTCCTAGCACTGTCCTGTTTCCAAGTGTCCTGAAACTTAATAAGGAAAATTCTGTGTACAAACACCTGTCAGGTACCTAATGCTACCATGAGTTCAAATGGGCACTTATTCCACATATTTAAGCACCATTTCCCTCTTGCGTAGAGGCACTTGTTAAAACTGAATAAACAGTAAACACAAGATGTCATTCAACTGATATCAAAGTCAAACTGCTGAGAAGTTAGAAAAAAATCAAAATAATTAAAAATAAATCAGGTATTACAAGGTCTCTTGTAAAAATAAAAATTAGCTCCCTTGGTTCAGAAAAGTAAGGCCAAAGAGAAACGTGTCAGTGTTTAATCCTCAGGTCAACATCCAAGTTTTCAACTGTATGTAGTTAAATATGCTTTGAATTTTAAATGTTTCAGCTACATATCTTTTTCCCACTGTCGGATGTCCCCTCCCTCCCAGCTATGCCAGGATTCCATTCTGTATTTCAGTCAGGATCTTTTTCTACACTCGCTTCTTTCATGCCTCATATTTTTAAAAAAATCTAATCTTAATTGCATGTCAAATCTTAAATCCCAAGACAGTGTCAATATTCCACAATATTTTGTAACCACTGAAGAATAATGATGTTAGCGAACATGTTTACAGTTGTTCACAGCTCCCCACAGAATTGGAAGTTTAACTTCTTGGAGGAAAACTCAGGCAACAATCACTAAAATAAAACACATTCCTGTGAGAAAACTACAGGCAACATCATGTTACAAAATATTAATTCATTTTATAAAGAACTTGAAATAATTCAGCTTTAATTCTGCTATTTGTTTCACTATTTATAATCAGGTCATATTTAGCCTATAGTAATAAAACAATACATTTTAAAAAAAAATGGAACAAAATCTTTCAAAATGGAAAATAAGCACTTATATTTTGCTGGTGGCTAAATTTACAGCAAACTCTCCTAAGGGTATTCTCGTCTTTCCATCCTAGGAGCACAGCTATATTCTGAACCAAGTACCAAACTTCCCACACAATCCATCTGCTCAGTACTTCTCCCCAGGCTCTGCTTTCTCTGTCTTTCTTTTCCAAGAAACTACAGCCTGTTGTTGCTCTCATGATTTCACGTCCAAGGTCAGCTCAACAACACACATCCTTTCTCCATTGTAAATGAAGAATCAAGGAATTACAAATATATGATGGTGTTCTTGTATTTGTTTTTAGTTATAATGAGCAGATATTTGTCTAACAAACAGATCCTTTCATCTGCTTCCAGAATCATGGATGTGCTGGCATAAATCTCTGCAAATATAATCTCAACTCTGTCACTTAATATTATGTGATATACTAATCTCTTTGCTAAGGTTTACATGTAGATTGTCTTCAAGAAGTTCCTATGCTGGATATTTCTTCATGAATAAAGGTATGTTGAGGTTTTAAAACCTTCTGGAAATAAGATCCAGTACAAGGTGATGAAGACACCAAGAATGTAATTTCTAGAGGGAATTATCAAGATTTTCTATTGAAAGTCAGTTGTCACACACACAACACATACACACACACACACACACATGCGCACACACACACACACACACACATACAACATGAACCCCCATGTTTAGCATTTTCATTTAGCAATATAAGTATCTTTTTAGAGCAATTATCCTCTGGTAATTTATTACAGGAAAGTAGCATTCTAATCACTTGTTAATTAAGAATGTTTTCTTGATCGTTGCACTAAAGATAGAGATGTAATGACAAAATTGGATGATTATATTCTGTAAGAACTTTTGTAAATCTTGATTCATATGTCACAATACAGTTTATAAGTTAGTATTATACATTATTTACCAAAAAGGATCAAATTTAAGCTTAAAAATGTTAAAATAAATTAAAAGGACCACACATCTAGTTAGAGGAAGAAACTGGAACCCAGACGTTGGGGTTCCAGGAATCATTGCTCTAAACCTAAACATTAAAAATGTAATTCTTATTATAGTGCTTCTGATATAATGGTCTTCATGCACATGGAGAGAAATCAATGCTTGCATACTTACATATGTCATTGTATTACATTTAAGCTACACTCATGTTATTCTCAAAAGGTCTGAAGGCACAGCAACACATATTAAGAAAAAGGTTTTTAGATTATTTTTATTAATTCAAAACCATATTGCATCTTGTGTCTTTAAATAGAGTGTTATGTGAGCTGGTTTGTCCACAAGTATTTGTATCTTTGAAATGATATGCATTGGTTTTCTTTATATCTCCCTATAGTCACTGTAATCAGGCACTTGACCTACTTATTTATCAGTTCTAGAGAGTAAAATAAAGACATTTCAAGGTATTTATTAGTCAATATTTACTAAATAAACTATTTTTCCAACATTATTTAACTTAAAAATGTAAATGAAAATCAATACAAAACTTCTACAAATGTGCATCAGATTCTATGTTTTTGTTCTCTATTTCAAACACTCAACCTCATATCTGCCTTCTGGTACAGCCCTACTTTTTGCTACCCTTCACACAAATATCAAATAGCTGCCTACAATCTATTTCAACTATCTGAACTTCTTTCCTTTGCTGAACTTGTGCCTAGATCTCCAATGAAGCTGCTATTGTGTACCCTACCACTGACCTGCTGTTATAGAGAACAATGTTCCTTTGTCTCGCCTCTTCTTATATGCTCCATCAGAAGCACTCAAACATTTTGCAGCCCCTTTTTGAAACATTAAATGTCCTTGGTTTCTGTGATTTTTTTATCAAGTCCAGATTTTACTCCCATTTCTCTGAAGGATCAGTTTGCGTTCAATTTTCTGCCTCTTGCCACTTTTCTTGAGGCATAAATATTGTTTGCTTCAGGAACTCTGAGATCCTCAGCTGCCTCTTGTAACTTGTACTTTAAACTCACTTCCTTGTTCATCTTATCCTGCAAATACACTCAACAGTGTCTCTGTATATGACATTGATTTACATATGTGTCATAAAAGTTGGATTCTATCTTGAATTTCAGGCTCTTGGATTCACATTGTCTTTATTTACATGTTTATCCTTTCCTTCATTTATATTGAAAATTCAAACCATTGATAGATGTACAGAATTCCATTTTAAATATGCATGCAAATTTCCCTATCCAATACAATCTCCGTTTTTCTTTATTTTTCTATTATTTATTATTTTCCTATCATTATCAGCAGGATCAATATTATTATTATCTGTTTTGGTATTCTAAGAATAATTTTTTTGTCATAATAGTACATTTTCTCTGGCATAAGAAATCTCAAGTCATATGAAACACTGGTTACTCAGAAACTGTCAGAGAGTCTTATGAGCAATGTATTATAATGTGCTTTTAGAATTATTGTTAACACTGAAGAAAAACAGTGATACAATCGCCATTTTTTTCTTAAAGATTATTCTTTCTATTATGTGTTATTTATATTATTCTGGGAACTTTATAGCCTGCTAAATTTTCATGGCCAAATTAAACTACTTTTGCTGTCATAATATGACATTTTTAATTTAGTGGAATCAATAGATCAAACTGGTTAATATTCTATAATTTTTGACTTGCTTTATAACATAAAATATTCATGTAAATAATCACAAACTCAGAATTTAGTAGGAGGTAAATAATATAGTTAGGTAATATTCTCATTCTTCTGGTTCGCCTTTATACATTCATAATGCCAAGTTTATGCATTTAATTTTTTCCTGTTGTGGTGAAATAAAACTTCAATAATTATGAAATCACGGTACCTTAACTGTAAGGTTGAAATAAAGTGAATGTTAGCTTGTAGAATTCTCTATTGTTTTATAATTACATTTTAAATTGGAAAGAAATCTCATATAACATACCTATTGCTTGAAAAATAATGACATTTTATTATGCAATAATTTTCAACCATATTTCAAAATGGCATTGAAAGAGCTCCTGAGTTTAGGAATATTCAGATACATTTGGATAGCCTTGTCACTGTTCATCATTGATGGTTATTTAAAGTGTATTCTCTTACATTTCCACTAATATTTATCTACATTACTTAACCATATGACTAGAGACTGTAAATGTTTTATGTTAAAGAAAAATTGACATTGTCCATTTCTCATTTGAAATTGCATTCGTTTTTCTTCTAGAAATTTTCATCTATCTCTACCATTCACACTAGCCCAGCAAAAGAATCAGAGTGTTTAAATAGAGCATGACTTTATCAACTGGATACTTCCCTATAAAAATAATTTTACATATGTACATTCTGTAAAGAGTTTCACATAAGAATTTCATATCTACATTGAGGCTCAAGATAAATACTGCTACTTTCTACATTCTAGGAACTTGAAATTCCTGTATACATGTGGTAGTTCTAACTAAACATTTTATAAAATCCATGTTGAGAATATAATTATGATGTTTAATAACTGGTCAAAGCAGCCAAACACCCTGGACAAAAAACTTTTGTTAACTAAATGGCAAAACTCAAGAAATATAATCCATTGTTAATAAACAGTACTTTAAGATGGGAGTTGGTGCGTGGGTTGGGGAATACCCTCATAAAGGCAGGGGGATAGGTTATGGGGTTTCCAAAGGGGAGACATGGAAAGGGAAAAACATTTAAAATGTAAATAAACTGTCAAAAAATAAACAGTACTTTATATGCTTGTTATAAATAATATTCATCAATTATTATATTTGATAATTTACAGACTTAGAACATATGATTGGTATAAATTCAAAATAATATTCTCATTGCCAGATGTGAGTTTTCTCTCTATTACTGGATGGGAAAACCTGAGAGAACTCCATATCACAATAGGGAATGACTTTTTGATATACCCACAAGACCTACTCTGTGGCTAAAAGCAACATTCACTTTATATATATGACACAAGAAAGCAAGCAAGAACTGAACTGGAAACTTACTACTGTTATCTAGTATTCAGAATGCTGGGAAGGACTTATGTATATAGGCTTCTGGAAAAGAATAGTGATCAGTGTTTTTCTTCCTATATCCAACATGGTACAAACCTGTCCCAATAAGATAGAAGTGCCCAGTACTGCAATGATATCAATAATTTGGGATAACCTCTTTCCTAATTGATTTTAGTTCAACTTTATCCAATTATTCCTTACATGTAGACCTGTGGTGGGTCTCTCTGTTTGTCACAGTCTACTGCAAGAAAGAATTTTTCACAAGCAGTTGGAGAGATGCACTAATTTTCTGATACAGTAATAAATCATTAGGAACTAGTTTACTACTATATCCATTTAGCAGAAAATTAGTAGCAGTGTTCCTCTAGCAACATTGACCTATATAACCATCATTGGTACTTGTCCCCAATAATGGTGCCAGGAATGGCATCCATCCTGTAGGGGGCATCTTAAATCAGATTAGAACATAATACTTGAATAGAGTTCATTATTTGCAATAATTCTTGGAAAAGATGTAACGGATCTTATTAAAATAAGCTTCTCATTCTCTAGTCATTTATCATTTGTAGTGGAAACATAATGTGCAGAATTTAATGCAAACCCCTAAATATAATGATAATATCATTTACAATTTAATTAACATATCTTGCAAAGGTCTTATTTATTCCTATACTGAAGTGAATTGTCAGCCTTTGTTGAAATAAATTTTGCAGGTAAATGGATGGAACTAGAAAAATATCATCCTGGGTGAGGTAACTCAGATCCCAAAGGACATGCATGGTATGTACTCACTAATAAGTGGGTATTAGCCAAAAAACAAAACAATAACAAAAAAAGTACAGAATACACAAGATACAGTCCACAGAACTCAAAAAGGTCAACAAGTTGAAGAGCCCAATTGAGGACACTTCAGTCCCACTTGGGAGGGAGAAGTAAGCAATCAGAAGTGGGAAGGGAGGACCTAGGAGGGAAAGTGGATGGGGGGGAGGGGGGCTGATCTGGTATTGGGTGAGGGAAAAGGGCAGAAGCCCTGAAGACCAGCAGAAAGAATGGAAACTACCTCGGGAGGTAGAAGGGGACCCTCCAGAATGTACCAGAGACTTAGGAGGTGAGAGACTCTCAGAACTTAGATGAATGCCGGGCAATAGGGACAGGAAGCTTATAAAGCCCATCTCCAGCAGAAAGACAGGGCATCAAATGAGGGAGAGGGTTGCCATTGCACAGCCAAAACTCTGACCCATAATTGTTCCTGTCTTAAAGAACTACAGGGATAGAAATGGAGAGGAGCCTGAGGAAAAGAAGGTCCAAAGTGGGATCCAGCTCAAACGGAGGTCCCAAGGCCTGACACTATTAAGGAGGCTATGGAGCATTCACAAAGAGGGGCCTAGCATGACAGCACACCAGAAGACACAAGCAGCTGAAAGAGTCAGATGCAGAGATTTGCACCCAATCAATGGACAGAAGCTGCTGATTCCTCTGGTTGAATTAGGGAAAGTTTGAAATAAGCTGTGGAGGAGGGTGACCCTGTAGGAGGACCAGCAGTCTCAACTCACCTGGACCCCTGAGATTTCTCAGAAACTGTACCACTAACCAAGCAGCAAACACCAGCTGATATGAGGCCCCCAACACATATACAGCAGAAGACTGCCAGGTGTATTCAATCAGAGATGATACACCTACTCTTAAGAGACTGGAGTTTAGAGATCAGGTGGAATGGGAGGTGGAGGGGTGAGGACATCCTCGTGGAGACAGGGGGTTGAGGACGAGGTATGGGATGTGGAACAGTCGGAGGGTAGACAGGGGTGTATAAACTCTGGAGTGTAAATAAATAAATAAGTAAATAAATAAGAAAAAAGAATTATAACTATATGGGCAAACTATTTTTACAGACTTGAGTCTAAAGAATTTTATTTATTTACTTACTTATTTATTTATTTATTTTGGCAAACCAAGACCCATTAAGTAAGTGGTCCTCACTCTTTTGGTTGCAACCTTTATGGGGGCTTCAAACAAACCATTCACTGGGGTTCCCTAAAACATTATGATTCATAAGGAAATTAAAATTATGGAAAAATACATTTAGGAAATAGTAATTAAATAATTTTTAAGATGAGAAGGTGGTTGCCACAACATGAGGAACATGAGGGGCACAACATTAGAAAGCTTGAGAAACACACCCTTGTTTGTCACAAGAACAAAGGCCACAATCCACTGCAGTCTATTTGTTTGTATATTTGAATTATTTTTTTCTGAATGAGATCTTGATGAGTCTTAGAGGTGCTCTTCAGTCATATGCAATTTGTGAAATGTGATCTGAATTTTTAGAAGAGTCTGAACTATTAGTTCTCGTTAACATGGCTACACCACTTGTTCATCCCTAGTTCATCATGTTGATGCTTGAGATTGAAATGATGATTAGGCAGAATAAACATAAAAAGGTCTCTGATCTACTGCAGATCCTGTAATCTTGAATCACAAAACAAGCTGTTGATAGTGAAATAGATAAAATGAGTTGGGTGAGAGTACTTGGTTATCCTGTAGCATACTCAGATTTACCAACTGCTAACCAGAATATATATATATCACTAAGATAATAGAGGGAACACATACGGAGCAAAACATCATGAACCATCCAGTTAACATAGTATATGTTCAGACTACTTATAGGTATTTAAACAACTAATAGTGTAATAATCATCCTTTAGTATGGCAGCATACAGGTGGAAGATTTAATAATTAACTGATAAACAAACTATACTAAGGACTTTATTCTGGTACCCAATGCTTTTTATATTTCCACTAAACATATATGTAAAAAGAATAACTGCAACTTTATCCTATCTTCAGCACTAAGAAAAATCTTGTCTTTTCTTGTACTCATGCATGTTAAAATATAAAAACATAAATACATTACCTATTAAGAAAATGTGGTACATTTACACAGTGGAGTACTACTCAGCTATTAAAAACAATGACTTAATGAAGTTTGCAGGCAAATGGATGGAACTTGAAAATATCATCCTGAGTGAGGTAACTCAGTCACAAAAGAACGCACATGGTATGTACTCACTGATAAGTGGATATTAGCCCAAAAGTCCAGAATACCCAAGTTTCACTTTACAGTAACCGCTGGACTGAGAGTGAGGTTCCAGATGGAGGAGTTGGAGAAGGAACTGAAAGAGCTGAGGGAGTCTGCAGTCCCCATGGAGGGAGCAACAGTATCAACTAGCCTGACACCCCTGGTCCTCCTGGAGGCTGGACCACCAACCAAAGAATACACATCGAGGGGCCCATGGTTTGGACCACAAATGTGGCAGAGGAGGGCCTTGTTGACCATCAGGGGGAGGAGAGGCCCTTGGGCCTGAGGGTGTTAGAGACCCAAGTTAAGGGGAATGTCAAGGCGGGAATATAGGAGTGGGTGGGCGGGTGGGAGGTCAATTCCGTCATAGAGGCGGGGGGGAGGGGGAGAGGATGGGGGTTTCCAAACAGGAGACCTAGAAAGGGGGAAACAATAGAAATGTAAATAAAGTATCAAAAAATAAACAAAAAACCAGCGTGATTGATTTATAAAACCTATATGATGCCAATATCAAAAAAATGGAACCCAGAAAGTTTGTTGATAAAATAAATTTATTTTCTATTTAAATTAAATATAATATTATGAAATTTAGTAATGTAAAGTTAATGATGCAAATATGGATGTTATTCAAGATATTGATACAAACTAGCAGTTTTGTTCTTTTTATTTCAGTTAAGGAATTAGAAGACAGAATAACATTTCAGCAGAAAAAACATGTTTAATGGAAAGCATTACAGACCTTATAGGTAGAGAAGAAGCCACTAGATCTTGGGAGGACTTATTGTAGTAGTATTGGGGATTTGTATGGGCTTCTAGCATGCTTCTCTCTACCTTATTTCTATAGCAGTGTCTATATATACCTTCTATTGCTGAGAATTAATCTCTATTTCTGTAAACTGATTTGGGAAATAACTGGATTTTTGATCTCTAGAAAATAAGCATGTTTTAGCCAATATTCAGTAACTGGTACAAACACACACCCCACACAAACACACGTGAATGAAACTTACTGGTGATAAAGAAAATCAAAACAGTGAAAATTTATCCTCCGCTCTTGGGGGCAAAAATCATAAAATTTCAAGCTAAGGTTACTATACTATTCGTCCAATATTTTATGAAAGTGAAAAATTATTTATGTAAGACAACAAGTCCCAGAATTTAGAGCTGCGAAGGCTAAGCAGTTTTGTAGCAAATTTGTCATTTATTTTCATTTTGCAAATATTTATAAAATTAAAAATACATATCAGTGTTATAACACTGTCAATATTTTCACTGTCTCTTGAACTTCCCAGCCTTCAGAATCAGGGCCAGAATAAAACAATTGAGTATTATGCAAAAATTCTTCAGTATTATATACAGACTGATAGCAGATGAACATTAAAGCCAGATATTCAAAAAGCACACAGATTCCATGAACTTGAGTACAAGGAGTACTCTGTCTCTCAAGTGCTTTGTCATCATCTGCAGCATAATGAAAATGCCCACTTTGGACAGCAGGATGAGGAATGGGTATAATGACTCTGGCATGCAACAGATACTTAATAGTTATCACCATTTTTCTTTATTACTCTGGTCACAACAGCCATAAACAATAATGTAGAGACGATGCTTTTGGTAGCCTGCAAAGTTCATTCTTTAATAAAGTAGTACTAACCAATGATCTACTACTACCTTTAGGCACTTTGGAAAGCACAGAAGAGTATTTTGTTAAATATGACACTTTTAATGTTTTTCATAAATAATTCAAGATGAAATTTTAAGAAGGAAAATTAGGTTGAAGCCTTACTTTCCAGTTTTAGAAGAAAGCTTATAGTAAAATATGACTGTTCAGTCATGATTCTAGGATATTTCACAAACTATTAACTTTTGTATGTTTGAGTATCACCAACATACAATGATCAAATTGTAGGGTTAATTTACTTTAATTTTTGAGGAGAAAAATGAGGAAGACGAATAAAAGAGCTCATATATAAGCATGTTAAAAATATTAACATTCCCCTAGTGAATTTTGCATTTTATATTTATTGTTATTTAAGAAAAATAGGCAAGCAGTTGCGTAAATATTTTTCTGTGAATAACGCATTGATAAAGAGCCAACATGGGATCAAAAGCACAAGAGGATTAGTGAATCAGTGTCTTAAAAGCATGCCACCTATATTAATTTATAACTCTTAGGAAAATGTTTCGAAGTATTTTTATTTTATCTGTACATAATGCCTCTTAGAAAATAATAGTGATGCTCTGCATATGCTTAGGTTTGTTTTTGCACCTTATGAATATCAAGTGAATCTTATGACTCAGAATGCAAAGCATTGGTTCTTTATGATATCATCAGTTTACTTTATTTTGTTCTAGAGTCAGAATGACCTAGATGAAAACAGCATTTAAATTATTTTAAAACAAAATGGTTTGAATGAAAAAATGGTGATAGACAACGGCAATATACAAAGCATGAGCAAGTCCCTTTGGTTTCAAGAATAGTCAGTTTTCTGTAGTTAAACATATCCAGTCCCAAACGTTCTCAACAATTTTGCCTGTTTAATCTTCTGTATAATATGCTACACTGTAGGTAAGTTTTCCAATTAGTATGTTCAGATAGCGAAGGATTACTAGTGATATTTTATTTGCATGGGGCTGCTTTTTTTTTAAGCACTAGCATGTATAATATGACAGAACATGGGAATTGAGAGTGGAGGAGGCTCAGTTGAACTCTGTGACCATGATATTTTAGAATTATAAGTATTTGAAAAGATGCTATCATTAATAGGAATGAATGCACCCAGAGAAGTTTTTATTGGAAATATAGTATATATTAATTTAACAGATATGTTCTAGAATAATTTAAATAAGTTATTAAATTTGATCTATCTTTAATGAGTGGAAAGGGTTGCAATGATTATTGTAACTTTCTAAGAGTTCCAAGTTTAAAAACTGCTCATATGAACTCATAAAGATTAAATCAGCAAACACAGAGCCAATACAAGTCTTTACTAGATCACGTATATTATATATAATATGAACTTTCAGGTGAGATTTTTTGGGGAACACTGAGTGTGTAAATGAAAAAGTCTCTGAAAAGCATGCCTGTGCGATGGTCTCTTTTATTCCTGTGAAGTTTGCCTAGTCCAACCTCTATGTGTTTTGCTTTGTTTTGTTTGTTTTGCTTTTACTTATTACATTACTTTTGTTTTTCGAGAGACAGAAAGGAAGTGGAAGAGGAGGGAAGGAAGGGGATAGAAAATGCAAGGAGTGTAAAGAAGGGAAGCTGTAATCTTCATATATTGTATGGAAAAATAATTTATTTTCTAAAAAAAGAAAAAAAAAAGCTACTCCAAAAGACCAGAAACTTTATAATTTTGGAGCCTATACCAAAAGGTTTCCACTCATTTTCATAGAGAATACTGTCAAAATTATGTTTAAATATGTTAAGGTTTTTTTGTCATATTTAGAGGCCATGCTACATGGGCTGCCATTTTGTCCTGTTGATGGTGTCCTTTGCCTTACAGAAGCTTTCCAGTTACATCTGATTTGTTAATTGTTGATCTTAGTGCCTGAGCTATTCGTGTTCTATTCAGGAAGTTGTTCTCTGTGCCAATGTGTTTACTGCAGTTTCCCATATTTTCTTCTATTAGATTTAGTGTATCTAGTTTTATGTTGAGGTCTTCAATCCAAATGGACTTCAGTTTTGTTTAGGGTGATAAATATGGATCTAGTTTCATTCGTCTGCATTCAGACATCCAATTAGACCAGCACCACTTGTTGAAGATGATTTCTCTTTTTCCGTTGTATGGTTATGCTTTGTCAAATATTATATGTCCTTAGGTTTATAGATTTATTTCTGAGTCTTTGATTCTATTCCATTGATCAACCTGTATGTTTTCATGCCAATGCCATGCAGTTCATATTATTATTATTGCTGGGTAGTACAGCTTGAATTCAGAGAAAGGGATACCTCCAGATATTTAATTATTGTACAAGATAATTTTAGCTGTCCTAGGGATTTTGTTTTCCATATGAACTTGAGGATAGCTCTTTCAAGGTATCTAAAGAAGTATGTTAGAATTTGATGGGATTGCATTGAATCTGAAGATTGTTCTTGGTGAGATGGACATTTTTACTGCTGACCCTACATGTGCATGGGAGATTTTTCAATCCCTAGATATCTTTCACCTGCTTGGTTAGAGTTACATTGAGATATTTTATATTATTTGTGACTATTGTAAAGAGAGTTGTTTTCCTAATTTTCTTCTCAACTTTTTTATCATTGTATAAAGAAGGACCACTTGTGTTTTTAAATTAATTTTGGTTCTAGCTCCTTTGCTGAGGTGTTGATCAGCTGAAGGATTCTCCTGATAAAATTCAATTCAATCATCAGTGACGTACTTTGAGTGTCCGTAGGTTGCTTATGAACATATGGGTATATCACATTTCTTCCCAAGGATCATCCATTTATTCAATGTATGGTTTCAAAATATTATAAAATAATTACTGGAATTTGAATGAGTAAAAAAAGAAAATAAAATTCAGTTTTATTATATGGAATGTGAATTAAATGCTTAGTTATGGTAAATAATATATTATTGTCAATCATAATACTTGATTCATAAATTAGGAATCTTATGATCTTGAACAAAAATAAGGACATACAAATTGAATTAACTTATGTCATACTACTAGTTAGTGCAGCTTACATATAACTTTGGATCTACAAAGGGAACATAACATAATCAACAAAATATACAGGAATTTTAATCCAGCAACATGGCTGCTCTGACAAGGGATCACATCTAAAGAACTTCTATGTCTATTTGATTCAGCTGGAAACAGACATGCTCTTTATACATACTTTTAATCCCAAACAATGAAGGTAAAGTTTCTTTGTAGAAAAATGAAGGAGCCATGCTTGAAAGTGACATGTAATTGAGTGACAGACAAAGTGACTAATCAGAGAAAGATTTTACAGAATCAGACAGCAAAGGACACACCCAACTCTCAGGAGAACAGACATGAAAGAGAGGCTACTTATCAGTGCAGAACGAGACAGGTATGGAGGGCAGTTCGTTGAGTCTAGGTAGGTTGAGTTCAGGCAGTGCAGTGGAGTTCAGTCAAGCTCAGTTCAGTGAATTTCAGGGTACCACATGCAATGCAGTTGAGTTTAGGTGAGTTCATTTGTGAGTTCCATTCACTTTGTTCAGTTCCTGCAGTGCAGGTCAGCAGACCAGCTGAAGTCTGGGAATAAGAACGATCCAGAAGAGTAGTACAAATTGCTAAAGTTAATTTGAGGTCAAGCAGAGCAATTCAGTGAGAACTCAGATTGAATCAGTCTGCTTAGAGAGGAGTTTCAGCCAGAAATATAGTAGAGTTGAACCAGCCATTCAGAGCTCAGAAAGAACTAGAAAGAATGCTGTTATTCAGCAGTATATTCCAAGATGACAATTACATCTGGTGACTAAAAGTGACATTTACAACAGAACAAACAACAAGTATCACACCTGGGGAAACTTAAAGTCCTACTTCATAAAAAGATCCCTTTTATTGGGAAAACATGGAATTAAAGTATAAACCACATGGCAAAAATTAGTCACAAAAATAAAATTTAGTAAATATTTTATAGTTATATGGGTTAAATAAATTTGATATAAGAACATTAACTGATTAACATGTATAATATCCAAAGAAATAGTTTAATCAAGTCCATTTTTAAAGATTCATTTATGATTAAAGTATGGGGAAATGAATAGAAATCTATGTATTTTTCACAACTGTCTGGCTTGATTGGTTCCGGTCATAATTCACTTATCTGGGACGACTTAGGAAATTATCTGTTAACTCTCATTTATTTTATTCAATACTTTTAATAGATGTATAAAGACAGAAACAGATGAAAGAATATGTATTATTAACACTAATAAGTCTTTACAGAGTATTATAAATTATTTGTATATTGCTTAAATATAATATTTTCAATAAAAATAATTTATGACATTTAAGAAGTCTGTCCATTCCTCTAAAACAAATATCTACTCCCCTCCATCTATCTATATAAGTGAACTGTAATATGTTGATTAACATTAAGAATGTTTTATTCTAGGGTGTGAAGAGTCGGCTCAGTAGCTATGAGTGCTTGCTATTCTACCACAGGAACTGATTTTGATTCCCAGAACCCAAAATAACTGCCTCATGACCACATGTAATCCAGCTCCAGAAAATCTAATGCATTCTTCTGGACTTCTGGGGCATTTAGAATTGCACATAGGTACACATAAATAAAATAAAAATAAATCTTTTAAAATTTAAAAATTTTGTATTATATGAAAGTAATTTGATTCTGAAAGTCTTAAATCAAAATTTCTCTCATCTTTTGTGTTTATTTTCTAATATTATGCACATTTGTTATCCTTTTTGAAAAAACGTTTAACTATAAATATATTCCAATTATTCTTAATGCCCAATGTATGAATATGTTCAAACTCTCTGGAGTTATATCGGACATTAATAACTGAGTCAAGTTTACCATATTTAGCTATATCATATCAGAATTTATTTGTTAATAATGCATGAAGTATATGCTAGGTGTGAACTGGTAATTTAGTGTTATATGTTCTTTACATTTTAATAGAGAACCTAAGATTCTGCTACAAAGTTTCACAAGTTCTATCTCATATATGGAATCTAGAAAAAATTCCTCAATTTGTAATAGTCATAATTAAAAAATTGTTAATTGCTGCCAAGAGAAAGGGAAATATATATACTAATAAAATATTCAATGACTGAAATTACACATTATATAATATCAAAAATATGTTGAATGTTTAGAGTAATATACCACATGAATGTCTTAACCTATGGTGATCAAAACTTGTCCTGTCTCTGTCACATATTTATCTAAGACCATCACTGTGAAGTGGCAAAGGACCAATCTTTGTTTTTGTGAAGGATCTTTCTCAGTTCAGATGAAATCATACTGTATAACGATGATAAAATTTCAACTCTCTGTCATCCACCCATATTTATCTGTCTGTCCGTCTGTTCGTCCATCCATCCATCCATCCATCCATCCACCCATTCATCCATCTATCTCTCTATCAATCTCTATCATTGATCATCTATTTTTATTTTTCCATCTTTTTCAATTTTTGTAAAATTTCTGGAATCCATAATCTTTATAAAAGAAAATATATATCCCAAACACAGTCAAAGAAAACTCAGTAATGTGTAAGAGTACTGAACTAAGATGTTATATTATGGAAATTGACATTGCTATTTTAGCACAAATATAGGCATGTGGTTAATAAAATTGATATGGCTAACATTCTAAGATATTTCTTTTCTTCATGTTAAATTGAAAGTCAAAATAATGTATTTTAGAATGTAATTAGAAAATATTACATGAATAATATTATGGTAACTTTTCTCTAAATTGGAAAATTCACCAAAATTATTTTAATGTGATTATGAATTTATAAATATCATTATAATATTTCTGTAATATTATTTAAAAATTGATTTCTATGTCTCTCTAAACAAATTCTCTGGAATGTCTGAGAAAACATCAACAAACACCATCATTTTCACATTTCTCATTAAAATAATTGTATTTTTGGGACTCATTTTGGTTTGTCTAACTGATTATTCTTTACAAATTTAGTTAAAATTTATGTCACCATGGGAAATTTTACTTAATTCTTATGATCCAGAAAATGTAGACCAGTTTAGAATTACACACTTTAAGTACAGACATTATTACTTCTAATAGTAAAATTGCTCTATTATATATCCTATAATATTTCCATTACAGCTTCCAAGCCGTAATGAAAAATATAATATGAAAAGATTTAAAGCATAGTTCAAACTCCTGACAATTAAGTAAAACAACAGAAAAATAGTTGGTTTATAATCTGTGACATTTGTACTATCTTTTCCTATTTCTCTCTTGATGACTTTTGTAAAAAGTTGGGGGCTGTTTTATGTTTGTTTTGTGAATGTGTGTGTGTATGTCTCTGTGGGTAGGTCTTGCTCTTGTACACATATTTGACTGCTATGAAAATTACCTGTAGAGAACTGAACATGACATTTGATTCCCTGAAGCTGGAGTTGCATGCAGTTTTGAAATACCAGAATGAATGCCAGAAAATACAAAACAATAAAAGACTCAGATCCTCTGTAAGAGCAAGTACTCTTAACCACTTGCCCTGCTTTCTAGCTCTACCCCTGTCCAACGTATAGGTCAAACTTTTATTTGCCTAAATTAAAACAACCACCTTATTTCACCCTTATTTATACATAAAACTGCATTCCACTATTTAAGCAAGAATGATGCTATGTATAACCTGCTGTCTGTCCTGTGGCTCTGACATGCCTATTAAAACTATTCAAGCTAGCATCTTAAATGGATCTCTGATATGCAGAAGCTTATGCTAGGTAATGCTAATGCTTTAGATCCCATCAGTAGTAATAGAACATGTCTTTCACAAGATATAGATGGCATCATGCTCTCTCTTGGTGACTTCTTGAAACTAATGCCATTTAAGCAACAAGGGAAATTGTATCATTCCCCTCTTCCTATAGTTCCTAAAGACAATATACATTAGAGAAATTCAAATTTGATTAAAATGTATTACAACATGTTCATGATTTGGGCTCTACTGGTGTCAAACAAACAGCAAGGTGAACCCTGGCCAAAGTGAATTTAAAGTTGGAAACTATCATTAAAACTGTTTAAATTTAACCTTAACTGTCATCTAACAACTTCGCCAATGCCCTTCTCCTTCTGTCTTATGTCTGGTTACCATAACAACCAATATTCTGTAATGAGATATTAATGCTCCTAACAACAAAAGGCATGAGGAAGCTTCTTATGCATTGAAAAATTCTCTTCAGGACTTCTGCTGAGAATGAAGATTACAGAATAAAATGTTTTAAATCCACTGATCAAATGCAATTAGAAATATTTATATTTGTGAAAGTTCTGATCAAGTCTTGAGTACTCAATATGCAGTACCATATTAATTTTCTCTTTTGTTTCAGTTTTCGCTATGATTAAAGAGAACACCAGAGTCAAGGAATTTTTAGCAATAAATGAAGTTGGGGGACAAACAGGGTTATGTTGGTGCTAGGTGTCAAAGATTTGAACCTATAAATAACCCAGCATATGATTCTTTCTTAAAGGGCTTTATTGTACAAAGCAATACAAACATATTAAGAAATAAAATATAGTAAGTAACTCTACAAAAATCTGATAAATCAGGAAATTTATAAACAAACATATACATGGTCTCTAGAATTCCAGATTTTAGCCATTTATTGTGTCAATCTATTATTAATAAGTGAGATATATTCTGACTTAGATCAGAGTATGATTATGAGTCAAGGAAAATAAATGTAAAGTGCTTAGCACTGGAGACATAAAGAAATAGGCAGAGAAAATTTCACATTGATCTTATTTGTGTTTTAGAACTACTCCATCAACATTTTAAGGCACGGTTTGAGGAGAAAGTTATACTGTGACTCAGAAAATAAAGTTTGCATACAGAAATAAGTTAGGAAAAGAAAGATAGATGTTTTGAAAAGTTTTCAGCTACTGAAGGCAGTGAGACCTGGGAATACAGAGGATGATTCATGTAGGCCTTTGAATGCTTTGTCTAGGTATTGTTCAACAAAAATTTAGTACATAAAAATGTACTTTGGAATATTTTGCTATTTGTACTAGTTTAATAACTGGCAACACAGTCAGCTTTCCTTATGTCAAAGAAAAATCTATATAAGGATGTAAAATATATGCTAATTGAATACGTTATAATAGTTATCTCAAAATTGTGAGAATGGCTCTTGACTAATAATATCATATGCCCTCTTAAGATTATCACTTATAAGCTTTATATAAATTAGCTTGATATATTTTGCCTTATGTGTGATAAAATTAAAGTATATACATTACATTATAATCTTTTAGTTTAAGAGGAAAATCCAGAGGTAGGATGTTGGCATGTTTTATGAACCCCAGCACTGAGACTAAGGAAAGAGAACTTCAGGTATGAGACCTATCTGGACTACATACTGAGATTACATAGTCTCAAGCAAAGCAAAACACTCAAAGAGAGAAGACATAAATTGAATATATTTCCTATGCTCAGAAAATCTTTCTGTGTCATTGTTTAATACCAAAATAATCATGCAAATTATTCAATGTTAATAATTATTGTGGACCCCAAAGGGGGCAGTAATTTCACAGGAAGACCAACAGAGTCAACTAACCCGAACCTGTGGCATTGTCATAATCTGAACCACCAATGAGAAAATATACATGACTGGACCTAGGCCTTTCTGCTCATATGTAGCAGATGTGCAGCTTGGTCTTCATTTGTTCCAGAACAACTCGCACAGGGATTATCCCAAAAGCTGTTGCCTGTACATAAGATATGTTCTTCTAGCTGGGCTGCCTTGTTTGGCCTCATTGGGAGAGGAAGCACCAAGCCACACAGAGACTTGAAGTGCCATGGTGGGGAGATAAGTAGGGGTCCCACACTCAGTTAGAGGAGGAGGGGAGGGGACATGGGGAAACGATTTTTGGAGGGACTAGAGGAATGGGGACAGTGAGCAGGATGTAAAGTGAATAAGTAAAAAATTAAATAAAAATAAAAATAATTATGCTGAGATTATTAAACACTGAGAATTGTTATAACATGTTAATATAAAACAACTCATCAATTGCTAACACTAGCTATAGAATTTGTGTTAATTCATCCATCTTCTTCATTAAAATAAGATACAAAAAGAATTCATAACTTTCAGGAACATAACACATAAAATAAACTAAGATTCATATTCAAGTATTATTATTCCATTTTATGTGGTTTTTTTACACCAAAAAATCCTTCTTCAACCATTGATTTAACATTTATTTGGTTTAACATTTGAGTTATTTGTCTGGAGTGTGCTTATTTTGAAAAATCGAATTAATAAAACTTTACCATGTTGAGCATTCTGATAATTAATTATATTATTTTATAAACACTTTGATATAGTACTGCAGTATAATTGTTCAAAATGAATTCTCAAATTTTCAATATATAAACTTATAGTTCTTAATATAAGTTTCTCTCCATTTATGATATCAAATATGCAGTCCATTTAATTTCTCCAATATTTCTGAATAATTCATTAACATTAATGTTGTGTACTGCCATATATAGGCAGTTTCAAAGGCAAATATTTTTTGAAGTGTAGGGGTATATACCTTCAGTAGATCCAAGACATCCTGTAGCCAATCTCAAGTCTTTTTTATCATTATCATTATCATTATCATTATCATTATTATTATTATTATTATTATTATTATTATTTACAGGTGAAAATGTGACATCATTGGTGCGAAACTAGATGATTTTCTAAAGTACTGGTCTACTTAGAAGGTGGTAAGAAACTTAGAAGATGCTACAATGGTGAAGGAAGGTTGATACAATTTCTTTCCTGATAAAGTCACTGTTGGGCTGAGGGAGAGCAAGTGAAGTCATTGTGAGGAGGACTTGGCAAGATAGCAATTTAGAACCTTTTGCATGTTATAATGATTGGAAAACATGCTGTTAGTTCTATGTCAGAGAGAATAAGAAAAATATAAAAGTTGTAATCCTTATTTAGCTTAGCAAGGACACATACCACTACTTGCAAAACAGGGGATTATGAAACTAAGTGTGTTAAAAAGGATCTTTTCTAAATTTAAAGAGCCCGTTTTATCACTTACTTATATATTTATTGGTTTCAATATACTTATTGACACTGTTCTTCCACATTTCAGTGTTTTAAAGTGAATGCCATCTCCAATTGTCCTTCTGTAAAAAGGATACCATTTATTCTGAATACTGACTAGTACAAAATTCAAGTAAACATTAAGGGGTTCTCATCACATGCAGTTAGAAGTTAAAACAATGGTAAATGTTATCATTAACAAAAATTCTTAGTATTTCTAATATCACTGGATCTTTGACACAGTTGAAAATATATAATTCCATATTCTTAAATCATGGGTTTCTAAATAATTAAAATGTATTGTTTTGATAAATGGCTAAATACAAATAAAACTTCTTTTATATTTATATTATGAAGTCAAAGAGCAAAAAGCCCAAAAATAATATCCAAATTTTTGTATTTGAGTACATTTAACACAACATTCTCAATAGTATTTTAGAGTAGAAGCTTAAGAGGTTGGTATAGAAATTGATTCAATAACTACCAGACACCATCTATTCACAGTTTAGTGTTGCAGTGATGTCACATGGCATGTTAAGATCATAGTGCTGATTTTCTTTCTCTGCATTATAACCAAAGCTCATAACAATGTAGAAATATCAATTACATTTTATACAGAAACAAATTTGGAAGATCTCATCAATATTTTATGCAAGAGCAATTTATTTGAAGCCAAATGAAAAAACTTTGATTTCAACATGATTTTCCCAAAAACTTAGAATGCTTTGAGCTTACTATGGAATGTATGAACAGTTTGTGGAGATAGTGGCCGTGTGATCCAAGTAGTTCTGGATTGCTGAAAATAACATTGTAAAAAAATACCATGTAAATTCTATACATAATGGTGATTTTAAATATTTTCATCCATTATCAAAACTGGAACATACAAGAGGAGGATAGTTGAAAGCTTCTTAAGATATAATCTACCCATAATATTCCAGGAACGATCAATTTACACACCTAACAGGAACAATGGGAAAGGAATACTTGTCTGTGTGAGATGTTTTTCCATGTGGAGCAGGCATCAATCCAGGAAGAAAACAATTGACTATGCCCATATTAACCACTATAAAGTTAGTGAGCACATCTTGTACACTAGACAAGTATTGCAGCATGCAGAGTCCAATGTTGAATAACAAGAATTGGGAAATGTCTATAAACTGAGTGGTGAATATAGGTAACAGGACCTGCTTACATCAACGAGGGTAGAAAAGCCAATTTCACTCTGCTGTTCACAGCGAATCTGGACTAGAGACAATACTCACAATTACTGAGTATTTAAATTAAGGAACATAGCCGGGCAGTGGTGGTGCACACCTTTAATCCCAGTCCTTGGGAGGCAGATGCAGGCAGATTTCTGAATTCGAGGCCAGCCTGGTCTACAGAGTGAGTTCCAGGACAGCCAGGGCTACACAGAGAAACCCTGTCTCGAAAAACCAAAAAAATAAAATAAAATAAAATAAAATAAAATAAAATAAAATAAAATAAAATAAAATAAAATAAAATAAAATAAAGGAACATACAAAAGACCTCACTGAATGATTGCAAAGTCCTTGAAGAGCTATGATTTTTTTTTCTAAAATATATAAAGAACTCAAGAAGCTAATCACCAAAAGGCACAACAACACGATTAAAAAATGAGGTATAGAAATAAACAGAAAATTCACAACAGAGGAATCTCGAAGGGCTGAGAAGCACGTAAGGAAATGTTCAAAGTCCTTAGTGATCAGGGAAATGTAAATTAAAATTACCCTTACACCAATCAGAATAGCTAAGAACAAAATCTCAGGTGGCAACATATGCTGGTGGGGATGTGGAGAAAGAGGAACACTCCTCCATTACTGGTGGAACTGCAAACTGGTGCAACCACTCTGGAAATCAATCTGGAGGTTCCTCATATAATTGAAAATAGATCTACCTGAAGATCCAGCTATAATACTCTTGGGCATATACCCAAAAGATGCCCCACCATGCCACAGGGGCACATGTTCCACTATGTTCATAGTGGCCTTATTTGTAGTAGCCAGAAGCTGGAAACAACCCAGATGTCCCACAACCAAAGAATGGATACAGAAAATCTGGTTCATTTACACAATGGAATACTACTCAGCTATTAAGAACGGAGGCATCTTGAGTTTTGCAGGCAAATGGATGGAACTAGAAAATATTATCCTGAATGAGGTAACTCAGACCCAAAAGGACATGCATGCTATGTACTCACTAATAAGTGAATCTTAGCAAAAAGAGTACAGAATACCTAGGACACAACCCACAGGACTCAAGAATGTTAACAAGCTGATGGTTTCAAGTGAGGATGCCTCAATCCCATTTGGGCGGGAGAAGAAAGCAGTCATGGGGGGGGGAGGGAGATGGGTGGGAGAGGAGGCAGGGAGAGAAATGGGGGGAGTACATGATCGTGTATAGGAGGGGCAGAAATAGAACTGAAGCCCCGAGGGCCATAAAGAATGGAAACAGACAACCTTGGGAACTAGGAGGTGGGAGGATCCTCTAGAATTTATCAGAGACCTGGGAGGTGAGAGACTGTTAGGACTCAAAGGGAGGGAACTTGGATGAAGTGCTCTACAGTGGTGAGGGGTAACTTGTAAAGTCCACTTCCAGTGGAGGGACAGGACATCAAGTAGAGGGATGGGGTTGCCATCCCACAGTCAAAAGCTCTGCTCAGAATGGTTCCTATATGAAGGAATTGCAGGAACAAAAATGGAGAAGAGCATGAGAGAAAGGAAATCCAGTGACAGGCCCAAATTGGAAGTGACAGCTCAAGGGGAGGGCCTGGGCCTTAACAATGATACTGATTCTGTGGTGTGCTTGCAGACAGGAGCCTAGTTTGGGTGCCCAACAAGCATCTGGAAGAGTCAGATGCAGATACTAGCACCTAACCAATGGACAGAAGCCGGGGACCTCTGTGATTGAATTGGGGAAAGGCTGGAAGAAGCTGAGGAGGAGCAAAGACCAGCAGTCTCAACTGACCTGGACCCCCAAGATCTCTTAGACATTGAGCCATCAACCAGGCAGCACACACTAGCAGATATGAGGCCCCAACACATATACAGCAGAGGACTACCAGGTATGGTCTCAGTGAGAGAAGATGAGCCTAATCCCTGAGAGACTTGAGGCCCTAGAGAGTTGGGAAGGTCTCATAGGTTGAAGGTGGAGGGGTGGAAGCATCCTATTGTACACAGGGGGTCGGGATATGGGATGGGGAGCGGTCTGGGGATGCAGACCAGGAGGGGGATAAAGTCTGGTCTGTATGAAAGACTAAAAACCAGAGACCAGAAAGGTTAGAAAGAGTGTATTCTAAGTAGCTAACTTAGGAAATAGAAGACACCACACACGAAGCAGTATAAGGTGCTTTTAGAAGTGAAGATTTCTCCTTTAGAGAATTCTTAAATGGTAAATGGACAGTGTGTGGCACTGAGGTTCATTCTGTAGTCACATCTTCTAAAAGATAGAGGTTTTTGTCTGAAGTCTTTGAATTTAAGATATGTTACAGCATAAGAAATTAAATATTGAGATATATGACTCTAAGTGAAATCATTTTGCACAATATTATAACTTGCCAACATCTCCACAGTGTCTCTACTATACCAATTCTTAAAATGTATAGCTGAAGACATACCTATGTCTCATGTATCCTCATGTCTGTCATTGTGCTTTTTTTGTGTTTCTAAGGATTGAATTTAGAACCATAGGATGACTAGGAAAACACTTTACCACTGAGCAATGCCTGTAACCCTTATTTTCGCAGTTTGGTTTTGAGAGTCATCCATATTTTTATGAATTAAGAATAAAGTAAGTACATGTTTTAAAATTTAAGATAAGACAAAAATATTAATGACATAATAATTTTAAGTAAATTTGCACTGAGATTTATGTTATTCTACTAGGAAAAATCTACCTATTTTAATTCCTGAAATTTAAAACTATAGTTTTACAAAATGGAACTCAAAGGCATATGAAAAATTATATCATTTAATAATTACATCTCACTCTTCATAATTCATCTGCAATTAAAAATCTACAATCCTAATTAAATAATTGTGATTCCTTTTGTCATTGTTTTACAAAGTAGAAAATAATTTCAAATATTATTGATACAAATTCCTACCATAAGAACAATTCTTTCTGGACTATTGTAAATCAACTATGAAGCTTTCAGTACTTCTAGGTTAAATAATATACATACATACATATATATTAATTACTTGTTTCCTAATCTTTATACATGAAGCCTTCTTCTGCCTCTATGAATAAAGGCATATAAAATTTTAAAATGAAGGGAAGCTATACTTATTTGTCCTATCTACATTTATCAGTAAACAGAATCACCAACTAGCTACCCTAACACAAGTTAAGTTGCTAAGATTTTCATAATCATTCTCTGCTCTAACAAGGCTGCAAACTGAATTATAGCACACATCATGTATCTCTCCTTTAGTTTTCCAATTGTATTGAGATAAGAATGGTAAAACAATGCACAATAAAACATACTGATAAAGTAATCTTCAACTCTGGTTGTAAATATAGCGTATATGTCATCATTCCTTAATAATACATCAAAATATTTTGGAACTAAAACTGTATTAGCTAAAACCAGAAATGTCCTCAGAAAAATGGACATAATACTATCTGAGGACACAGCTATACCACTCCTTGGCATATACCCAGAAGATGCTCCAACATGTAATAAAGACACATGCTCTTCTATGTTCATAGCAGCCATATTTATAATAGCCAGAAGCTGGAAACAACCCAGATGTCCCTCATCAGAGGAATGGATACAGAAAATGTGGTACATTTACACAATGGAATACTACTCAGCTATTAAAAACAATGACTTCATGAAATTTGCAGGCAAATGGATGGAACTTGAAAATATCATCCTGAGCAAAGTAACTCAATCACAAAAGAATGAACATGGTATGTACTCACTGATAAGTGGATATTAGTCCAAACATTCAGAATACCCAAGTTTCACTCTACAGTAACTGCTGGACTGAGAGTGAGGTCCCAGATGGAGGAGTTGGCGAAGGGACTGAAGGAGCTGAGGGAGTCTGTAGCCCTATGGAGGGAGCAACAGTGTCAACTTGCCTGCCCCCCCCCCCAGTCCTCCTGGAGGCTGGACCACCAACCAAAGAATACACACGAAGGGACCCATGGTTCGGGCCACATATATGGCAGAGGAGGGCCTTGTTAGCCATCGGGGAGGAGAGGCCCCAGTAAAGGGGAATGTCAAGGTGGGAATATGGGAGTGGGTGGGCAGGTGGGTGGGAGGTGGAATTCCCTCATAGAGGTGGGGGAGGGGGAGGGGTTAAGTGGCTTCCAAAGAGGAAACCTAGAAAGAGGGAAACTTTGGAAATGTAAATAAAGTATCAAAAAATAAAAAAAAAATTAAAAAATTTAAAGTAAATAAATAAATAAATAAAAGACTATATTACCACCAAAAAAATAGATAAAAAAAAAAAAAAACCAAAAAAAAAAAAAAAAAACATAAATGATCTAGCCAGGCTTACTGTGATGTTTATAAATTCTAAAGTATAGTTTAAGACACAGAGGATCATTAAAAAGTCAGTATGAATCCTTGATTTGGAGTAAACATGGGCAGATGGTACTTAACTTTTGTTTATTTTTGTGGATATCCACTATTAGTCTAAGAGCCGAGAGATCATTTTTTAATATTTACTCTTAAAAGGTGGCACTGTTTATTTGTTTCTGCCTCCTCTCAATCATTTGTATGTGTCTTTATGTGTTTTTCAAAACATCTTGAGGCTGCAGAAAAAGACTTATGGAAATTGAGTTATAATATGATTAGAGACACATGATTTCAGATAGTGTATGCTGGCCCAGAGTGATACCTCTGTGCTTCCTTTTTGGTGTGTATCGGGGGATAAAAGCCTGCATTATTTATCCATTATTCTGAGAGAATATCATTAGGCCTGACCAGTTAGAGAGGACCACTAAACAGAGCGGGGAAAAAAACTGTATCTACAACAATGCGTTTTTAATAAAATGGCCACCAATAAGATTATAGTTATGCCACAACCTCTGATATTAAGGACATGCATTTTCTGCATACAGTTGATTAAAATAAATTTAAATTTAAGATAACACAGTGGTTATCAATTCATTTAACCACGCTTCTTGCCTTCTTTAGCTAAAAATATCTGTCAAAGTGATATGAAGAATCATAGGAATTGAATTGAATATGATTAAAAATAAAAAGACTATTATTTGCCACAAATTATTAGCATCACTCCCCAGAAAAAATTAATATGATATTAAAAGAAGGATTATGTGAGGTATCTGTTGATTTAACAAGTGGGGATATTTTGAGATAATTGATACTTTTATTTTTATGAGGTGGATTACTATTTTGTAATATAACAAATACAACATTCTCTCAGTGTCTTTTTGTATCATTTAAATTCTCCACATATATTGTTTTAATCATTATTTATCAAAATAACCCATAATCTTATACATGTCAGAGGCATTTTCTCCTAATGGTGGCTTAAAAAACAGCAGAAGAGAAACTCTGTGCTGTGTTTATGCATTCCCAGGCCTGTCTCTTAGAATTGTGACTGATCTAGGTCTCCAAGGTAGTTTTACAGTTCTCAGTGATAGAATTAAAAACTTTAAAAGGAAAATGCTATTTCTTAGTAAATATTCCATGCTGTACAGTTCTCCATAAAGTAACCAGAAATTTCTTCCATATGGGAGGATCTTATCATTTTTATAAGAAACAAAAGATCACAAGTGGGCAATAGAAGCGTATGTATTTGTTTTAATGTTTCATCAACCTGGTCTCTGCACATATCATTAGCAGCTGTCTCAGTAGACGTGGCTAATTATCACTATTCCAGTCATGAGAAATACTAAATGAATAGCTGCTAGGTTATGAAGAAGCATTTTTGCGCTCTGTTAAAGCTGGCTTGGACATGGCTCCATGTTGTTAGTCTATCTAGAGTTTTTTCCCCAACTTATTGTGGCCACACAACTAATGATTTCAGGAGTTATTACTGGAATTGTAAAATGGATTCTAGCAAATGACCAAGGCTTAAATTTCAAATACTGGTTTCTGGGATAGACTGAATAATTTTAGGGGCTATCAGTTGAAGATTAACATGGTTCTTTCTAAAAGCAAATTCACTGCAGTTTTATATATATATAGTATATATATAATATATATACTCAGTAATAAAGAACATCAAATAAAATATACGCACACACACAATTAACTTTAGTGATATTTACCCTCTTACTACACTGATCTTTATTAAGACCCTGATCATTTCTTTTCTGAACCCATGATCTCCCTACCATTTTCATATCTATTTTGTCTTTGTGACCTACTGAGTCTAATGGCCATGAGTGGAAGGATTTTTAATTGAGGATGAATTTATTGGTTGTGAGAGATATCTTGATGTCCATCAGTTGATGGACGTATAAAGAATACATAGTATGTAAGGATAATCGAATGTTATGAAGCAATGAAGAAAACGGAAACAATGAACCTTACAGGTAAATGGATAGGACTCTGAACAAATGCACATTAATTGTGTAATCGAGGCTCAGACAGTGTCATGTTGTTTTTTTTGTTTGTTTTGTTTTTGTTTTGTTTTGTTTTATTATGTAGATCCTAGTTGAATACCTATATTGTATATTTAAGTCCATGTAGCTGCAGAAGCAAGAAAGGTAGATGGTTTACTGAGAGGACATGGAATATTAGAACATAGGTGTTATATAGATGGAGAGGGAAAGAAAGAAGGGGGAAGTGTTAACTGAGGAAGGCATGAGAGTATTGAATATAATAGGGTCAGGCAAGGGATAACAGATCCTAAGATATTTGTAAAATCTATGTGGAATTGTAATATTTGCATTCTTATTAAGTCATAATTTAAAAAAAAAATGTACTACAAGTACTATAGGGGGAGACGAATTTAACTCCCAGAAGCCATGTGGTTTTAAAGAAAAACCTTAGTGAAGAGTGTGTATTATTACTCCTTTAATTACTGGCCAGAGAGGTTGCAGAGAGCATCAGAATAGTATAGGTTATCAACGTTGGCCTTGTTTATCCATGAAAAATTGCAAATAAATTCCTTAATCTGCCACACAATTGGTCAAAAGGCATGAAAAGATAAAGAGTAAATACATTTTAAACTTGATTATTTATTCTTGAACCAGGGAGATAGCTAACTGGGACTTGATAGAGAGAAAGAGTTAAAACCAATTTATAAAAGCTAATAGTTGACAGAGTCATTCTTTCTCTGAACTTTTGATGCTTAGTAAGTAGTAATACATAGACACTTAAATCTTCAATTAGATTGTCAATGAAGGCATGATATATAAAACAGAACATTGCTTTTAATCATCAGTTTTATGAATGTATATATGAACATATATATGTGTGTGTGCGTATGTGTGTGCATATGTGTGTGCATGTGTGTGCATGTGTGTTTGTTTATAGGTATATATCTTTTTGCATACACAAAACAGAAAATTTTTTCAACTTCATATGATATAAGAAGGGAAAGAATGTCTCATGGCTGACTTGTGAATTCAACCAAAAGTAAGAAATTTCTTTTTCTTAAATTTTATGTGTTGTTTAAAATTAAATTTATGGAATAATTTATCATTCTATAAATAAATAACTAAAAACATTTCTATAATTAAATTAGAAAACTTGCATGTAGATTTAATGTCTTCATCTTCTCATTCTAATATTGCTGAGAAATACTTCCACTAACTGCTTAAAGTTTTTTACTTGTTTTTATTAAAATAAAATCACATCACTTTCCACTTTTATTTCCTCATCCAGTTCCTCCCAAGTGTCCTCCTTACAAGTCATATCAGGCCTCTTCTTTTACAAATTGATAGCCTTTTCATCAACAATTGTTTTTGTTACATATAAATATGACTATAAATATGAATATTATATATATGTATATATATACATGTACATATATGCATATACATACACACACATGTATGTGTGTGTGTGTGTGTGTGTGTGTGTGTGTGTGTATGCCCAAATATACAAATATAACATTATTTTTTATGTTTGTGTGTATATGGTTTCAGGGCTTACCATTTAATATCAGAAAACCATTTTTTATTATTATTTTACTTATTCATTTTACATTCCACTTATTGCCTCCTTCCATTCACCTCTTGCCACAATTCTTCTTCATCGTCTCTCCTCTTCTCTGAGCTGGTGAGGGACCCCTAGGTATCCCCAGCTGGACCACGAAGTTTCTGTGATTAGAACAGAAAACCTATTATGGGGACCTCATCTTATGGAGAACTTAACTTTCCCTATCTCAGCAGTATTTAGTTGCCTCTAGTTCCATGTCCGGGGATGTGATCCCATGAAATATCCCATTTGCTGTCAGTTTGTCTACTGATATTGTCATGGTTCATATCATGACTATGCAACTATTTCAATGAAAACTCATTTTGTAGCAGGCTTTCTCATATTCTGGCTTAAAAGTTTTCTTCCTACACTTCCAAGGTGTTCCCTGAGACAAAGACTCTTAAGCTGTGATGTAGATGTATCCATTGGAACTAGATCTCCATGATCTGTTAATCTGTGTATTGTGCCTGGTTATCCTTTACTGGGATAGTCAGTATTTGCTACAAAGAGAAGATATTCAATATTTCTTATAACTATGCTTATCTGTAGATATAAGATTATGATTTAGAATTTAGTAAGACTTTGTTTTGGTATAGTGGTATGGAAGATCCATGAATTTACTGGCCTTTGGAAATTGGCTGGGTTTTCAGTACTTGGCATGGTTTCCCTCCTATTGACTGAACCTGAAATCCAGTTAAACATCAATTGGTTACCACCAATGTGTGAATGACACTAATAATGCCTTTACAGTTATCTTGCCATGCCGGTCATAGCTGTTATTTATAGATACCACATAGAGGTAAGACTATTAACTACTGTGTTTTCTCGCTTAGTATTTTCTGGTATCATGGAAGCTAAGCTGCAAGCAACAGGCTGTCAGGTAAAATATAGGTTAATTAAAGTGACTCCAATTTCTAAGTTCACTTTGACTTTAAGCAATAGGGACTAATCTTTGACCTCAAAGGGTCAACTAAGAATAATAGCCATGGTCTCTCTCTATATATATGTATATATACAAATACACTTGTTATATACACTATATATTATACTATATGTAATATTAGTTATTTAGTATATGTATAGTGTTATATATAATGCCCTATATATTATGATGCTATTAGAGTTTTCAGGCACACTTTTCTGATATTTATAAATATAAAAGTATTATAAAAGTTAAGGTAGTTCATTTTATGCTGGGCAGGGTAGCACATTCCTTTAATTCCAGCATTGGAAAGACAGAAGCAGGAGTAGTATCTCTGTGAGTTTGAGGTCAGCCTACTTTACAAGTGAGTTCCAAAGTAGCCAGAACTGCTTGTTACATGGACAGAGAAACCCTGTTTCAAAACTAACTAACTAACTAACTAACTAACTAACTAAATAAATAAATAAATAAATAAATAAATAAATGTTAATTCTAGGCATTTGATGTTCAAATCAAGAATCAATGCAGTATTGATTCTCATATTGTCTTAGTTTTCACAGCACTTTCATATGAAATCCTTTTCTTAGCTTTCAAGGCAATTCTTAAAGACAAGACATACTGATTATAGTGTGGTATTAGAGAAGGAACAGAAGACCTTTGTGAAATTAACCTATTTACTGAGGAAACAGAGCCAGTGAATAGCCAAGTCTATTTTGAGATGCTGTCTTCTTTCGGAATTTTGATTAAACAATATGCATGACTCCTTTGCCCAAATACAGCAAGAGGAGAAAACAGACCATTGGTTGAATTAAAAAAAAAGTAGGTATTTATGGTGAATTTTTCAGGATAAACTGTTATGGAGAAATATTGTAGATGAAAGAACAGAAAAAGAAACAAAGAAAATCCCTGTGATTCAATAAGGGATCCATAAACTTTCTGGACTTAGTGTCTTCATGATGGTTATTATGCATTCTTTTCCAAATTATTGCTATGCACTTATTAGCTCTGTGTACGGATAACAACTTTCCTGTGAAAACGCTGTTGAATACCAGTAATGCATGGAAACAAAGGATGATGGCTTGTTGTCTAACGGAGGAGCTAAGTCCCTAAGATTTGGCTGTGCACAAAAGTTTAATGACGATTAAGGCAAGTACGAGTGAATCCATAAAGTGAGCTGAGATGTTCAATGCCTAACTACAGCACAGCAGGATACATCCTTGGTGTGAGGAAGCAAGGGGTGGAGAATATTTTATCAGGTCCAGCGGCTGCTGGAATATTTAAGAGAGATACACTACAAAGATCATTAAGTTCTCGGAAGAATATACAATTCACTATTAACATGGAAGTGATTCAAGAAAGAGCAGGAAGAACAACCACTTCATTTCTCTTCCCTTTTGTCATACAAAGGCCTGATCTCTGAGTCCAGTCAACATTCAAAAGATGTTGAAGGTACCATAATTTAACAAGTCTCTTAAAGGTTACAGACCCTGGTGAATATCTCAGAGATTATTGTTTAGTTTTTGTCTGTTTCTTATCAAAGTAGCTACTATGTTTTTTAATTTTAAATCTCTTTTCTTTCCCCTTGGATTCTGGACACTAATTGACCTAATGATCAAATTTTCCAAACTATTTTTTCTCCCACAGTCCTATTAACCCAGTAAACTTGCAATTTTCTGATTATCACTTAAAATGAGAAAGTTCAGAAAGAATTAGTACTCTACATATGGAAGCATTATAAAAAGAACTTTTGAAGCAAACACATTCATTTTGTAGCATGCATTAGAGAAGGGAGGCTTATTTAAGAAGTGGACAATTTCTATGTTCTCTGATGATGTACTGTCTCTTTTTAAAGGAGACAGCCCTGGCAAAAAGCAGAATCAATACTGCCATTCAATTCTATGTCTTTCCTGAATGCCCTGGTATTACATCCACTCTGAATATTTAAAAGCTCTGGCCAAACCTGCTGTGATGGCTCTTGCTTTTACAAGTAAGTTTTGATTGTGAAGAATGACTAGGGGATCTAACTGCTATGCCATTATTTAGTATTTTTATTGTTCAAAGACATGTCCTTACTTTATACTCCCTGCTGATTTTTATGATTAATGGATGTGTCCCTTTCTTGGGAAACTTTTGAATAAGTCACTGACTCAATGGTTATAACTATAAGGATGTTCTTTCAACTGTCTCACCTACCTAGAAAGCTGGTAAAGATAAAACAACATAAGAAATGGTGAATGATTTTGCAATTGTAAAATACTATTTATGGAACTAATTTATACTCAGGATAGAATGAGCTCTTTTAATATGAGTGTTAAAATGAAAATGGAACTGGATTGTCTCATAATTAACCCAAAAAATCGTAATCATTTTAAATTATTTCTCTTATCCTTAAGATTGTAATATAACTACATCATAGTCCTTTTCCCCTTTCTCAATATACATATGGTCTTATGCAGCCATGATGACTATGAACCACAACAATGACCTTTATCACACACACACACACACACACACACACACACACACACACACACACACACACACACCAAAACCATAAAGACACTGTAGAGTGAAGCATACATTGGTGATAACCAAAAGTTCACTAACTGAACTTGAGAACTGCTCATCGCGGGAAATTATAGCTGGTGCTGAAATCTATCCAACTATGAAATGCTAGTGAACTTATTGGTTCTGAAGGAGAAACTACAGCTACCATTTTGCCAAGGGAGCATTGTTTCTAACTACATTGCATTTGTCTTTATCTCTATAAATATTGTTGACTAATCAAAAGTAAAAGAATGCCATGTGAACATTCTGTCAAGAAGGAATTTTAAAGAGATCATATCAGTATATGAGTGGGAATTAGTTCACATTCATTAAGGAAATTGCTTAACATTTCTAAAACTCATTTTATTGATCCAACAGTCAATACATTTTTAGTATTACATTTTATATGCCTTGATCATACAAATTCTACAACTGAGAAGGCAGGAGTAATGAAAATAAGAATTACATATTCATAAATATTTATATAGATATCATATCAAAAGTAACACAAGATCTGTCATTTTCAATCTCATCATTATAACTTTGTTTATAATGACATAAGTCCAATAATATAAGAAGTAGGTAATAGAACATACACTGACAATAGAAAGTAAAGAAAGGCAAACTCAATCTAGATTACTAGAGTGATGATGATAGAGGGGGAAGGAGTGAAGATTTCCTTGAGCAACTGGTGATTCCATTGCTGATATGGTTGAAGATGGCTGGTAGGAGGAATGGGGGCACACCAGAGGCTATAGGCTAACATGATATTAGTTAAATATACAGACAGAAACTGGAAAGTAGAGAAGGATTTGTTCTACATTCTTTTTATTTTCTTATCTGCTTCAAGGTGTCCCAATGATATGTATTAAGAAACAAAATTCTTCTTGCAGAGACTTAGAAAAATAAAATACAATATGTAATTTCTCAAGCTAAGGATATTAAAGAAGAACAGAGAAATGTGAACATGGAATTGAGAGAGGTTGTAAAACTATGTGTCCAAAAATTCCTAGAAAATAATGCTAACTTTAATGTACTAAGATAAAAATGGAAACACACAAAGGAAAATTATTACTATGCTATTTTAGAAAAATAAGAATCTAAATGTAGCTTCCGTTCTGGGCCGGTGCCCTCAACAGACTTTGGGTGTAAACTCCTCAGCCAGTCCCAGGCACTCTAACATGCCCAGGATCATATGATCAAAGGTAAGAGGACACAGCATCTGTTCCAAAATCAGGAGTAACTGGGACCAGTAGGATCCAAGGACCCAGGAATCCCACTGAACCAGAGGCATGGGCTCCTTCCAGTTTGGGCCAGTGCTGTGAGCAGAACTTGGCGCAGACTCCTCAGCCAGTTCCACAACATCCAGAGGAAGCTCAAATCCTGGGTGTTCTAACACGCCCAGGTACCAGAGACAGCTGGTTTCTGAGAAGTTCTGACACAACCAGGATCACAGGAAGGATAGGCTCCAGTCAGATAAAGGTAGGGCAGGTAGCACTAGAGATAACCAGATGGCAGGAGGCAAACAATAACATAAGCAACAGAAACCAAGGTTACCTGGCATCATCAGAACCCAATTCTCCCACCATAGGAAATCAACGATACACCACCACACCGGAAAAGCAAGATTCAGATCTAAAATCACTTCTCATGATAATGATAGAGGATTTTAAAAAGAATATAAATAACTCCCTTAAAGAAAAACAGGAGAACACAGGTAAACAGCTAGAAGCCCTTAAGGAGGAAACACAATAATTCATTAAAGAATTACAGGAAAACACAAACAATACAGGTGAAGAAATTGAACAAAACCATCTAGGATCTAAAAATGGGAACAGAAACAATAAAGAAATCACAAAGGGAGAGAACCCAGGGGATTTAAAACATAGGAAAGAGATCAGGAGTCATAGATGCAAGCATCACCAACAGAATACAAGAGACAGAAGAGAGAATCTCAGGTGCAGAAGATACCATATAAAACATTGACACAACCGTCAAAGAAAATGTAAACTGCAAAAACGTTCCTAACACAAAACATTCAGGAAATCCAGGACACAATGAGAAGATCAAACCTAAGGATAATAGGTATAGAAAGAGAAGATTCCAAACTTAAAGGGCCAGTAAATATCTTCAACAAAATTATAGAAGAAAAGTTTGTTCTAAAGAAAAAGATGTTCATGATCATAAAGGAAGCCTACAGAACTCCAAATAGACTGGACCAGAAAAGAAATTCATCTTGTCACATAATAATCAAAACACCAAATGCACTAAACAAAGAAAGAATATTAAAAACAGTAAGAGAAAATATTCAAGTAACATATACAGGTAGACCTATCAGAATTACACCAGACTTCTCACCAGAGACTATGAAATCTAGAACATCCTGGGCTGATGTCATACAGACCCTAAGAGAACACAAATGCCAGCCCAGGCTAAGATACCAAGCAAAACTCTCAATCACCATAGATGGAGAGACCAAGATATTCCATGACAAAACCAAATTTATACAATATCTTTCCACAAATCCAGACCAGAAAGGATAATAGATGGAAAACACCAACACAAGGAAGGAAACTACACCCTAGAAAAAGCAAGAAAGTAACCTTCTTTCAACAAACCAGTACCGGATCATTTTGTGTCAATTTGACACAAGCTCCTTTAGAGAGAAAGGAGTTTCAGTTGAAAAAATGCCCCCATGAGCTCCATCTGTAAGGCATTTTCTCAATTAGTGATCAAGGGGGAAGGCCCCTTGTGGGTGGTGCCATCCGTGGGCTAGTAGTCTTTGGTTCTATAAGAAAGTAGGATGAACAACCTAGGAGAAGTAAGCAAGCCAGTAAGTTACATCCCTCCATGGCCTCTGCATCAGCTCCTGCTTCCTGACCTGCTTGAGTTCCAGTTCTGACTTCCTTTGGTGATGAACAGCAAAGTGGAAGTGTAATCTAAATAAGCCTTTTCCTCCACAACTTGCTTCTTGGTCATGATGTTTGTGCAGGAATAGAAACCCTGACTAAGACAAACCCAAAAGAAGGTAGTCACACCATCATAAAAATAACATCAAAAATAACAAGAAGCAATAATCACTTTTCCTTAATATTTCTTAACATCAATGGACTCAGTTCCCCTATAAAAAGCCATAGACTAACATACTGGGTATGTAAACAGGACCCAGCATTTTGCTGCATACAGGAAACGCACCTCAGTTACAAAGACAGACACTACCTCAGAGAAAAAGTTTGGAAAACAATTTTCCAACAAATGGTCCCAAGACACATGCTGGAGTACCATTCTAATAGCGAATAAAATCAACTTTCAACCAAAAATCATCAAAAAAGATAAGAAAGGATACTCCATACTGGTCAAATAGAAATATTTAAGGGGTAACATCAGCAAGTGTTATAGATATCTGATGAATCTCAGTGTAATGACCTTGGGAAACATAAAGGAATGTTGCTTTTTGCTCAGAGTAAAGCTAACATATCTTTAAGGGAGATCATTGGAGGTAATTGTATTTTATGTTCACATTACAGAGGTGAGTCCTATATATTTTAGAAGTCTAATATTTATTTTCTCTGAATTTAGTCAGGAGTTGTCAACTTATTTCTGGTTGAGTGTGACAGTGATAAGGTTTTCAAAACCTACTAAAAACAAGTAACATTAAATGTGTGATTTATAAGGTTAGGGTGTGTGCTATTTTTACTGAAGTCAACTTTCCTTTGTCATTTCAAAGAAGAAAAAAATTGTAAGAGCCTATAAAATTGTAAGAGTTGATCTGTCAGAGATAATTTTCAATTACCTAATGTTTTTTACGAAGTGAATTAATTTATTTTAATCATATATATTATGTGAAATTATAATATGATAAAAATATTGGCTTCTAAACTTTTAGCCTAGAAAAAAGAATTTTACTTATTATAGAAATGTCTACAAGTAATTTAATAATTTATTACTTCTGTATTTAATTTTGACATGTTTCTCATAATTCATCATTGTATATAATACTGTGATAGATATCCCACAATACATACATATTTTGCCTATATAAATTCCTAGAAATAAAGTTACTAGATAAAACTTTATGCACAATTCATATTTTGGTACTTCTTGGTTAATTGTATATTAGAAGTACTGTATTGATTTGTACTGTTAAATGGGACATTTCTCTAAAATTCTCTAGCAATTAAATTTTATTATAAGAAAGAGAATCTAAATGTATTATAGGAAATAAAATGGCAGAAAATTTAATAAGAATCAACAAATTAAAACTACGGGTTATTATAAATAAGTAGACACCCTTATATGGATGAGAAAAATATGCCTTAATCCTACACATAGAAATTAATCAGAGAAAAACACAACAATTGGAAATGTATGTACAAATAATATTCATATTGACTAGGTTTTACTTATATATGTATGTATATATGTATATATATACATATATATACACATATGTATATATGTGTGTGTGTGTATATATATATATATATATATATATATATATACATATAAAATAGGCCATAATCTTTTATAAAGTAAGGGAATGATATACAGTAGAGTTTGGAATGAGAAATAGGAAGGTGAAATTTATTATAATTGCAGAATATAAATGAAAATATTTGAAAAGAAACAAAGTTATTTCTATTCACGTCTATGAGCAATCAACTGTGATAACTGAACAAAAGCATAAATGAGTACCAATTAATTTCAAATAGGTTTTTATTTGCTTTTTAAAAAATTATGTTGTTAGTGCTTGGCCTGGTGGAACAACACATTAATTACAGATCTCAGGAGGGAGACTCACAGAGGTATGGTTGAGTTTGAGTTTGAGGCCAGCCTAGTCTATACAGTCAGTTATTGCCCTGCCAAAATTACAGAGGGATCCTCATTCATTTGCTTATTTCATAAGAAATCTGTCCATGCGTAAAATGTATTTCATTCATACTCCCTCCCTAATTCACTTGCTAACTGTTCCCATACCCAAATTCCTCTGTCTGCTCACCAATCCCTTTCACATTTAATGTATTTTTTAATATACAATACTGAGTCCAATTAGTTTCTCCACATATGCCTGGGTCTGGGGCCCTCAACTGGAATGTGGACAAACAACCAGGGACCACACTGAGAGAACACTAAATCTTCTAACCTTAACATTCATCCCGTGTTATTAGTTGGGGCTTGGTGAAGTGCTCACCTTCCTAGCAACATGGAGTGCTGACTGGACTCAGCTTGGGCAGGTCTTCAACTAATAATATAGTTGCTGTGATTTCATGTATACTTAGATTATGTCATATACAGATAAACCACTTGGTTGAGTCATCCTTGAATCTAACCCTTACAGTATTTCTGCCCCGTCTTTCATGATTATTCCTAAGATTTGAGCACAGAGTGTTTGATATAGATGTCTAATTTATGGCTACTAACTCTACAAACAAGTATTTTATCTACTTCGATCAGTTCTAAATTTTGTTCTTAGTTGGCATCCTCTTCATAAGCATCTCTGTTGTGGAATAAGTGTCACACCACCCTATGGATAAGGATATAGGTATGTACAGTGAACGTGGATAAAATGTCCTTAGAGCAGATTTAACTCTGGTGACTTCAAACTCCTAACCCTTGGTTTACTAGTTAACTTTACATTGGTAAATGTAAGTGTTCTCTCATGTAGAACCAGGTCTCAAACTCAATAAGAAAGAAAATAGTTATGTCAACAATATTCAAGTCATTATTGCATAAATGGGTATAAGAGGCTTTTATTTGTAGACTGCAACATTCACAATTGGGCAAGCCTGTTGATATTTTTTTTTCTCCAAGGAATCAGCATAAAAAAGAATGGAGTTACTAGGGAAAAGAGAAGAAAGACATTAAATGAAAGACATATATTCTTACTTTATAGATAATTATATTAGTTTTCTTATATGGATTCTGAGTTTTCAATTATGTTTAAAAGACACTTATCCTTTCCTTCAGACTCTCCTCCACTCTTTGTCCCTGCATTGCCTTTAGATAGGAACAATTCTGGGTTAAATCTTCTGAGATGGGAGTAGCGCCATTCCTAAACTGGGGTCCAGACCTATACACTGGATATGATCTCTACAGGTTCTATCTCCCCTTTGTTGGGCATTTCGGCTAAAGTCATTCCCGTTGAGTACTGGAAACCTCTTGCTGCCCTGGCATCTGGGAATTTCTAGTGGCTACCCCTAGTTCTCCATTCTCGAATGCTACACACTTCCATTAAATTTCCTGACCCTCTGTACTTCTAGGGTAGTGAGGCTGGAGTCTGGGGGGGAGCACCTTCATAGAGGCAGGGGGAGGGGTGAGATTAGGGGAAACTGGGATGTGGGATATTACAACGTAAATGAATAAAATAACCAATAAAAAATGATACTTATCCTTTCTAAGCTATAAAGGAAATTGTCTTAGGGTTCTACTGCCATGACCAGACACCCTGGAGAACACTTGCTTTCAGGAAGTTAAGATGAGGATCTTAAAGCTCACACCAGTGACACACCTACTTCAACAGGGACACACCTTCTAATAGTGCTACACCCTGGGCTAAGCATACAAACCATAACATAATAACAGAACCATAGTAGAATTTAATCAAACTTTATTTGAATTTATCTACTGTTAATTTTGTATTTTAATATACATGTTTAAAGAAACATAGTAAATCACATACATCAGAAACTTATCAAAATCAGCAAACGATGACATTGATTTACGAGTCATCTAAAATTATGGGGTCCCAATTACATAAACAGACTTGGAGTCCAACTATCAGCTAACAGGTATCTGGTTTTACTTCATGTGAGTGGGTATGCTGCACACAACTGCACTTTCCAGTCATACCCATGGCATTTATAATTGCTCCAGGATGTCTTTCTTAAAAGGTTCTCAGATCAAGAGCTGACTGAGCACATCACACGTAGGATTAGTTTAAAGTTTCCAAGTGGCAGTTGTTTTTACTAAACATGAAAACTGTAAAACCCAGTCAAATTTACTAGAGTAGGAAATATGTCTCCACCTGACTTAGATTGTATTTTAACCAAGATTTTTAGCAAGTATTCTCAGAACTAATCTTGAATTCTCTCATGGGAAACACATTCCTTTAAAATATTTAATAAATAACTAATTGAGTTTTAAAAAATGTTAATAAACTTCAATTCTTTTGGAACATATTTTGCTTACATTTTAGTAAATCTTTGAATTTTACTTTTAAGTAAAAATTAGTATGAAAAAACTTCATTTTATATAGAATTAGGTGGTGCTAGACTTTTAAGATTTTTTTAGATTGGAAACAATAGTATCCCAGTGTAGATATGAGAGTGAATTAAATTTGCATGAATATATATATATATATATATATATATATATATATACACATACACACACAAATGCATATATATATATATATATATATATATATATATATATATACACACAAAATTTTGTTGGAAACTTTAACATCCTTGCACTCATAAATCCCCATTTTCTACATAGTATTGTGTGGCATCTTCAGAGCAATTATAAATTAGATTCAACTTCCAAAATCCTAACTTACTCACTTAAGGAAAATGAATATTGAAGTAATCTTCTTTCTCATAGCAGCAATCTTCAGAATTTTGGTTAGCTGCTAGGCTAATTCTCTTTGATATGAACTGACTTATTTTTCAGGAAAGGGAAAAATAACTCAATAGCATTTACTGCATGCTTTTTTATATCTAAAAATGCATAGCACTGTGATCCACATTTTAATTATTATTTATTATATTTTCTCCTCTATAACCCACATAGTTGGTGGTCGTTCCTGAAGATATGGACAGCAAAAGGCACTGTTCCAAGTTTTCAAATTTATGTGACTTTCCACTTAGATAAGATTGCTCTTCTTCCAACAAGACTGATTTAAGAATACCTAATAATTTGGTATAGATAGATGCAAATTTTCAAATATGTAGCATGTTTATTTAAATATACTTATACAAACCCATATGCTGAATCACATGCTGGAATTTTTGATATCTTTGTAATGTGTCAGAATTTTTTACATTCAAATAATTTAAAAGTTACACATAAAACATATCCAAATAAGGAATAGCATATCTGATATGATCATTCAGTTCTATTACACTATAAAGATACATTTTAAATATTTTAACACTTTTGATTATCTTCCTATGATGATTGCAATAATTAGCATATGGTGCTGATTTGAGATTATATAAATCTCTCTCGTTATACTTACATGCAGGCAAAACACTCATACACATAAAATAAAATTTTAAGATTTTTTTATATGTCTTCTTTTTATTTAATCTTTTATCTTTTTATACTCCAGATTTTATTTCTCTCCCAGTACACCCTCTGACTGTTCCACATCCCATACCTCCTCCTTGCCCCTTTGTCTCCATGAGGATGTGCCCACCCCCTAAGCACCCACCAACCAGACCTCTAAACTTCCAGAGGCCTCCAATCTCTTGAGGGTTAGGTGTATCTTCTCTGACTGAACCCAGACCTGGGAGTCCTCTGCTGTATATTGTTCGGGGCCTCATACTAGCTGGTGTATGCTGCCTGTTTGGTGGTCCAGTGTCTGAGAGATCTCCGGGGTTCAGGTTAATTGAGACTGCTGGCCCTCCTACAGGGTCACACTCCTCCTCAGCTTCTTCCAGTCTTTCCCTAATTCAACCACAGGGGGCAGCAGCTTCTGTCCATTGGTTGGGTGCAAATGTCTGCATCTAACTCTTTCAGCTGCTTGGTGGGTCTTCCAGAGTGCAGTCATGATAGGTTCCTTTTTGTGAGGGCTCTGTAGCCTCAGTAATAATGTCAGGCCTTGGAGTCTCCCCTTGAACTAGATTCCACTTTGGGCCTGTCACTGGGCCTTCTTTTTCTCAAGAGCCTCTCCATTTCCATCCCTGCAGTTCTTTCAGAAAGGAACAGTTAAGGGTCAGAGGTTTGACTGTGGGATGGTAACCCCGTCCATCACTTGATACCCTGTCTTTCTGCTAGAGGTGGGATCTACAGGTTCCCTCTCATAGTTCTGAAATTAATTAACCAAAAATTCCCACAGTATTGAAAACCGAATGTGAGCCAGGCAGCACTTTCTTCAGGAAAGCTAGGGAAGGGGACATATTCCATCACTCTTTGAATAGCAGGTGTGATTCATTAGCTTATGGTCGGATTACCTTCTGCCTGTCTTGTCATTTCCTTTCGTGTATTTAAGTGTGTACTGCCCATGTTTTCCTTCAATATCACTCTATAGATTTAATCAACTGGGTCTTCTTCATCTGAAGTGTCTGAATTTATTCATAAATGCAAGGAATTTTTCCCACATAGGAGAAAACTTGCATGTTCCAGAGATCCTATTCTGATTACTTGACAGCTATCATTGGCCTATAATATATTTTATCTATTAATCTTGTCTTCCTCTTTGCTAATGCTGTTGATTGAAAATGAGTTATGCTTTCATTTACATGGTTGATTTAACTCAGTGAAGGGCTTTAATAGTTTACTGGTTCCCTATTTCTGTATGATGTTTTTTTGAATAATATGTGTCACAACAGGAAAATATTCTTATTTTCTAGGCAGTACAACAGAGAACAGATTGAGACGACAGTTGTAAAGTGATACTCATGCCAATTTCAATGGAATCAAACCAGCAGATTATTGAAAATCACTGAGCATGCTTCCCTCTGTGTTAGGCATTACTAATCTGACTTGAAAAATCATGAACTGTCCACATGCCTTCTATATTGTATTTAGAGCAGGCTGTTACATATTGACAATTTCTATCTCCCCTAAAATTTCTTGAATATTTAGTTACTCTTGTAACTATATCTGGTATCCATTTCACCAACATTTAGTGACATCCCTGATTTAATGCAGCACAAATACCCACACTTGTTTGAAATGAGATAGACGATAACAATATGTACACTTTATGAATCTTGAAAATCTAAGATAGTTTCAAATACAAATTATGCTAGAGAAAAAGAAAAGAGAAGCTATGAAGTACAGACAACAAATGTTTCCTTGGATACTTTGAAAAGAAAAATAATAGAAAACATAAAAATGAGAATTAACAATAATAAATAAAACTTCAACTGACAGAATTATGCTCTAATATGCGTCATGAAAAACTAAACCAAAATAACAAAATAGATGTTTTAGCCCAATTAATCAATATTAAATACAAGGATGGAATTTCACATTCATCATTAATAAATATATCAAGCCATATTTAATGGAAAAATTAAAACAGAAGTTCGTCTTTCCATGTATCCTTTATAATAGTAGGAAAAAAGACACATTATTTTACAGAAACGCAAAACTTTTAGAAAATTCTGCAACAAATATTACTAAAGTTCAAAATCCTTTATACTATGAAATATTAAATTAAGTTACATTACATGAATACTTTCTGGTGATTACATTCTTAAAGAAAAGTTCTTCTGAAAGTTAATTTACAAATTTATGTACAAGAATCAGTATTGACACCAAACATTATTCTACTGATTCAGATATTCTGAGACTATAATAAATATTAATAAATTCATGATTCTATGTGGTTTCATATATAAAAGATATATTATAAAAAATTTAGATAGAGATTGAGAAATTGTGGTAATTGATGTTTATTGTTAGACTTAAACTCTCAAAAATAATAAAAAAGTGAAATACAAAGAATTTTACATTTCAAAATCAGGTAATATAATAAATCAAGTGCAAACAATGAAAAAAATAGAAAATATTAAAAATAAACAAAACTTTTATTTTACTATTTAAAGTGAGACCTTAAAGATATAAATTTTAAAGTATAATATTAAAATATAAATATAAGCTAATCCTTCAAACAAAATATAATAAACTGAAAAAGATATTAAGTATTCAAAAGGAAAAGAATTATAATAATGTATGCAAGTAACTCTGCTCCTGTTATATAGATATATATGAACATTTTATGTAGATCTAGATTGAATATCTGAAAATAAAAACAAAGTGTGAGTGTTCTAGGAGAATCCAATAAATGGGAAATGGACATAAAATGAGGAAGAACTAAGATAATACTTTAATTTCTGTTATATTATTTACAATATAAAATTTATATACATTACCTATTAAAAATAATAAGTCTATAGTAAAAATTTTCAAACCATCAAAAATGTTTAGGTAAGTGATATTTTAAGGAAATAGTTTACTGAAGTTGCCTTTTTTCATATAGTTTTCTACAAACAACTATAAATCCTTATTTACACATTCTTGGGTCTTTATACAAAATATGTAAGATTTTTACGATTATTTAATGGAAAGCATTTCAAAGCAATAAATATATTAAATGTTTATGAAGATTAATTTATAGTTTCTTTTGGCAATATTAAAAAGAAATATATTTCAGATAATCCTTGTGATTGAATCTTTGCACTGAAAATAGTACAAGACAAACGGACGTAGGAAGTGAGAGCCAAATGAGATTTGCAAGAATCAGCTGACTGATGGGTCTGAAGAATATAGCAGTCCTCTAACTCTCCTGTACAAAGGGGACAGTGAGATTATGAAATGATTCAAAGCAGGAAGCTTCACTTTCCATCTCACTTTCAACTTTGTTACTCTCCTGTGAAAACTAGTTGACAAACATAAAAGTGTTTAATCACACCTATGACCAGCTGGAAAAAAAAATACTGAAATGAGAAAGAATGATAAAGTGACCCATGTATTAAAAGGTGTTATTATATGATATGATAAGTAGTGAAAATTATTTATTCATTTATTTATTTACCTGTTTTTATTGTTTGATTTTTTTAAAGGTATTTATTAATTCTACATCCCAATCGCAGCTTCCCTTTTATCCTCTCCTCCTAGCCCTTCCCTCTCACCTCTATTTCCCACTCATCCACCCCTTCTCCCCAGAAAATGGGAGGCCCCCATGGACATCATCCTGCCCTTGCATATCAAGTCACAACAGTAAGACTAGGCACATCCTCTTCCAATCAGTTAGGGGAAAGGCATCCAATGATAGGCTATGTTGTCAGACAGCTTCTGTTTCTGCTTTATGAGTCCCACATGAAGATCTAGCAGCAAAACATGTGCAGCCACATGTATATCAGTTGGTTCCAGATTCCCGTTTGTTCCTGCTCCCTGTTGGGCAGTTCAGTATCTAAGAGCTTCTATGGGCCCAGGGTAGTTGGTTCTGTGGTAGCTCTGACCCCTCCGCATCCCTCAGTCTTTACTGTCCCTCTTCCACTGGATTCTTGAAGCTACACTCTATGTTTGGCTGTGCCTTTACAGCAGCTTCCTGCATTGCAGGGTGAAAACCCTCTGATGACCTTATAACAGAATACCATCAACAGTGTTAGGGATGAGCTCACTCTTATGGCATGGGTCTTAAGTTAGGCCAATCGTTGATTGTCCCTCCCTCAAATTCTGCTCTACTTCTTACCACTGCTCATCCTTTAGGCGGGACAAATTTTGGGTCTAAGGTTTTGTGCCTGGGTTGGTGTCCCAATCTCTCCATTGGAAGTCTTTCCTGGTTACAGGCAATGATCAGTTAAGACGACATATGCCACAGAAATGTAGCTAGGTTCACTGTCATAGATTCCTGGGAGTTTCCTTGTCCTTGGTTTCTAGCTTTTTCCAGAGATGCACCCAAAATATAGTTGTCTTTCCCAATACTCTGTTCTTCAGTCTTTCCCCTACCCATCATCTCTCCTTTTCCCATCCTCACCTCCTTTGCTACCCAGTCCCCTCCTTCCATGCAACCTAGACGTCTTATCTATTTCACCTTCTCAGTGAGTTTCAGGCATGCCTCCTTGGGCCTTTCTTGTTGCTTAGCTGCTTTGACCTGTGTTTTGTCGCACGGTTAATCTGTACTTTATGATTATTATCCACAAATAAGTGACTCTGCACCATGTTTGTCTAACTGGTCTGAGTTACATCACTCGAGATAAACTTTTCTAATTTGACCCATTTGCCTGCAAAATTCATGATTTCATTTTTTTAAATGTCTGAGTAACGCTCCATTGTGTAAATGTGCCACATTTTCTGCATCCATTCTTTGGTTGAGAAACATCTAGGTTCTGTCTAGTTTCTGGCTATTATGAATAAAGCTGCTACGGACATAGGAGTTCAGGTTTCACTGTCAGCATCACCAATCACTTGTTTAACCTTAGATCTGTACATTTTAGACATAATATCTTCCTCCAAAATAATATCAGAAAATTTTCAATTTTGATTTCATGTTTTGTATCAGTTGTATGGGATATTCTATATATAATTCCTATTGAATTTTTACATGGTAGCATGTGTATCTGCTTCTTGGTCCAGATATTTTGTGTGTAGCAATTTGGATAATATCAACAGATTTTAAAGCTTCCCCTCTAAAATATAGTGTTGAGTTTTTACACTAGATTATAGTGAGACAGAACTATCATATAATTCAAGATGGCAATGGTTTAATTCATGAAATGAAGTGTTCACAGAACCACTAAAAAGGCAGAGTGTATAACTTGAAGAAACTGACAGAATTAATTTCATTACACATTAAATCATGGAAAAGTATTGTTTTAAAATTCAAAAATCAAGTCAATTTTAATGAGTGAACAGCTTGACTTCTGTAAATTCTGCATTTTGAATACAGAAATGACATAATTTAAGCACATTGAGATCACTGTTGCAGAGATGTGCAGTTTTGCTGCAAAGCAGGAAACATCTTGGTGTTGTCTCCTGATTGCCTGGGGTAATTAGTGTTAGGGTATTAGCTTTGCAGTTGATCTTTCCCTACCAGATATGCATTTTAAATCAATCAATATTGCTCTTAATTTCTCTCCAAGAAGTAAGAATACATAATTATTATGTCATAAATGTAAAGGACACATATTATTCTTTACCTAGTATTCACAAGTGTAGTGTCTTATCATATATAATGTTATCTTGCTTTATTCAGTAGTACCAGAGTACAAAATCTTTTCATAATATATTAGATAATTATACTTCTAACATATTCTTCATTTTTATGTGAATACAAGAATACAAATTTCAGAAATAAAACAATATATCTCCCTAGAATATATAAATCAAGGCATAATTTATCATTACAACTAAATAAAATATATGAAACATCTTAAAATAGGAATTATAAAATGTAGCTATATAGGATATGTAAAAGTAATTAATAGAATTTAAGTTATCTGCTAAAATGGAAAGTAATTTATGCAAAATTCCTTATGAATGTCTATCCTTTCTAGATTAATTCAGTAGCAATTTATACTGAAATTTTTCTCATATTATTAAGGAGAAATTAGTTATCATCACATTAAAAGTTCATTAGATCATTGGAATAGCTACTCTTTTAGATCAATAACAAATTGGCAGGCAGTTAAGCAGACTAGGCCTAAGAACTGAGCAACTCTAACCGTGCCCAGAAAAGTCAATTACTAATGCAAAAAACCCAAGCTCCAGCCTTCATGCTCCAGATAATGGTTCCAGAATGTCTAGTGACAGAGTAAGATAAAACTTATCTATTTCAGAATTACAATGTGCTTTAAATTGGGCCTGCAAACTCACATGAGAGTCTCTTTTTCTTGGTAATGGGGAAACCCCAGCATGCTGGACTTCTGCAGAATAAAACACTCTTTGCATTTACATATTATTTGAGTCTGGAGTATCATATTTCAGTGAATCATGGACCCTTACAATGCTTTACCAATGTAGCCATCATTCTATGTATTGATCCTCATTATATGTCTTAGCAGATTGAAAACTATAGTTTTTCTAAAAATATTTCTTAGACTGCAAATACCTTTGCCACTTATCTGGTAGATCATAGATGTTCTGAAATGCTTACTGACTATGCCAAGAAGGGAAGACGAGAGTGGGTGGGTGGGGGAATACCTTCATAGAGGCAGGGGTAAGGGGTAGGGGATAAGGGGTTCCAAAGGGGAGATCTGGAAAGGGGGAAGCATTTGAAATGTAAATAAAGTATCAAAAAATACTTATAAAAAATGAGTTCCTTGTCATACTTAATATAATTCAAAGACTCTGCTACTTAGAACCCTGAGATTATTGCATAAAATGTGTGTAGTTCCAACAGGAGAATGACTCAAGAGCCTCAAGATCTAATTATTCATTTTTAACATTTGCAATTAGAAAAAATACATTGAAATTTTCTATGATATTTAAAGTAAAGGTATATCTAGATATAGAGGAGAGAAAATTGTCTTCTACTACAACATAATACATACGTAAGTGCTTAATTTAAAAAAAATCATGAAAACAAATATTATCTTCAGTGATTTATTGACTATAATATATGAAATTCTATAATTTAAAAAAACTACAATCTGTGGTGTATTAGTATAAGTGAATTATATTTGTAGTTTGTTTTTTTCTTTTGTAGCATAAAAAGAAATTGTGATATCTTTGACCTAAGAAAATTTGAATGTGAGTGTGGCATATGTAACATTATAAGTTTCAAAAACCCCAAGTGAATACAAAGTAATATTTATATCATTTAAGTCACCTCAGCTCCAGCATCTTATAAGGAGTGCTCTTCAAGTTCTTACCTCTACTGTTAGCACGCTTCTATTATAAACGCAAAGCTCTATTTTTATTTCAATAACATAGTGGGCTATCTAGAAGAGAGATTAATTAGGAATTCTTGAAATATAAGTTATGCTTTTATTTTCTGGCCAAGGAACACATATAATGGAATAAAACTAGAACTCATTGATATTGTTATTAGGAATATCAGATAAGAGTTATAGAGGAATATGTTTATGGCATTTCACTTAGTGAATAAAAAAATAAGTAATGCTAATATTTTGTTCTACAATTTTATATTTGTGTAAAGTATTGATAATATTGGTATTATTTTCAAAAGATGAACCAAAATTGCACATATAGTCATCTTCCTGTATCAGTATTTAGAATAAATTTTGTAACAACATATTCTTAATTATATATTCATATTTTATTATTATAATATCTAGTCTAAGGAGGCCACACATTTTAAAAGTTAGTACAGTCAGGCTTCAAAGCAGCTAGAGCTTTTTCTTGACTTTTTGTGATGTGGAGCAGCTACTTCTAAAATCCCCTCAGACTGACACAGTATAAAACAAGATTAGATTTCAGCAATAGCTCTTGTAGATGAGAATAACAAAAGAGGCAAAATTGACCTTTAGAAGTGAACTGTATGCCAAAGTAAATGTTCATCAAAAAGAAATCCTATAAAAAGAAATCTCATGGTCCAACAGTCAAAGGAAAATTGTGTTTCCAAAATATTCTAGTCTATTCTCCTTCCATACACAGAACTAATTGTAACATGAAGTAAATCAAAGTCTTCTGTTTTGTCTTATTATGTTCATCAACTTTCTGTTACTAAAATAAACACTGGAACAATATAAAGAATAATGGTTAACTGTGTTTTACAGCTTTAGATGTCTTATTCCAAGACAAGTTGTCTTTAAAGGCCTATGACAGGCAAATAAGCTCATCATAGCAAAAGCATGTCCCCAAGTGAAAGTGGTTTCCTCTAGTTTAGGGAGGAAAGAAAAATATAGGACTAGATAGTGTATTACTTTCCCCTCCAAGAACACAAGCCTATTAACTTGAGTCTAGAATCTATATCCTAAAGTTTCAGCCACCTGTCAATAGCTCTACACTTAGGCTTTACCACATGAACCTTTGCAGAAATTAAAGATTCAATTAGAATATTTATTATAATCTCAGATATTGCTATTGCATAAACTTGAAAGAATTTAAGAAGGACAAAGATAAACATTTTTCCCTGCTGTGTTCTATTTAATTCTTCACTTTTCCCTATGTACATATGAAAAAGGATGAGAGGTTAAAGAAACAAAAGTAGCATATGACTAATGAAGGTTTTTACTGTGCATTTTTTATATTTCATTTCCACATGTCTTGAGTGTGTGACTGTATCTACATTTATGTAATTTTACAGTAAGTGTTTCCATTGTAAACTTTTATCCACTGTTACTTCAAACCAAATACATGGTATAGTGGTAGCTAGAATAAAGTCTAATTATCAGTCCTGAAAATATACATAGAAGTAACATATATATGTAGGCAACTACAGTTTGTTAAAAAAGAGACTTTAAATTTTAAGGACAGTAGGAAGGGTGTATAGGAAAGTTTAGAGAAAGAAAATTAAAGGGAGAAGTGTTATATCATATTATAATTTAAAACCAGACAAAAGTTTTTTTAAATGATAAGAAGTGGAACCAGTTCCTTCTGCTGGCATCTGACCTAAGTAGTTGCCTACATGCAATGACTATCTCTACAGAATGAGCTTAGAGATCAAAAGCAATAAATCCAACACGTGTTTTTAGGTGCTTTGGCAGCCCTTGACAAATTACTTCAGAGTGACTTGAATAAGGAGGAAATAAAATAAAAAAATAAAATAAAATAAAATAAAATAAAGTAAAGTAAAGTAAAGTAAAGTAAAGTAAAGTAAAGTAAAGTAAAGTAAAATAAAACTAGAAGAGTCCAGATGAGTAGAGAGTGGAAAGTAGAACTTCCTTCATAAGCTTGGAGGAAATAAGAGGTTCTCATCTGCAGTTAGGAAAATAATAATCAAACCAAGAAAAAAATGAGGAGCACAGTCTATTTCAACTCATTTTTGCAGCACAGCTTAAGCCAAGTCCACAGTACCATGTTCATTCTTAGAAGTTCTGGCTCCAATTGTAGCTCCCACAATTCAGACTCAATTCAAGTTGATCCCCCTAAATTTCAACTGCACAAAATGACCAACATTAAGAAAACTGAAATATCTTACATAATTCAGAGTATGTTTGATGGAGAGTTATATCAGAGAAGTATGCTGTAATTAAAGCAGTAATAATTAAGAAAAAAGGTAGAATCAGGAAAGAAAAGATTTCTCATCAAGCTGGGAACTATATAGTACAATGATTATTTGATACCAGTACTTAGTTAATTAACAAGATTTGAAGGAAGATTACTGTCTTTGAAGAGGAGTTCCATTCATAATATTATACCTGCAAGTGGAAAACACCTGTGCATATCTAGACAAGAATAGGTACAGATTAGTTCTTATATTATTATTATCTTCCAGACAGCTATTGTGAAGAGATCTTAAGTCCATTTCTTCTGTATGTCTTATTCACATTTTCTGGCAAATTCTATTACCTCCTTGTATTGCCTAAATCTTTGGACTTGGAGGTGGGGAGTGAAATATACATTTCTTCAGAAGCCTAGCTTTCTCAAACATTCAATTTCAAGTCTGTTGTAGTTTAGACCTAAATTATCCCCTGGAGTCACACGTGTTTTGAAGGCAGAGGCTAGAGAATTAGAGCTTTGGAAAGTTAAAGAGATTCTAAGAACTCAGATCTCCCCAATGTACTGTTGAAGGGTTCATAATTGAGTGGGCCTTTGGGAACAGATGGAAGTGTTGGATATTATATCTAACCAATACAATGATTCTTCCTTCCTCTCTTCTCTACTACTTCCAGACTTTCATAATTACATGTGCAGCTATTTCACAATCATTCTCAACCATGACATGCAGCTTCATACCAGGCCCCAAACACGGGGTTAAGTCATAAGAATAGCAATGCTGCCTTTCCTCCTTTAGATTTATGTTTCCCAGATGGCTTACCATGCTGATGGAAAGCAAAGACTCTGATGTTAAAGACTGACAACCATCTCGATTCTCTTAAGTGCATCAAGGCCACGGTATACATTAACTTTTCTTTCTTCAGTCCTTACGGCAACCTCAATCTTATCTTCATTATAAAAACTGTTACCAAGTGTTATGGTCCTTCTCCATTGTACATAGTTCTAACTGAAGCATTCTTCTTCACAAAGCATTGTGTTATTCATGCAACTTCATTATCTTTTATAATTTGGAATGGATAGCAAGTCATTCTTTCAGGATACAATCAACATAGAAGAGTTAGCTTCCAAATCCCACTGTTGTTTGGAATGTCTAGATTTAACGAGCAAAGCAAGCACTATAAAGAGAATGTGACCATGAGAACCTGAAGAGGACACTCCACTGGCACCTATGATTTTTTTTTCCTCCTTTTTTATTTTTGATACTTTATATACATTTCCAATGTTTCCCCTTTTCTGAGTCTCCTCTTTGGATACCACCCATCCTCTCCCCAACCCGCCTCTAGGAGGGAATTCCACCTCCCACCCCCCTCCCGAC
>CM052712.1:49275551-49333661 GCA_028551405.1 Uromys caudimaculatus
CAGAGTGGTTGTACCAACTTGCAATCCCACCAACAGTGGAGAAGTATTCCTCTTTCTCCGCATCCTCGCCAGCATCTGCTGTCACCTGAGTTTTTGATCTTGGCCATTCTGACTGGTGTGAGGTGGAATCTCATACTTGTTTTCCTAGTTATTGCAGTGCAGAGACAGGTTGCCTCTCCAAAGTTTTAAAGAAAATGTAGTGCCAACTACATTTATAACTGCATGCCAATTTGAGAATATGTTAAATATATTTTACCATAAGAAAATAATCCTATACATAGCATTATCTTTTGAATTTTAGAGAGTAAAAAAAAAAAACATGCATTTAATGGTATTTTAAGCTTTTAACCGACAAGAAATGTATTACATGAAATTTATGTATGTATTGTGATTCTGGTAATTTTAATTCACTTTATCGTCTTCATTTATATTTAATTATGATCACCACAATCATATGTAATATTGAATAAGGACACTGGATGCCACAGTTTTGAATAGTTACTCTATGTAAAATAGAACAATTTAATCTCTAAAAAGAAATTATACTAAAATCTACACATAAATGTAAATATAGATTTTAATATCTCATTGCCTTTGACTGAAGAATACCATTAATTTCACAATGCTTTGCTTCAAGGTATAACTACTAAAATTGAATTTATTATTAAAAAAATGAATGAATTGTGGTAATGAAACTTTATTCTTTTAAGTAAACGATATTTGCTAAAGAGATATTTCATGAACTACCTACTATCAGGCCTCATCTGTTGAGATGATCAACTAATTTGGTTCACTAGCAGTGAAGAAATGATACTTGTGAAGAACTGTAAAAGTCGGCTTCATAGATGCCATAGGTCTATCAAAGGGCCTACTTGAGGAATTAAAGACAAAAACACCAAGGTTATCCAATTCTCAAAAAATCTCAGATAACTTGCAAATGGTAAGAGGACAGAAATACCAAAAGAAATTTGACAAACAAGTCTAGTAGTACCATCCTCTTCAATCCCTTCTAAACAGAGGCTTGATTCAAACTTTTTAAAGGAATTATTCCTTTAAAAGAGTGTAAATTTCCACAGACTATCAGCTATTTATATAAGGCTACCTATCTATAAGTTATTTTACTATCATTTCTGTAATAAGGCAGGAGCTAATTATTAGCAGGCAGGATTTCTGTGATGTTACACAGATGAATCAGGAATCCTGACATCCATATTTGTAAAATGCAGTTATGACTCTGAAGAAAAGAAAAACCTCAGCTTAGAATTTTGTTTAACAACACACGATGCAGATTGTCTTGTATTTTGTATGCAGCCATCAGTTAGATCAAAGTGGAAGTTTTAGAGTATGCTTTTGCTAAAATGATTGACAAAATCAGAGAAAAAGGAAGTAAATGGTCTAGTATTATAGTTAGTCATGACAGAAATACTCATAAAATTCTAATTAATAAAATTGTGATCAGAAATAATTATAATAAATCTTAAAAACTTGATACATACTTTGATTAATCTATATAATATCACTTTACTTATTGTATCTTATTTAGTTTGTCTTTTGACATCGTTATTCAGTATATTGGTTGTGAGTCACTGAGATTTTATTATACCTGTCTAATTTTTGCAAACTGTAGATGTGACTAGAGAGTATTATATTAGGTTTTAACAATCTATCAAAATCTTTGGAATGCATTCCAATATTTATATGTACACACACATACATATATATATATGCATACATAGATGTACATTGGAAAATGTATGTATATGAATTTACACACACATATACATATATACATATACATACATATATATGAATCTATATACATATACATATCACATACACACATACACACACATACACACACATACATATACATATACACATACACATACATATATATATATATATACCTATGTACACACACATGCAAACACTATTTACAGGAATGATGGTTCATTTATATTGAATAGAGTTCTTCCTGAAGCTAGAGGAATCATACTGTATTTTTATTAATCATTTAATTTAGTAATTCATTTACATTTCAAATGATATCCCCCTTCCCTGTTACCACTCCCAAACCCTCCATCCCATCCCCCCTCTTCTCTCTCTCCTTTGCCTCTATGAAGGTGCTCATCTACCCACTCACCCACGCTTGCCTCACAGCTCTAGCATCCCCCGACGCTGGGGCACAAAGCCTCCACAGGAACAAGGGCCCATTGATATCAGATAAAGCCATCCTCTGATACATATGTGTCTGGAGCTACAGATCCTTCCGTGTATATTCTTTGGTTGGTGGTTTAGTCTCTGGGAGCTCTGGGTGGTCTAGTTAGTTGCTATTGTTTTTCCTATGTGGTTGCAATTCGCTTCAGACCTTCCACGAGTTCTTTCACTGGGGTTCCTGGGCTCAGTCCGATGGTTGGCTGTGTGTATCTGCATCTGTATTGGTCAGGTGCTGCTAGAAACTCTCAGGGAACAGCCATATCAGACTCCTGTCAGTAAGTGCTTCTTGGCATCAGCAATAGTCTCAGATTTGCTGTCTACAGATGGGATGGATTCCTAGATGGAGCAGTCGCTGGATGGCCTTTATTTCAGTCTCTGTTCCATCTTTTCTCCCTGTCTTTCCTTTGGATAGGAATTGTTCTGGGTTAACAATTTTGAAGTGGGTGGTTGACCCCATCCCTCAACTAGGAGCCATTCCTGTCTCCTGGAGGTGGTCTCTACAGGTTCTATCTACCCTTTGTTGAATATTTCTGCTAAAGTCATCCCAGTTGGGTCCTGGAAGCCTCTACTTCCCTGGAATCTGGGACTTAATAGTGACTATCCTGAGTTCAGCATCCTCCACTGCTACTTATTTCTAGTTCATTTCCTGATCCTCTGTACTCTCCAGTCCCTTCCAATACCTGCCCCTGCCCCTCCATTTTTCCTCCCCCTCCTCTGTGCCACCCAGGTACATCCTTCCATCTACCTCCCATGATTATTTTGTTCCCCCTTCTATATAGGATTGAAGCATCCTTCAATCCTATGGTCGTCCTTCTGCTTAAGCTCCATATGATTTTTGTGTTGTATAACAGATATTCTGAGCTTTTGGGTTTAATATCTACTTATCAGTGAGTACATACTGTATGTATTCTTTTGTGTCTAGGTTAGCTCACCCAGGGTACTTCCTAGTTTCATCCATTTGCCTACGAATTTCATGAAGTCAATGTTTTTAATGGTTAAGTAGTACCCTATTATGTATATTATCACATTTTCTATATCCACTCCTCTGTTGAGTGACATCTGGATTGTTTCAAGCTCATGGCTAGTATATATAATGCTGCAATATACATAGCAAAGCATGTGTCCTTGTTACTTCTTGGGGAATCACCATCCCTATCCTCAAGCTGTACTACAGAGCAATAGTGACAAAATCCATATGGTATTGGTATAGAGACAGGCAGGTAGATCAATGGAATAGAGTTGAAAATCCAGAAATAAACCCACACACCTATGGTCACTTGATCTTTGACATAGAAGTCAAAACCATCTAGTGGAAAAAAGACAGCATTTTCAACAAACGGTGCTAGTTCAACTGGCAGTCAGCATGTAGAAGAATGCAAAGTAATCTATTCTTATCTCCTTGTACAAAGCTCAAGTCCAAGTAGAGTAAAGACCTCCACATAAAACAAGATATGCAGAATCTAATAGAAGAAAAAGTGCAGAAGACCCTCGAACACATTGGCATAGGGGAAAATTGCCTGAACCAATGGCTCCTGTTCTAAAATCAAAAATCAACATATGGTACCTCATAATATTGAAAACTTTCTGTCAGGTAATATACACTGTCAATAGAACAAAACATCAAACCACAGATTGGTAAAGATTTTTACCAACCCTACATCTGATAGAGGGCTAATATACAAATATACTAAAAACTCAAGAAGTTAGACTCCAGAGAATCAAATGACCCTATTAAAAAATGGGGAACAGAGCTAAACAGAGAATTCTCAAGAGGAAACTCAAAGTTCTGAGAAGCACCTAAAGAATTGTTCAAAATCCTTAGTCAGCAGGGAAATGCAACTCAAAACTACCCTGAGATTCCATCTCACACCAATCAGAATAACAAAGTTCAAAACCTCCGATGACAGCAGATGCTGGTGAGGATGTGGAGAAAGAGGAACACTCCTCCATTGCTGGTGGGAATGCAAGCTGGTACAACCACTTTGGAAATTCATCTGGATGCTTCTCAGAAAATTGAAAATAATTCTACCTGAAGACCCAGCTATACCACTAATGGGCATATACTTAAAAGATGATCCAACATATATCAACATATAACAAGGAATACATGGTTTTTCATAAAACTTTGCTCTAGTACCATTCACACAACTTTTTCTTTTAAATTTTGTAATAGGCAGCATTATGATAGCATAATGCTCTTAATTCATGTATTTTATCTATTGAAGTATTCATTCAATAACTGCATGTTGCATATTTTTATATTCTCATACATGGAACATGGGAGAATTCTGTTACAATTTACTTGGAATATGAAACATATACATACATTGCTACTACTGCCATAGAAGTGTTTACTTGGTGTTACAATACACACTTGTTTCAAATAAACTGAATAAAGGTTAAATGACAGTATTTAGTAACAACTATAAAGCATAAATTTTTAATATTTGATACTATATTTTTATTTCATCATTTATTCTTTCCCTTTGTTCACTCCAAATCCTTCCTAGCCATATCCTTCAAATTCATGGCTTCTTTTTTTATCATTTGTAAGAACATTACAATAGTCTTTTTCTTTAGAACTTAGGCAAAGGGTAACTATTTGAGTACTTAGATATATAGGATTGCCTTTTATTTTAGAACAAAAATTGCTGGCAGATAAAGGCATATACATAATATCAGTGGGGTATCTTCCTTTAAAATGGAAAGTTTAAGAACATAAACATGAGTCATACTCTTTTAATCTTTCCTCCAAAATAAAGTGATGATTAGATAATTTGGGAACATGTGAACATGAGGATGCAGGGAGAGATGAGCATGTACCAGTTTGCTAACTGCATCACCATGTAGCACCAGGGAGCCTCTAGGCTTCTCAGAAGGGTAATTATCACCTCCCAGGCAGCAGACTTTCCAGAGATGGTGTTCACCCTCAGATAAAAGGGGAGGGCCCCTCATTGGAGTTCTGTGCCAAGCACCAAAGGTCTTTGTTTTCAGAAGTAGTGGATAAGAATTAAGGCCCACTGCTGCTCAAATAATTAGGATTTGTGGTGTTTAAGAATTACTCCTATTAGACATGTAAAACGGTATTAATAGTGTGAGTGCCTGCTGAGAATTATAGAAACACCACTTCCTAAGACAGCTGTTCAATTGTTGTTAGAATGTGCAAACTCCCAGAAGGGAGGGTTGATTTGGAGTCAATCAGTGCCTGGCAAGGAAAAAACAATAATGGAGAGAAATAATAACCCTGAAGATATGAGAGTCCTCTTGAGCTGTTGGAACAATTACAACACAATCTACAACACTAAGGGATCACAAAATGGGAGAGACGGAGTGAAGCTATATTCCCACAGAGATCTACAAAGACAGTAGTATTTTTGAGGCAAGTTTACTTGAGAAAATAGTCTTCAGAATAGATTGGAAGCTTTAACGTGAGTTTTGTAGGAGTAAATGGAAATCATTTGTATTAATTTAGCATCAAAACATTGATTGTATGTGCCACATGAAGGTTTTATCTTGCTAAATATATAAAAAAAAATAATTTTCATTTAAGGGTTGTACTTTAGTCAATCAATTGCCATGATAAATTGGGGTACCACTAAGGGAAATATTTCGAGATAAATTAAATTTCAAATTTATTCTTAAAGAGCTTGCTAACAGGAAAGCTGGTATGGCTGTCCCCTGAGAGACTCTGCTAGAGCCTGACCAATACAGAGACAGATGCCAATAGCCAACCATCAAACTGAGCATGGGGACACCAAAGGTGGAGTTAGGGGAAAGACTGAAGGAGCTGAAAGGGTTGTAACCCCATAGGAAGAACAATGATGTTAACCAACCAGACCCCCAGAGCTCCCAGCGACTAAACCAACAACCAAAGAATGTACATGGAGGGACCCATGGCTCCAGCTGCTTATGTAGTAGAGGATTGCATTATTTGGCATCAGTGGGAGGGGAGGTCCTTGGTTCTGTGGATACTCAATGGCCCAATGTAAGAGAATGCTAGGGTGGTGATATGGGAGAAGGGGCGTGGGCAGATGGGGGAGCTCCCTCATAGAAGCAGAAAAGGATAGGGGGCTTGAGTTGAGGAGGGGCAGCTGGGAAGGGGAATAATAGTTGAAATGTAATTAATTAAAATAACCAATAAAAACAGAATCGCAAAAACATTCATTCTTAAATCTAATTTTCCTTTTTTTAAAAATTTGGTATTCTCAATAAAATAGAAACTGATAATTTGTTAAAAATATTTTATTAGCTACAATATTTTGAGGGAACCAAGAAATATAACTGCAAAAATTTAAAGTACTGCTTTTCTAAAGACTATATGAGGATAGTCAGGGCATCCTAGAAGAAGGGTGTTCTGGAAAAAACAGTAGAAGTGGTGTTTGGGTAGACAGGATACAAACACATTGTATACTTGTATGAAGTCTTAAAATAACAAAATAAAAATTTAAAAATTTTGATTAATATATTAACTTTTAAAATAAGATTTACTTCTAAAGTAATATTTTGTTCCCTTTTTTAAAAAAATGAGAGTTCAGGGAAAGATACTTGTATGTAAATGTTTTATAATATTTTATAAATATTTTATAATTTCATACATTGCAGTTTGTCATATTCATTCTGTTCTTAATCTCCTTTAATATCTAGTCTTTTGCCACACTTGCTCAACTTTATGTCCTCATTTAGTTTAAACTTATTTTGTCCTATTAGTGCTGCCTATAAATTTTTTTGTATGTGACTTTTGATGGGATTTCAGAACTTGTCCATGTGGACTTAGTGACCACAGGACAATACGTTAACAAAAACTCATTTGAGCAAAACATTTTAAAAGGTACTAAGTACAATAATGAAAGAGGAGAAGAATTTCACATAAAAGGCTAGGTATCAGGCAGAGAGAAAGTATGATGTAATACTCATTTGAATTGGGGACAGATGGCATATGATGGCATGCATAATATGAAGAGAATGAAGAGAATGTCAAATTCTTATGGGCGTGTCTGGTGTAGTTATTCTGTTTCAGTCCATGTATAGGCAGTCATGTAGTTGAAACTCTATGGGTTTAGCTTCAGACATTCCAAGGAAAGAAAATCTCTCCACAAACTCCCCCTTTTTCTACATCTTAAATTTTTTTCCATTCATTCTTCTGCAATTATTCCTGGGCTTAAAAATAAAATAAATTAATACCTTTATTGGCCTGATGTAAATGTTGTTTCAGGATAAGCTCAACCTTTCTAGTTCTTATGAACTCTGGCTGGTTGGTTCAACTCAGCTGTGCTGCCTCAAAGGCCTTTCCACTGTGTCTGCTTCAATCTAACTTCTCTGGACTTTTAAACGAATTGTTCTGGTTGTCCTCAAATTAACTCTGTTTTATTCTTCTGGTTCTTTCTTATTTTCTGGCTTCAACTGCCTCTAGTAACCTGAGCTAAAGTTTATGAACTTACCAACAAACTCAATTCCACTGGACTGCTCTCCCAATTTACCAAGCTGAACTACACCTAACTACACTAACTGAACTCAATGGACTTGACTTTATTACCTGATCTCAACTGACCTGCACTGAACTGACTGAACCAACTTGAACTCAACTCTCTCTTCTTGCATGACTCTTAAATGACTTCCCTTTCCTGTCTGTTCTCCTGAGTTCCGTTTATCCTACCTCTGACGCATTCAGTCAGATCTTTCTCTGAATTGTCATTTTGGCTGTTACTCAATTAGATGTCACTTTCAAACATTATTGCTTCCTTCTCCAAACTACCCTTACTTATACTGTTTGGGTTGAAGATGTGACTAAATGTGTGTTTGTCTTCCAGCAGTCATGTTGCTGGATTAAAATTCCACTAAATTGGTAGGAGCCAGGAGCTTGAAATAGAGTAAGGAAAGAGAAGGTGGCATATTTATTTTGTAATCTCAAAACATAAAAGATATAAGTTTTACAAATCCTATGGGATCCAGAGGCTGGAGAATCAACTGAAGTTTAATTGTATTGGAATAGATTATTTAGATAATTTGAGCACAGAGGTAATGTGCATGCCATTTAATTAGTATATCTAAAATTCAATCATAGGATTATAAATATAGGAGAAGAGAGCCTTTTTCAGTATAGCCACTTGGTTTGGACCACCAAGAATCACCAACATTTATCACCATGCCAATTAATGAGAATTTACGAGGTGACTGAGCTATAGGAACATTAAGTTGGAGACTACACGGGACAATAAAAAGAAGCAGCGGCAGAGAATGAGGAAAGTAAGGGACAGCCAAAGAAAGTAAGGAATGAAGGGAGCAGAGAATGAGAGAGAGGGCAGGTGTGCAATTGTGGAAGAGAAGAGAGACAAACTAATGTTTTAATGAGCAAGTAAACTCACTATGAATACCTTAAGCAAAATATAATAGGCAGCTGCTAAGATAACCCAGTTCTGTCAATAAAAGTGCTATTGTGTGAGTGTGCAGACCTGAGTACAGAGTCTCAAAACCCATGTTAAAATCAGGTGAAATTGTAGACAGAAATGTGGAATGGTGAGTACATTGGTCAGCCTAACTAATTGAGGTAAATAAATAAGCTCAAGATTTATTGAAAGACCCGGTCTCCAAAATAAGAAATAGCAAGCCAGAAATGCTTCTTCTCAATATAGACTTCATTTGCACTTAAGTCCGTGTAACCATAGTCAATATGTACAAATACCAAAATAACATGGATGTCACATAATAAATTATGTGTACCAAAATATTGTTTTTTAATGATTATGGAACACTGGTACATATAGTCTCTGATACTTGAGAATAGAACCCAGTAATTTGATTCCAATTTTGGCAATAGTGCAATATAATCAAGAAACAGTTATGTATTGTTTTATATATTTATAAAATAGTATATATTTTATTTTAATAAATCATGACTGCATTTCTCTTTTTAAAAACATATTTATAATCAAAGATTTTCTAATATAGTACCATATTTATGATATACTTCAGTATCTAAGGAGCACTCAACAATTTTATATTTTATTCCAGAATATTTTCAAGGAAAAATAGGCATTTCTGGTGGCACATAATGTAAAGATGAACCGGTGATCTGTTGTCTCCTTTTTCTTTCTGAGCAAGAACAGAAATAATAATTGATTTCTCTTAATTTTAGTGATCTTCTCAGCTGCTATAGAACTGATGAAGTCCTGAAATTTCAGACACATTTTTTAAGTGCCCAAAATTTTCACGGTCCCTATAAGTTGTAAAAAATGGACCATCAGTTGTTAGGGTCAAATTCATTTTCTTAAACACTAAAGGGATGGAAATAAAGAGCATATTTGTTATCACAGAATTGTTGGTATGGCTCTAAGGTCTGTAGATGCCACCACTAACAAACAGATGTTAAATAATAATGAACTGCTGGCCTTCATAGGTTGAATGATGGATGAACCCTTTTCTAAGATGCCATAGGGCCTTAAGCTGTACAGACACACTGGAATCAATGCAAACCCTGCTTGCAATCTTACAATCCCATGTACATCCTGCACATGAACTTCCTATCCCTGAGTCAGACTAAGAAATAAATATTTGGAAATAGACATATATCATGACAATGCAGTCGCATATTTATTCAATTACCTCAGAGTCTGTAAGTAACAATGAGGTATAAAACATGATTTCATTCCTTTTTATTTCTAAAAAAATTTTTACCCAGAACACTAAAACTATTAATTTATCTTATTACATAATCATATAAAATGTTTTTATCACTCACCTGACTTGAATAACAAAGCAATGATAATTTATATTTAATAGAATGACTAATGAGTTTTAAACAGAAGTGCTTGAGTGTCCAGTAGAACCCTTTGGGTAGCCTGTAGCAGTAGCAGGTATCTCAGCTGCTGTTCTATGTAAACTCACTTACAAATGCAGTTGCACGTCAATATGCTTTAAACATCGCTGTTCAGTTAACTAAGGGAAAGGAAGCAGATAACTAATTTTTCCCACCCCAAAATCTGTGTATATTTTGGGTTTACAAACATATGAAGATATTTACTTTCATCTAAATATATAAAATGGAATAAAAAGGTGAGTTTCATTAGGTATAAATTTATTTTCTGCATTCTATTTTAACTTTTCATTTGGCAATTATACATATGTATGAATATCTTGCCTTTGATTAAACAAAGTCAATATACATTAAAATGCAGAGGATCGCTAATGTTCCTGTACCAGAAACATTTAAAAACTTTTGTAATAATCCTTATAATTAAATTATTTTGTACATATTATTTGTATATATTAAAAATTATGAGTTTTCTATTAACTTCCTTTGGTACATCAACCATCGATTTAATAAGTTTTTTTAAAAATTAGTAACAATTAGATAATATTTGAAATATACTAGTGCTCAAAATGTTCTACCATTTTATCTATCTGATGAGAGAAATTTAGACATTTCTAGCAGTTTAGTTTTGATAGTAATCATTGAACTTGAACTACATACTCTCTCTCTCTCTCTCTCTCTCTCTCACACACACACACACACACACACACACACAAACACATACAGATATGTAGTATGATTTTACCTAATTATGAACAGAAATTCCTTGATGTTATAGCAAACAGCTTAGGTGTTCGTTGGGCCTCCTCATTCCTTCTATACCTCTGTTGACTTTCTTATCCCACTGACAGTTGGATCTGACCTTCCTAGTTTTTCATTTGTTGCTTCAGGACTAGTAAATGATAGCAATGATTATAATAACAAGATATTAAAAAATGCAAAGGATTATTCACATGTGGGTAGTAACAAAAATCGTCTAATTAGACTCTAAGGCATACTCACCAGGAAGGAAGCAGTGCTTGGTCCTATAAACCTAGTCAGTTTTGCAAGACTAGTGAGATCAATATAATCAACTACAACGACCTTGCTAGAGCAGCATCATTCTCAACTTTACTCTCAATCTTACCTTTATGCAAACAGATAGGTCTGCCATCACCCCTCATCAAGAAAGCTACTTTTTGTAGCAAATGGAAACCATCAAATTAAAACATAGCTTTGCAAAATGCAGAGATGAACAGATAGAGAAACACGAAATCTCAGTAGGTACACCTACATTACAGTGTCTAAATTTATAGTTCAGAAAACATGCAAGAAGTTGGAGCATTCTGATAGCCACAGTAGCAGAAAGTATGCTGTTTTTAATAAAAATGCCTGCATAAACAAGATATGAACAATGACATTATACATGGACATGCGGATGTCAAGGGGAAGTATCTCACAGGATATCATTTATGGACGACAAACTGGATGCGACTAATGATTACTAAATGAGGAAGACAGCCTATTCAAGAGCAGAGGCCCATAATAGATTTTGGGTTTTCCAATATGAGGGAGTCTTTTGCAAACCATATATACAGAAATAATAAAAATAAATATTACTATGTGCAATAATTATGATCAAGAAAGAGGGTATCAATTTGAGAGAATGACATATGAAGCCATTGTAAGAAGGATATGGAAGAAGCTGGAAGACAAAAAGTGAAGAGGTAAATTAATATAATTGAATTTTAATTAAAATAAATAAACACAAAATAAAATAAAACACTGAGTTTAAAAGTTTCTTCTCTTGTTTTTGCAATAAAATCCAGTAAGTAAATTGTGAGAATACATTAAAAAAATGAGAAGAGAATTAGAGTATATGTCTATACTATCAAGTTCATATTTTGTCTTGCTGTTGTTTTTGCTCTTTTAACATTAACTTTAATATATAGTACTTAAATGATGTTCATCACATCTTTCACAAATTCTTATATATGGCGGTTAAGAAATCTGTATCTTAAAAAAAAGGGTATTTCATTTATCTTTTACTGTGTAGAGAGCAGTACCGTTGTAATAATAGATATATTAGCTACTCTTCAAGTAACATGACATACACACTATGTTTTGTTAACTAACTGAGATATTCATCTAACTTTGTTGATATTTCATTGAATGATTTATTTATTCAGATTTCAGCCCTAATATGAATGAATATATATATATATATATATATATATTACCAAATATATAAACTACCAAAGCTTCTCAAAGAGATGAATGCAGGCCTGGGGTTTAATGAAGAAGTTAACTAAAGTAATTGCAGTATTTTGCCCATTCATTATAAGATAAGGAAGAATTTAATACTTTATATGGAGATGAATCAAAGTGCTCAGTCATTATTGATTATCAACTTATATGCAGACACAGAGTTTAAACAGTTCATTTTCTCTTGCTTCTAACATGTTTTGCAGAAACACAAACTATTAGATACCCACAGGTAGGAAATAAAACATTTGATGAAGATCTGTGTCTTGCTTACAGTCTTGTAGACAGTGAATAAACTGGTTATATAAGTAAAAAATTCAGACTCCCATTTTTTCATACATTTGATTCATTTGACAGCTGCTTTGCTCAATTTTACCACATATTCAAGGGAACATAGATTATCTTTCAGAAGGTAGCTATAAAATCTATCCTACAGGAATTATCAGTTCCTGTTTCATTATCTTGTTACACACATTTTATTTATTTATTTATTTATTTATTTAATTTATTTACTATTTATTTATTTTTCATTAGATTAATTGATTATGCAGAATACTTAAGGAATATACATGTAGGTGACTATGAACATATCACATAAACTTCTCAAGTGATCTAGCTATCTCATTCCATATTTTCAATCTAAAATATGGGCATATGCTCTCATTTCCTTCCTACGCTATGATAGAATATGGTGGAAACCAGTTTTCATAGTGTTCTATAGCTGTAAAGAGACACCATGAGCATGACCAAAAAAAATAAAAATAAAAAAGGTAAGCATTACCTGGGGCTTGCTTATGCTTTCAGAGGTTTAATCCATTATTATCATGGCAGCAAGCATGGCAGCGTGCAGGCAGACAAGGAAATGAAGAAATAGCTGAGATGTCTACATCTATATCCTCAGGCACTAGGAAGAAAGACACTGAGTCTGATTTGTGCTTTTATATACATTCACGTCACTTCTAGGGACACACCTCCTCCAATAAGGCCACGCCTCCTAATCCTTTCAAATTGGGACCTTCTCTGGTGACCAAGAATTTGTGGGACATACTTTACCATGTTACAGTCTTCATGAGGGGAATCACAGCAGTGACTCAAGCAGACAATGAAAATATAGTTTTGCTGAATAGAGATTCACTGTAGGAACAAACTACTTTTAAGGGAAGGCCGCATGCCTAGTCGTAGATGGCCAAGAGCAAAAGAACTTAACTGCATATTTGGAGCTTCCTGTCTTATAATGTCACATTAGTGTTCTTCCTTCCTCTCTCTGTATCGCTGACTTTCCATGTAAAAATATGTCTCTTAGTATGTCTCTCTTCTGTCTCTCGGTCTCCCTGTCTCTGTCTGTTTCTCTCTCTTGTCTCTCTCTCTCTCTCTCTCTCTCTCTCTCTCTCTCTCTCTCACACACACACACACACACACACACACACACACACATATACATATTCACACACTTTTTTCCTAAAAATCCTTTGTGTATATTTTATAGCTTCTGATTTTGTAGTTTTGAGTTCTTAAGGGCTTTTGTAGTGCATAAACATACAAACACTTGGCTCTCTGTATCTGCTTGGTTTTGGGGTTTTCTTGTGGGTTTTCTTGGTCTCTTTTCCTTGTTGCTTGTTTTGTTCTATTCTGATGTGTTTTATTTTATTTATGTTGTTCAGACTAAAAAGCATGTTTGGTGCCTAATGAAAGATAGAAACAGGGCGAAAATGAATATTATAGGAGTTTAAGAGGAGCTGGGAAGAATAGAGGGAAGAGAAAATGCAAACAGAACATAATATATGAAAACTCTATTTTCAATATAAGAAGAAGAAAAAAGAATAAACCATAGAGATATGCTGCTCTCTGATTCACAACACAAATGTTTTTTCTTTTCAATTTTTAGGAGTCAGGCCCAAAGCAACCAAGAGTTGGCCATCCCACGTCAATTAGCAAACAAGAAGCTCCATCACAGATATCCCCACAGTCCAGTCTGAGGGAGTCAGCCCTTAGTGTGCTCAGTCTCATGGGGCAATGCCTCCGCTGGGATTCCCTCGTTCCAACTATATCTGGTTGTATCAAACTCCAAAAGCCTAAACAGTGCATTAAACGTTTTCATTGATGCAAATTGTATGTCAGCTTATTCAGTGCCTGGCATCTGTTATTTTAGAAGGAAACATACATTGAATTCTATAAACACTAGCAAAATTAGTTTTCCCAGTAAAATGCCTGATGAGTTGAAAACTTGTTATAAAGTATGAGCCTATAAAAGGGAGGTCAAATCAATATCCATATCCAATTTATTTGATTTGCTTCTGCCTATATGGTGAGGCAGCAACCCCTGCTGAACTCATTCATACAGAAAATGAGTAGCGATTCAATGGACTGGAACTCACTTTTGCAGGTGAGATTAGCATGTTTCTTAAACCAATTTTGTGTGTGTGTGTGTGTGTGTGTGTGTGTGTGTGTGTGTAGGTATGTGACATATATGTTTGCATGTATAGTATGTGTCATTTACTATCATTAACAGCAGAGTAAAATATAAAAAAGGGACAGAGTTACCTGAACATAATTTTGTCATTTTGAACTATCCACTATATAATCTTTAGTAAATTTTTTTTTGTGTATTTCCCTTCTGCTGTAGCTATGCAAAGGCTGAAAACATTGGTGGACTGCACCTGAGGAATCTTCCAAATCTTATTAACTTTAAGGAGACAATTCAGATTAATATTTATAGATACACTATTTCTTCAAATAAAAACAAGGTTTAATGAATATTAGAGGAGACTCAGAAATAACATGATACAGAAATATATATAAAATTTCCACTCCCCAATGAAGACTATCTGTTGATTGTTTCTCTTGTTTTCATTTCAAGACAACTAGATGCACATGGAATACACATAAGTATGCATATACATTTAAAAACCTAACCTACAAAATAAGTGAATAGAATTGGAAGGAGAGTGGAGATCATTGACATGTATCAAGAAGCTTTATGTACTTTAACCTGATTGTAATACCCATGGATCCACTCCTGCTGGCATAGAATCTGAAAGCTCAGGATGGGGTGATAATAACCGAGATGTTTGTCATGTAAATAAAATCAATAGTTGATATGTTTGAATCATTGTTTATAACATATATCTAAACTTAACATAGATGTAAATATTGAAAGATGTATAACGTATATCCTGGGTACTGCTTAGTGATTTTTAACATTCCACTTTTTATAAATTAAAAATCTATTTTGTATTTATAATTTTAAAATTTGATTAAAATATCAGCTGTAATGTATTGGCAGCCTAGAATCAGAGTATGAAGAGGCTTTAATGTCTTCAAATCTATTTGGTTTTTATTAAGTAGCTTCTAAGCTAATTTAGCTACTGTATTGATTTTAATTAAATGTTCTTCAAATGGCAAGCACAACATGACTCTGGCCCTAGGTGGGTTCAGTGCATGATGGGCAGTGCAGTTTTTCAGCAGATTTCTCTTTCTAATGATAATGATATTTGAAAATATTTTCTGCTCTGTGAACTTAGAAATGAAGTTTAAAAGCTGACAACCAAACTCATAAAATAGAACATTTTATCAGTATACTTAGGTGGAATGTTATTGATTATTGTTAAGTATAATTTCATTCTCTTGCTTTATAAGATTCAGAATTATTAGATGACATTTTCCTCCTATGATAATTTTAAAATCTGTCATGTTCCCTACAATATTGAACTTTTAAGTAGGTCTCTAGAATTTTTGACTTTTTAATTCTCTTTTTTCCAAGTAACAAGTTTTTCACAGTATTTATATATTATTTATTTAAAATTAGAAAATAAACATTTTATAATACAGTCAAAATCATTACACAGAAATATGAAATTATTATGCTAATTTATTTTTACCTGTAATTTAGATTTAATAAACAGAATAAATCAGAATACATAAATTATAGAAAAAATACTTATAATAGATTTGCTACTTTGAATCTCCAGTGGTTATTATGAAATGTGAATCTGTTTCTCATACAAAGAAAGCAGTTTATAACACTGCTATATTCCCATCCCTATGCTGAATAATTTAAAGGAAATATTTATTAATGTATGAGTATAAAATGAAGCAGACTGTGGTTTAAAACATGTCCAATTTTTACTTGATGCTATAAAAATGGTTGAAGGACCTTTTTCTCTTACTTTGAGAAAAGCTTTCACATTGTATTGTCAAGTTGTCTCAAACTCACAGCAATAGTATTGCCATAGTATTCCTAGTAGTGACTTGCAAGCATGCACCCTACCATCTGGTGCAGCAGCTTAAAGGGATTTCTAATGGTAATTGTCCATTAAGACAGATATCACTAGCCCTTAATTGAACAAATAAATATTAGTACATGGAATGTAATAAAATATAAACTTCTTGGCTCTTTTAGCAGTTTACCTTGGGAGGTTTTTTTTTTAAATAATTACCTTAGAAATATAGGTAAATATATTTGTAGGTGCTATTAATCATTATAGACCCTTAATCATAACTAGCAACATGAGAGAGGAACTTTTTAATTATTTTTCATTTATTTGTTTCATTAAACCTAGACAATGATCCTATAATATCATTAGCTGTTTAATAATTTTATGCTTTTTTATTTTCTTATTAAAAAACAGACAATGATTCTTCCTTAATAAGTTAGACTCATGTAATTTATTTTTATATTACAGAAGTTGACAATTGAGGGACTTTGAATGTTTAAGAAACTATATTTTCAAGTTTTAAAGTGTTTTAATTCTTTAGATTCTGTGGGACTTGTAAAGATATACTGTGCTACTTTCTGATATTATCATGAGAGCTTGGGGTGTAAGAAATGAGAGGCTATGGTTTAACAGTAGCCTCTTAATGTGTTAAATTGACAAGAGGTCAATTGTGCTGTTTAGTTTTGTCAACTTCACAGGAACTTTGTTCAACAATGAGAATATGCATACACCAAAATGCCCTGTAAGCAAACATGGGTTATGCTGTAGAAGGGCTCAGCCTTTTAGATATGATGCCACACCTGAGGTGTGGGCCTTAGTTTTAGAGGAAACAACTGAGTGAGCCAAGATACAGAGAAAAACAATGAGAAAGTTCATCCATGGCTTAGCTGGGCCATGATCCGTGATGGAGAGCAAGGAAGGAAGCAGGTTCCTCCATGGACTCTGCTTCTGTTTGAGCCTTCAGATCTCTGATTGGGTTTCTATCTCTTTACTCTCAGCTGAAAAGTCAGGTACATGACAAAATAAAACTTTTATTTCCCAACTTTATTTTGCCATTGTTTAATTATAGAAATAGAAAGAAAATGAGGTTACTGTGGTAGGGTACCATTATATTCCAAATACACATATTAAATGCTTTATAATATATCAAGTGGAGAAACACATAAATTGATGCAATAAATACTGAATTCAACGTGTTTGTACTTTTTAATTGCAATATTTGCATTTAAAAAATGATTTCTGACAAACAATACTAATTCTATGTTTGTCATAATCACTATATATTAAGGCTTCAGCAAAACAGGGAGAGAATGAGAGAAACAATTTTCCTTTGCAAAGGTAAAAAAAAGACAAGTATTTGGTAATATAACTAACAACTAATCGAAAGGGTTTACTAAAGCTTGGAACTGCTTATCATAGACAAAGTACAAATTTAAATAGATAAAATCCAACCTTAGAGATAGTTATTGAAATATGAGTATTGCCAGTTTATCTATACAATGATAGCATAATGAAAATCAGATAAGATATGAAATATCTAATGTTCTTATTAAAGATATCTTATTAAAATACAGAAATCAGTAAGAATAAATTGTTGGCTTATTGAGGTGGTTCAGACTGTAAGGTTACTTACTGCTTGACTACCTAGGATAGATTCTCAGGACACACATGGTGGAAAGCCTAAAACAGAAGAAACTAGTTGTCTTCTGACTTCCACACATTGTCCTTGACATATATTTAAATGCAAAAGAGAAAATACGGTGAAGAAATTTACGTTTATACTAATCTCCAGTTTAGTGAAATATATCTATTTATTATTTCAACAGTCCAGCATGGTTGACATGACATGGATACTTATGGAGGATACTGGAAGAGTAACAGCTCAATGAAGGAGTCCATGAAGAACTGTAACTACATCTACTGTGACAAAATAAAAAGCATCTTTGCTACAGAAAGGCAACACAATTTCAAATATATAACATTTTCCCAAATGACTTACCACTTCCTTTTTATTTTCAACCAAGGGAGTAAATGTTGTCATGTTCTCATTCCAATAATCCTAGGACATGAGAGTCTAAGATAGGAGGATTATCATAAGTTTTACAATGGCCTGTTGTACATAATGAGATCTGTAAAGAGAGGCTTCAGAGTAAGATCATGCGTCAAAGTAATAGCAACAGAAGCCAAATGACAAACAACAACAACAACAAACAACAACAACACTGACAAGAACAAAAAAACAAGTAAAGTGAGTTAGATACCATTTGTGTTCTCAGTCCTCAAAAAGGAAGATACATTCACAATGTTTTAACACTTCCGTTTTAACTTTCCTATACTCTGTCATGTTTGATCCACAGAGATCAAGACTCTCTGGACTTAAGTCATAATATGACATTGTTATATAATAGATCATCTATCTATCATCTGTCTGTCTGTCGATCATCTATCTTTTTATATATCATCTTTATTTCTGTCTCTATATCTATATCTATCTTTATGACCTAGCATGATCAGGAAGTATTTAAAATGCAGACATAATGAGTTATCATGAATTTCAGTGGGTAGAAAATTAGTTATAGGGTATTGTGAGGAATTAGCTTGACTTTAAATATATCTGGAATCAAGTTTCAGGACTAAACTAAGTGAAATATCCTACATGAAGAAGAGTTTCTTTCTTGAGACTTCTAACCAAGATGGAAGCAAAAGGCATGGGGGAGGTGGTTTGGAGTCAGGAAAGAGCATATGACACAAAAGGAATATTTCCCAGAAATATGGTAAGGCAATGTGAACAGTGACATGCTACGAGTACATACCTGAACAAAGGAATCTGTCACATACCCTGTCTGCAATGCATGTAGACACACATCTTGGTTTTTAAGATCTGCCACACCCTAAAACCAGGGGGAAAAAACTTCTGTGTGGGGTTTTCACCAAACTCCAGTGGAAAAAAAATCATAGGAGATAATCATTAATGGCATATGTCACTGGCAAATTTCACTGTCTGATTCATAAAACTTTAATTTGTGACCATATTCTATAGTTGGCAAAACTATTTTAGTAAATATTGTTAAATAAAAATAGGTAGCCATTAGAAAGTATCAGACTCCAGAGTAGTGAGAGGCTCCAAGGAGCCAATGGCAATGACTTTAGCTGAAATATCCAACAAAGAGGAGATACAATGCATACAGACCACCTCCAATAGATAGGCACGTCCCCTCAGTTGAGCAATGGGGCCACCCACGCATATCAAAAATTTAAACCCAAAAATGTTCCTGTCCAAAGGAAAAACAGGAACAAAAAAATGGAACAGAGACGGAAGCATAGGCCACCCAGAGACTACCTCGCCTAGGGATCCATTCCATCTGCAGAGAAGCCAAGAAGTGCTTGCTGACAGGAGCCTGATATGCCTGTTTCCAGAGAGGATCTACCAGTATCCAACCTTACATATACAGATACTTATAGCCAATCTTCAGACTATGCCTAGGGACCCCACTAGAAAAGCTATGGGAAGGACTGAAGGAGCTGAAGGGAATTTCAACTCCGTAAGAATAATATCAACTAACTGGACTACCCAGAGCTCCCAGGTTCAACCAACCAACCAAAGACTATACATAGAGGGAGCCAGGACTCCAGATACATATGTAACAGAGGTCCTATGTACATATGGCCTTATCTGACATCACTTGGAGGAGAGAAAGGCTTGATGTTCCAGCGTAGGGCAATGCTAGAGAGGTGAGGTGGGAGTGGGTGAATGGGTGGAGGAATACCCTCATAGAGGCAAAGGGGAGGGGGTGAGGAGAGGTAGGATGGAGGTTGCTGGAGAGGTAACCCGTATGGAGATATCTTTTGAAATGTAAATAAATAAAATTATTACTACTAATATAATATAGGTACATGAATGAATACATTAGTTATTCATTAGGTTTGATTTGTTGTCATTGTATTTGTTGTTTTTTATGATTGGTGAATGTAACCAGGCTGAAGCATTATCAGAATTCTTTTTCCTCTGTGGTTGCAGTTAAGGTGAGCCATTGGCAAGTCTTATAAAGACAGAAAAAAAAAAGGAAGCAGAGATTTCAATGTTGACAAGGGGTTCCTTATCAGACAATAGACCTGAGTGGCATTGGGTATGTTTGCATTGTATTACTTCTTCCATGGATTCTGTTCCAGTCTCTTTGACTCCCAAACCAGGTGAGATTATGAGCTTAACATGAAGTCTTGGATTCTGAAGAATAACCTTTCTCAAGGACCGAGGCCCTGAAAACAGTCATACATTTCAGGCTGCCCTTTTATGAGCTCAGCTTGTACTCACAGAATGCTTGCATTCTTCTGATCTTTGGGTTGTTAAAGCAATAGTTGCAATTCTCTGTACTCATGAACTCGTGTACTTGTGTGCATGTGTGTACTTCTGTTTGTGTGTCTATGTGTGTGCGTGTATCATGGAACTCTTTCTGTTTCTTCACTATAACACACACACATACATGGCTCAGATTCTTGGGGTAAATGCCTCTTTATTTGCTATACAGATGTCCGTCCTTCTGGTTTCCTTTTCCTTTAAGTGACAGCCCAGATGTCAAGACCTGGGAAACAACTATTAAGCAATAAGCTTGAAAAAAGAACTATGCTATTATTCAGTGTTTTTATAACATTTATCATTTTATTATTATTAAATAAATAAATATTATTAAAAATAAAACTCTGTTCATTTTCATTTTTCTATCAGCCCTCTAGAATTCAAACTTCTTGAAAATATTGACTGTAGCTTTTAATTAGTAAATCTGCTTTGGCTCCCAGAAGGGTTGTGCATGTGCTGTATTTACCCAAGAACTCTCTGACTTCAAGAATTAAACACATTGCCGGGCAGTGGTGGCGCAAGCCTTTAATCCCAGCACTTGGGAGGCAGAGGCAGGCAGATTTCTGAGTTCGAGGCCAGCCTGGTCTACAGAGTGAGTTCCAGGGCAGCCAGGGCTATACAGAGAAACCCTGTCTCAAAAAAAAAAAAAAAAAAAAAAAAAAAGAATTAAACACACACACACACACACACACACACACACACACACACACACACACATCAGCTAATTTTGATGCACCTTGAGTAGCTCAATGGCTGGACTCTATTTTTATTGGATATTTTCTTTACTTATATTACAAATAGTATCCCCTTTCCAGGTCTCCCCTCCAGAAACCCCCTATCCCATTCCCCTGCCCCTTGCCTCTATGAGCGTGCTCCCCCACCCAACCACCCACTCCTGCCTTCCCATCCTGGCATTCTCCTACACTGGGGCATCAAACCTCTACAGGACCAAGGGCTGCTCCTTCCACTGATGCTCTCCTCGCAGCTAGCACACACTTCTCTCCAGTATTCCTGGCTTACTACTTCTAAATCTAGATTTTATCTTTGCTGCCCTGGGTTGCCCCACAATAGGCCCACATTTCCTTCCCACCTACATTGTTGGATGCTTTCTCTCCTGAAACTCTTAAATCTGATCTCTCTCCCTCTGAGTCATGGAGATTCTTCTCTTTCTTTCCCTCTTTCCTCAGTACCTTGCCTGTGCAATATAAAAGCCCCACTTCTCTCTCCATGCCCAGCCATTTGGCAATTCTTTATTGCCAATTGAAGCCTGCCTGGGGGCAGGGACCCTCAGGGTTGGAAGTGTGGCCTTGGGAGAAGAATAAGACAAATCATTAGAACCAGTTCCCAACAATTGACAATCTAAATTATATAATTTTTCATTATTGTGAGAAAATATCAGGTAAAAGTAACCTAAGGTAAAGACGTTTTTGTTTGTTTTCTTTTGTTTATAGGCCATTATGGCAGAAAAAAAAATTTAGTGATAGGAGCAAAAGATTCCCTGGTCACAACACATGTGCCATTAGGAAGCAGGGAAATGACACAGATGCTAATTCCACTTGGTTCTTTTTTATAAGTTTGGAACTTCAGCTCCTACAATGGTGCTACTTACATCTGGGATGGATTGTTCGACCTCCCTGACATAATCTAGATCATTTCTAAAAGACAGAGGGGAAATTTGTTTCCAGGGAGATTTTTAAACCCATCAAGTTGAAAGTCAAGATTAATCACCACACAGTTAATTTGCATTTGAAATTCACCTACAAAGAAATAATCACAGAAAAATTACAGTATTCAATAAAAAGGGATAATACTAAAAAAGTATTATAAAGTATCATGTACCTGATCATTCAATATACAAAATTTATGTGATTGTTCAATCAATAGTAGTTTACCTAATCTATTGTTTTCAGTGAATACTAAAATATGTGTAAGTGCGTTAACATTGTAAACTTCTCTTGCTTTTCTGTTACTTTTGACTAATTGTTCTGTTACTTTTGACTATCGCTTTTACACTTGACTTCTTCGTGTATGGTTATTTTAAAAACAACTATACAGAAGCTCCTGGCTTAGCATGCATGCCAGTGCAAGTAGTGTGGAAGAGAATTAAGAGTTGGTCCAGTATTGACACAATAGCCACTCACTGCCCATCAGTAAAATGAGCATTCACTTTGACTAGGTAAATAACAACCACTTGGTAGGTAAACATTTAACTATGCATTGAATTAATTCCAGGGCAACCTCAGAAAGTTTCTTCTCATATTTAACCTGTGCTACCACTTGCAGTTTCATTAAAGTGCACACACTGACATAGTGAGAGACAATGAATAACTACTCTGCGCTCTAACTAAAAGTTACTCGCTGGAGAGGAGTCCCCAGAGATAAAGTGCAATGAGAACAAGCACAGTGGAACTCTCAGGGGGATCTTTTGACTCAATTTTCCAAGAGTGGCAGAAGAAAAGAACAGAGGTCTGTCAAGTTCCAGAGAAGATCATCACAGCCAGTCCCAGGAGAAATGCTTAGAGAATGGGCATTGCTTTTGTAGTTTTTAAAGCAAGTCTACTCCAATCTAATACAGCTCTCAGTGCCCATTAAACAGCACCATGACCTGCTTTAAGAAAGAAATATGGGAAAGGCAAATGACAGCTTGAAATCCTCATACATAGTGTCTGCATGGACCCGATGGGGGTTTAGAGAATAATTTTAGGTTTGAGGACTGCTGCTGAGCTACTGAGAGTAAAGGAGTCTAACAGGACAATGGCTTTGAGAAGGAAGAGTTCTTACATTCAGCCCAACCTTTTACTGGAATTCAGTATGAGATGCTCAAAGTACTTTACACACTACTGGTTCTCACAAATTTAGAACTTGCCAAAGACCTCTTGTACCTCTAGGTTTAATGAAAAATACTTTGATGTAATAAAGTCTTCATATGCTAAAATGAATTAAGGAAATTACAGAACTTACTAAACTAAATCAAAATCACATAAAAAAATTGTAACCTTTCAACATGAATGTTATGATTATTTTCTGCCTCGAAAAACAATTATGGATTAATTCTTATGGCTTTGCACAGTTGATAATATAACAAAATAAATAAGAATCAAATTAAAAATTCCTCTAAATCAAATGACAGGGAGTATAATAAAAACTGTGTAATATAATAAATACAATTTTTATATATGCTATATATTGTTTAATATATAGTATGATAAAGTATAATAAAAACTGTAGTGCAAGAATGCTTTAGTTGTTGAAACCAGTGCATCTTCATGACAAAAACAGAAAAAAGAAACAAAAAAAACCCAAGAATACAAAACTACCTCATCAATTTAATAAATTTCATGAAGAATAGAATTTACTATTCCCTTTTGCTACTCCCTTTAAGATATTTATTTAGTACATGCACTTTTAATATAGTTACATTCTTTTCCTCTTTCCTTTTGTTCTTTCATCCACCCATATGCTCTCAAATTCATGGCCTCCATTTTACATTGTTATATACCTGTATGTATGTTTATATGTATATATGATATATTTAAATTATATATGTGTGTGTGTGTGTGTGTGTGTGTGTGTGTGTGTATACATTCACATTATATAAGTATAAGTATATAAAGACAACCTGGTGGGTATATGAAATGTTCATATGTAGTTTTTCGTGGCTAACAATTTACTGCTACTTAATTAATCCTTGTGTTTTCCCCTGGGGGCACCAAGGACTTTAGACACAGGGCCAAGGAGTTGCTGAACTGAAAATTTCATCACTTCTATAAAAAGTTTAGTAATTACATCTATGCTTTCCAAAGTATTATGAAAAAAATTAATTTTCTGCTTTAATTATAAAAGTTATCTGAAGACAAACTAGATCTTTCAGGATGCTTTACAAAACAGAATGAGAAAGAATGACAAATTTATTTAAATTTTTTTGGGTGAGTCCTAATGACACATTCTCAATCTCACAAATGTCCCTACATGAGTAGATGACAGCTGACAAATGTGTCTCTCTTTTATCAAGTATAAGTTTTGATACACGTTTCTAGCTATACTGCAATGATAGAACATACATAACCTGTCTTCATAAGCAACTTAAAAATGTTTCGAAAAACATACGTGAATCTATAATATAATATTAAGATCACATTCCATCTAACTTTATTCCAAGCTACTAAGGTCAAGGGTGGTGATGTGGTGCTCTGTATAGATGCCGTGCACAGCCTAGAAGGGTTTCTGATTACACCAAATAACATGGAGAGACATCAAGACAAATGATTATATATTCCTTCAGAGACTTTAAGCACATGTTACAGAAGACTTTATTTCTTCTAATGTGATAAAACATCTCGTAATATGTAGTCAGGTAAATTGTGGTATATTTATAAAATTAAATATTGCTCAGTCATGAAATCAAACAAAACATTCATAGATCTATGATATCAATTAAACTGAAGAAGGCAGACAAATCCCCTTTAAATTAGCTTCAGGCAATTCAAAGAAACCAAGATAACAGTAAAACTTCTTGGCTTGTCTAAAATTTAGCTTTTGAAGGAGGAAAAGAATTACAAAGTTCATTAAGACAATAAGGAATAAAATAACATCTTTCTTTAACATTGTTGGGGCATCCAGCATATTAAAAGTATAGTCTTATTTATTTATTTATTATTATTTATTCAGATTAACTTTTAAATGATGTTTGACTTTGTATTTTTTTAAAATTGTTTTTATGTACTTATCAACCATACCAAACTTTGACACATAAGAAATGTAAAGTGGCTTTTGTGGTGAAAAACTATTTTGATTTACATTTAATATAAGTTTCTGATGGACAAAGTTATTGTGTTAGTAAAGTGGCAGTTGCCTCTATGGTCATATGTGTTTGTCAATTTTTGTAAACAGACATTTCATAATTCATTGTTCTTTTATGAGGTTCCAGAAACCATCAATGTAGCAGGCACCATTACCCACGAAATAGAAAACATAACATTTAACCTGCCTGTAATGAGATTTCAAAAGCACATTTAATTCACACACATAAACTTCAGAGAGGAAAGAAAATATTGCTCTCTAATAGTTTTTCTGGGAAAATAAAAAAAGTCCACATTGCTTTCTGTCACATATTTGCTTCTTAGATGCTCCTTCATGAAATTAAAAAATAAAAAAAAAGTGCTGATTGGTGTATCGGCTAGAAAACGTTCTGCAGTTTCCCCATCAATACTCTTGTAACATTGCATATATAGTCTTCCAACCTAGGTGACTTACAGACTGTCAGGCTCATATGTGGTTATAGTGTAAACAATTTATTTTTATGAATACTACTTTACATGTAACAAAAATAACATTGTGATAAATTATATGAATGTCAAAGCAGACCATGATTCTATGTGAAATGAATTATCTCCCCCACAGAAAGCTTCTTTAATAACAAAACAAAACAAAAGTGACTATTTTGGGTTACTATAGACACAATTAATTCAAACTACAATGAAAGGGCTTCTTAACCGACTAAATAAACTGGTTAAGAAGAGATAAATTACAACACTTATAACCTAAATGGATTTAGTGTAAATAAATAGAAAATAAAATTAACAAGAACAAATTAAATATTTGGGCACATCAGAATAAGTAAAACCCTTAAAAATGATTTTTCATATTTTGAAATCTACAAGGTTTATTTCTTAAGTAGTCCTTTCAAAATTCAGATTTTAGCATAAACTCATTTGAGAGAAGACAATGTCATGTCACCAATTATTGTAAATACAAAGGTTTTTCTTGACTCTTGTACACATTTACAAAATGGCGTTGCATTTTAAAAATGTAGGTTGCTGGTACTGAATCACATCACCTAGGCAGCACTTCATCCTTCCTAATTCATATTTAATATGTATCATTAATATAGGAAAATGACTCTCAAATGTGCTAGAGCCAAGCAAACACGGTTGAGAAACCACAAGGATTTATCCTTTCTGCTAAGGGTCTGCCCTTGGCCACTGATTCCTGCAATTTGCCCTTGAGGTATAGTCTTACACCATTCTGCATTCTATAGCACCATCTTGTGTTATTCAGTTATTTAAAATCATATTCCTTTTTTGTGTGTGTGTGTGTGTGTGTGTGTGTGTGTGTGTGTGTGTGTGCGCTCATAATTACATTTTTGCTCTCAGAGGACACTGCAGGATGACAAAGGTGGGTTTGAGGTAACTGCCTGAGCAAATACTCTGAGCGAGTGGTAACAATAGACAGATGGGAGGTGCAGCTACTGTACAATGCATTTGATAATGATTCCATCAAACTCCCCTGGTAGACAGTGAGGAACTAGTTTAACCTTGAGTGTCTCTCTCCTTCACCAAGAGCACATGTGTGATAAGGACCATCAGCAGAGCATTGTGGTGGCCAGCTGCTTTGATCTTCAGCTGCATATTAAACTAATCCTTTTAGTTTGGATTCATTTTTAGCAAACAAATTGATCCTGACAGTAGATCTTTAAAATCGGTGAACTTGTCTTCAGGAGTGTCAGATTTCATAGATAATAGTCTGACTTGTTTCTGAAAGTAATATCGTAAACATGGATTTTGTTTTCTTGTTGTTAGGGTATTTAGCAAGTTAAAGATAAATGCAGACACTTTTTCTGTTTAGGACGTATATCCTTAGAGTCCTTCAGACAAAACAACTGCATGGGGGAAGCTGAAAGCCACAGAAAGTATAAGAAGATGATAAATGAAAAAGAAAAAAGACTTTAGTCTGGTTTTTTAAGTAGATAACTATAAAAAAATGCTACTGGATAATTGCATCTTCTTTTTTGTATGTTTCTGATAACATTTAAAAATTACTACACGTATTTATTTAATGTTCTGGAGCATGCCATACTATATGGAGGAGATCATATAGAAAACTGTTGCAGGATTTTCCCTGTCCAATCACAGGACTCTTGTTGCCCTAATGTAATTGGACAGGGAACATGGAAGCGGAGCTTAGAGTTGCACAGGAGAGAGCGTCTTGAAGGAGAAGAGAAGGAAGATGGGAGCAGATGTGAACTGTCGTAGTGCCACCGATGGTTATGTTATCATAAAGGTTAGAAGTTTGGAATAAGTTGTCTAATCTAGGTTGGCAGCTTTTATCATTATCAGTTGGCTCTGAAATTATTGTATTGGCATCATGTAAATTATGTTTTTATTGATACATAAATGTGATTGGTTAACTATATGCTTAAGAGTTTTAATTCTACCAGATAATTGGGTGTTGAGATGGCTGACCGTGGGGCAGGCAGTTATTGTGTGAGCCTGGCAGCAGAGATCCACTAAAGAACTCAGCTCTGGAGAGTTGGCTGGCTGAGAGAGTGAGATCACCCAGCAGGAGATCTGCTGTGGCCCACCAGTTGCCAGCCTGAGTACAGGAACACACAGCTCTCACTTTTTTAAATATTTCCTGCAACAGAAAACCTGAGGGAGTTGGTTTTCTCCTACCATATATGTAGTGGAAAAGAGAACTGAAGTTTGATTGTTAGATAAAGAAGCCAGTGAATGTACATGGTAATTCATCTCACCATGCTCTGTTTCTTTTTAACTGAACATAATTGCACGCAGTATCTTTATAAATCCATTCATTGACTTTAATGAATCTATAAAATGATCTTCTTGCCCCCATAAAAGATAATATTGCTCTATCCTTAGAAGATGAATGTAAACAATGTTTGCTAAACATGACTAAGCTTAAATTGAAGTGGCCTTAATACTATTTCATGTTAAGACAGTTATTTCACTTAGCTATACTTAATTGATAAAAATTGAGTCGTTTCAAAAAGTGGGAGGAAGCTTTAATAAATAACCTATGTTGTTATTCACAGGTGTGCAACTCATGTGCAAAAATACATGGGCATGAGTTGAGTTGTACCAACGTGGAGAGGCCAAGTCATAAGCATGCCCACATTCACCCTCTGCTTTTTGGCAGTGTATTCATTTACTCTTCAAATTCTTGCTACCTGAGGACCCAGCTATACCTCTCCTAGGCATATACCCAAAAGATGCTCCAACGTGTAATAAAGACACATGTGCCACTATGTTCATAGCAGCCATATTTATAATAGCCAGAAGCTGGAAACAACCCAGATGTCCCTCAACAGAGGAATGGATACAGAAAATGTGGTACATTTACACAATGGAATACTACTCAGCTATTAAAAGCAATGACTTCATGAAATTTGCAGGCAAATGGATGGAACTTGAAAATATCATCCTGAGCAAGGTAACTCAGTCACAAAAGAACGAATATGGTATGAATTCACTGATAAGTAGATATTGGCCCAAAAGTTCGGAATACCCAAGTTCCACTTTACAGTAACCGCTGGACTGAGAGTGAGGTCCCAGATGGAGGAGTTGGAGAAGGGACTGAAGGAGCTGAGGGAGTTTGCAGCCCCATGGAGGGAGCAACAGTGTCAACTGGCCTGACCTCCCCCCCCCCCACCGTCCTCCTGGGGGCTGGACCACCAACCAAAGAATATACATCGAAGGACCCATGGTTCAGACGACATATGTGGCAGAGGAGGGCCTTGTTGACCATCAGGGGAAGGAGAGGCCCTTGGGCCTGAGGGTGTTAGAGGCCCCAGTTAAGGGGAATGTCAAGGTGGGAATACGGGAGTGAGTGGGCGGGTGAGTGGGAGGTGGAATACCCTCATAGAGGCGGGGGAGTGGGAGGGAATAGGGGATTTCCAAAGAGGAGATCTGGAAAGGGGGAAACATTGGAAATGTAAATAAAGTATCAAAAAATAAATAAATAATTAAAAAAAAATTCTTGCTACCTTGAACTGCCCACGGTGATGCACCATAACTTGAGGAATAAGAGCCAAAATTTATTTCTCCCTAAGTTGCTTTGTTTTTAGAGTAATGTTTTAGCACCAGAATGAAACCAATGAATGTCACAAAAATGTACAGTATTTCTCATTTGGTAAAAAGATTTTTTATTAATAACATCAAGTACATAGGATGTGTCAATAATGCATTTTTTAAAATAAAAATTGGTAGCCCATCTAGTATAAGAAATTTAAATGATTTGTAAGAAATTATAGAAAAATTTCTGGAATCATTAATAATCCATATGCGTCCAGCTAATGGAATATTATCTAAATAAAGAATAATATTGAAGTTTTTGAAAACATGGATTTTAATTATTTCTTTATGAATATATGCATAGTTAGGCAGTGATTGCACACTAATTTAATCCCAGTCCCTGGGAAGGCGAACAGATCAATCTCTGAAATGGAGACCAGCAAGTTCAAGGACAGCCAAGGCTACACAGAGAAAACTTGTCCTTAGTCATCAGGGAAATACAAATCAAAACAACTCTGAGTTTTCGTCTAACACCAATCAGAATGTCAAAGGTCAAAAACTCAAGTGACAGTACATGTTGGTGAGGATGTGGAGCAAGGGGCACACTCCTCCATTGCTGGTGGTATTGCAAACTTGTACAATCACTCTGGAAAAAAATTGGTTGTTTCTCAGAAAACTGGGGATAGTTCTACCTCAAGACCTACTTGTATTAATTCCGGGCATACACTCAAAAGATGTTCCACCATACCATAAGGACACTTGATCAACTATATTCATTTATATTTTTAATAGCCAGAAACTGGAAACAACCTATATGCCTATCAATCAAAGAATGGATAAAGAAATTTGGTACATTTACAGAATAAAATATTACTCAGCTCTTAAAAACAATAGCATCTTGAAAGTTGTAGGCATATTGATGGAACTAGACAACATCATCTTGAGTGAGATAACCCAGACAAAGAAAGACATGCATGGTATATACTCACTTATAAGTGGATATTAGCCATAAAGTATAGAATAACCATGCTACAATCCACAGACACAATAAATTTATGTAACAAGGAGGACCCAAGGGAGGATGCTTGAATCTCACTCACAAGGGGTAATAAAATAGAAATCAGAAGTAGAGGGAGGGAGGGAACGGTAGTGGACATCATGTGTGGAGATTGGGGGGGGGCTGAAAGAGAGAAGGAAGGTCTGTTGGGGGAGCATCTCTGGGACCAGCAGGGGACATTGGACTAGAGAGGCTCCAGGGAGTCTATGGGGATGACCATAGCTGGAGACATAAAGACTGAACTGGCGTCCTCTGTCAGGACTTCCAGTGGAGGGAGAGGAATACCAAACCACCAACAATCCTTCGACCAAAAATTTGTCATGTCCACATGATATGCCTACATAATATAAAGATAGAGCAGAGATGGAGGGAACGACTAACCAATGACTGGCCCAACTTGAGACCCACTCCATGATAGAGAGCCAACAATAACACTATTAATAAAACTTTGCTATGCTTGCAGACAAAAGTCTAGCCTAACTGTCTTCTGAGATGCTTCATTCAGTATCTGATGAAAACAGATCCAGAGACCCACAGTCAAACAATAGGTAGAACTTGTACAAGAATGGGGAGGAAAGATTGAGGGAATTGGAGGGGTCACAGAGACTGAACCTTCAACCAACAAGTGTGCATGGACTGAACCTGGGCCTCTACATATATGTAGCAGATGTGAAGCTTAATCATCATATGAGTCCCCTAACATTTGGGTGGAGGACTATCTCTGAATCTGTTGTTGGTATTTAACTCACTTTCCCCTAACTGGATTGCCTTGGCTGGCCTCACTGGGAGAGGATGCTCTTAGTCCTGCTGTGAATTGATGTGCCAGAGCTGACTGTTACCCATGGGGTCTTCCTCTTCTCCTTAAAGAAGGGAGGGGAGAAACAGTAAAAGGGTTATGAGGCTAGGGTAAGACTGGGATGAGAGGAGGGAGGGAGATACATATATTAAAAGACAAAGAGCCATGAAATTATTTTGGAAATATTTTCGAATTTGCAGTTTTTTAAACTTACTACATATTTATACAAATTTATAATGATAAATATAACATAAAATTCATGGGAAACTTTGGGATGTGGAGAAAAAATATTAAATTAAAAGTCTTTTAAATATAACCAGGGCAGTTATATATGATATTATAAGACTTGTAACAAGGAAATAGACAGAAACAGAGACACAGGCAGAGAGACAAAGATAGAGAGACAGAAAGAGAGAGAGAGAGAGAGAGAGAGAGAGAGAGAGAGAGAGAGAGAGAGAGAGAGAGATACCTAATTATTTTGCCAGAGCTGCTTATATCCCACTCTAATGAAATAAAAGCTTGGAATAAACCACATGCCTTACATAGAACGAAAGTATAACTATAAAATGTTAAGTTAATGTTTATATGGTTGGATGGCTTTTTTGGAAGACAAAGGAAGCAAAGCACATAATCATAATCTGTCAATCTTGTTTAATATATTTTCTTAATTTGTCCTTGTGTCTAAGGTTAAAAAAATAGAAAATCTTCTTACCTAAACTGTTACCAAAACTCCATGACTACCCCATATCTGCATAAGCTGAATGTAAGATTTAACAGTACTTAGGTCAGTACTGAAGCTCTCTGTGGCATGTCACTGCAAGTTCCCTGAGGAGGTCACGGCTCACCTTTATCCGATGCTTCATGATGTAAAGGGACTTAAATGAGTAATTTCTTTTCTACTTAAAAACTGTCAATTTTCTTTCCTTCATGTAACATATAACAGAAAGACAGCTTGGACAATATTGATAAACATGATGTCTGACTGTCAAATAATAAATATGTGAAAATAAAGTAATTTTGGCTCTTAAGAACAAATTGCATAATGGGATAGTCAGTTTCCAGTACAGATAGACAGTTAGTTTTTGGTTGATTCACTAATTATGTAGTTTTCAAATCAGTTTAAATATACACATTTATTCAGAAACCTATCTATTTTAGGTCAAACACACTCATAATACTTTGTTTTATTTTTTAAAAATATATTTTGCAACAGTAGTTCTATATGAATTTTTCTAGGTATTCACAGAATTAAATTTATTACTGTGAAACATAGCTGGGTACACGCAGATCAAGGTTTGCCCATCCCTTCTTACCCACCATTTCTCCTTCTTTGGAAATACTTTACAAATATTGAATTTCCTGCTCTAAATTTTGTCACTTTAATGAATATTATTTGGAAAGTGATTGATAAAAGTGAATACAACATTCAAAAGCTTAGAATAGCTCCACAGTGTACATAATTATATTTGTACAGTTTTCACAAACTATTCTCTTTTTAATTATAATATTCTATTACTTTCCTGGATAGTTTTTTGTTTGTGTGTTTGTCTGTTTGTTTGTTTTAGCTAGACACAAAATAAAGTTATCTGGAATAAATTACCTCTGGTGAAAAATGCCTCCACCAGATTGCTTGTAGACAAGTCTGTGGAACACTTTTCTGCTGAAGGACTGATGTGCAGGGACTAGACCATTGTAGACAGTGGCAGCAATGGACGAGTTAGGTAGCAATTATATGATAAAATAGGGTGAACAATACAGGCAAGCCAGAAAGCAAGGTACTTCTGTCTCAGTTCTTGCATTCTGCTTACAGCTTTGAGTTCCTACCCTACCTTCCCATGGTGATGGACTATAACTTAAAAATGTAACTAAACCCTTTATTTCCCGATTTTTTTTTTTTTGTCAAAATGTTTAACACAGCAATAAAATCAAATAAAGATAATTACTAAAGTTCAGTTAACATATCTTTTTAATATAAGTTTTACTTTTAAATTAAATATAGTTTATTATAGTTTGTCATTTAGTACAATTTTAAATTTAAATGTATTTTGATCAGTTTCTCTCTTCCCTAAGTCCATCATGATCAGCTTCCCTCCTCATCTGGTCAACTGTCTGTTCATTATCCCAAAAGAAATGAAAATGACAATACAACAAAGCCCCACACTAAGAAAGCAAAATAAAACCACTCCTAAATAATAAAAACAAAAAACAATAAGATCATCAAAACCCACCAAGTATAACCAAATGAGTGCACACATACACACACACACACACACACACACACACACACACACACAATTTGTGGAGTCTCTTACCTGTTGGTCAACTATCCTGAACATTAGACCTATGCTAGATTGGTTGATATATCCAGCGTTACTCTACTGTAGAAAACTTATAAGTGTTTAAGTGCAGGTATAAGCGACAGTTCAGTTAATAACCTTTAACTGAGGTGGCTAGGTTTTCATTCCTTACTACATTCATTTGTTCATAAGTATAACAACATAAAATACAATAATATTAAACAAAACCCAGCACCTCATGCTTAGACTCAATATACCAACAAGAGCAAAAAGACCAAGAGAGAGCATAAGGATCCGAGACCCACTGATTGACACTCAGGAAAAACAACAAACTGGAAGCCATAAAGTCCATCAGAGGACCCAGTACAGACATGTGCAAGTCCTAATGTGTGCTTCAGTCTCTGTCAGTTCATATGAGCTTGTTTTCTTGGCATCTTCCATGCTCTCTGGTTCTCTTTCTGCCTTTTCTTTCTCAGGAGACCCTGAACTCAGAGGAACAGAATTTGATGAAGTAATCTCTTTTATGGTGGTAGTCCAAAGTTACATATACTGTGTACTATCTGGCTGATGGTCTCTATATTCATCCCCATTGCTGGAGGGGAAAGCTTCTCTCATGATAGCTGAATAAGGCACTCACCTGTGAGTATGACAAAATATTAGGAGTCATTTTACCACTATTTTTGTAGGTCAATATTATTTGTTTTCCCCTTAACTCCCTGCGTTATCTAGTGTCAGGTTTTCGGTGAAATAAGCACTGTCAGCTATGCGTTCCAAACAACATCACATAAGCATAGAAAAAGAGACTAGAAGGAAGAGATAGAACTGAATAGGAAAGGAGCATGGAATAGTCATGGATAGATGGAGGCAGGGGGGTTGCCATGGAAGGATCAAGTGAGGAGGGAGAGAGAAGAGGGTTTGTAGTGGGCAGTACAGGGGGAAATTTAAATTAACTAGGCATTTATGAGGTTGATATAAATGAAATTAACAAATAGTGGGGAAGAAAGAACCCCAACTGGCCATCTCCTGTCACCAGATGAAACTTCTAGTACTGGCACTAGGTTACATCTAGATGATCTCTGGGCCAAAGGTGGCCCAGAGGAATCGCCAAACACTTCAGGTTGTTGCCAAGATTATATAGCTTGTTCTCCATAAACTGGTAGCAAGGCAGCATTGCTGAAGACATCGCCTACACAACTTGTTGAAGATGAAGATGTCAAACAGTGCCTACAGAGAGTCTTACCCCTACATTTTTTTGATTTGTCACAGGAACATACTCTGCATGCTCTCAAATGTGACATATTAACACCATGCCAGCCACAAAACCTTTATCTGCAATGGTGTACTGCCTGCAAAATAGGCTGGGACAGAGGTGACACAAAGCTTGTAGGAGTAACAGACCAATAAGTGATTTGACTTGATGCCCACTGAGCAAGACAGAATCCATACCAGTTACCATGCCTTAGTTTCTGGTCTGGATTTTAAAAATAGTAAGCATCCAAAACCTGTGTAACTGTTGAAAATTCTATATTTACATTTAATACATTACATATAAAAATATAAATAAAACATATATTTGGTGATTTTTCAAATTATGGTATATATAAACTATCTTAGCCATAGAAATAAAAAGATAAAATTCTAATTTTTTACATTGATTATTTTATTTATTTACATTTAAAATGTTATCCCGCTTCCCAGTTTCCCCTCCACAAGTCCCCCTATCCCCTCTTCCCTCCACCCTACCTCTATGAGGGTATTGCCCTACCCTCCCACCCAATCCTGTCTCAGCAGCCTAGCGTTCCCCTATCCTGGGTCATCAAGCCTCCACAGGACCAAGGGGCTCCATTCCCAGTGATGCCAGATAAGAGAATCCTCTGCTACATATCCAGCTAGAGCCATGAGTAACCCTGTGTAATCTTTGATTGGCAGTTTGGTCCCTGGGAGCTTTGGGGAGTCTGGTTGTTTGATATTGTTGTTCTTCCTATGAGATTACAAAACTCTTCAGCTTCTACAGTCCTTGCCCTAACTTCCCCATTGGGAAAGATGATATGGATCCCTAGGTGGGACAGTCTCTAGATGGCCTTTCCTTCAGTTTCTGCTCCACATTTGAGGGTGGCCCCATCCCTCAACTGGGGGCTGTGCCTATCCATTGGATATGGTCACTAAAGGTTCTATCTCCCTTTTGTTGGGTATTTCGGCTAAAGTCCTCCCTGTTGGGTTCTGGGAATATCTTGGGTCATTGGAGTCCGGGAATATTTAGTAGCGACCCCCAGTTTCCCCTCCCCCACTGCTACACACCAACTTTTAAATTTCTGAGTTTCTGTACTTCTCCCCAATTCCTCCCATACCTGGGCTGCCCCCCTTCCCCCAGTTTCCCTTTCTCTCCCCCCCTTCCCAGACCCCTCTCTCCCTCTACTTCCCAGAGGTTATTCTCTTTCCCCTACTGAGTAGTATTGTAGCATCCACACCTTGGAGTGACCATCTTTCTTCTTGGGTTTCATATAGTCTGTGAGTTGTATAGTGGGTATTCCAAGTTTCTTTTTGGCTAATAGCCAGTTATCAATGAGTACATACCATGTGTGTTCATTTGTGACTGGATTACCTGACTCAGGATATTTTCAAGTTACATCTACTTGCCTGTAAATGTCATTAAATCATTATTTTTTAATAGCTGAGTAGTGTAAATGTACCACATTTTCTGTATCCAGTCCTCTGTTGAGGGACATCTTGGTTGTTTCCAACTTCTGGCTATTATAAATAAGGCTGCTATGAACATAGTGGAGCATGTATCTTTGTTATATATTGGAGCATCTTTTGGGTATATGCCCAGGAGCGATAGAGCTGGGTCCTCAGGTAGAACTATTTCCAGTTTTCTGAGGAAACAACAGACTGATTTCCAGACTGGTTGTACCAGCTTGCAATCCTACCTCCAATTGAGGAGTGTTCCTCTTTCTCCACATCCTTCCCAGCATCTGCTGTCACCTGAGGTTTTGATCTTAGCCATTCTGACTGGTGTGAGGTGGAATCTCAGGGTTGTTTTGATTTGCATTTCCCTAATGACTAAGGATGTCGAACATTTCTTTAAGTTCTTCTCAGCCATTTGGGATTCCTCAGTTTAAAATTCGCTGCTTATCTCTATAACCCATTTTTTAATAGGGTTATTTGATTCTCTGGAGTCTAACTTCTTGAGTTCTTTGTATATTTTGGATATTAGTCTTCTATAAGATGTATGCTTGGTAAAGATCTTTTTACAATTTGTGGATTGTCGTTTTGTCCTATTGACAGTGTTCTTTGCCTTACATAAGCTTTTCAATTTTATGAGATCCCATTTGTTGATTGTTGATCTTAGAACATAAGCCATTGGTGTTCTGTTCAGGAAAAAATTCCTCTGTGCCAGTGTGTTTGAAGTTCTTTACCACTTTTACTTCTATAAGATTCATTGTATCTGGTCTTATGTAGATGTCCTTGATCCACTTGAACTTAAGCTTTGGAAAACCTAAAATGCAGAAATATTATTAAAGCAAATAATTTATTCAATGTATCTTTTATATTACATGCATTTTTTCATCTATCTATTTATTTATTTTACTTATTATGTGTGTGTATGTGAGTGAATGCATGCTCTGTATTTCCTTGAAGATCAGAAGTCAATTTGCAAGAATTAGTTTTTCTTCTAAGGTGTGAGTTCCAAGTATTGCACTCAGAATCACAGGCTTGGTTTCAATTACTTTAAAAGGTTAAATCATCTCATTGGCCCTTAATTTATGTCTTTAAATAATTTAGTACAGTTTTTTTGATTAATGTATGTAAATTTTTAGTGTCATGAACATTCTCCAGCAAATTCAATACAAGGTTTACTTCTATAAACAAGGAGCTTTTAGAAAATATTATCTTTAATTTCATGTTTGTTTAATAATTTTTAAAACTATTCACTGAGATTCTATATCAGTTTAGATATATAAAACACATTCTAGAAATTTAGGTGCCTTTAACAGGAACTGCTGAATATGAATACATACAACATAAGATTTGGAATTTTAAGTAGGAAAGTATATTTCATGTAGTTCATCAGTAAATATGAGGAGTTTACATTTGACAGCCTAGACGCACTTCTGAGTGATATATTTGTTTATGCAATCAGAACATTATGAAGTAAATTCCTATTTTTACACATTCAACTAGTATATCACATCTGACGGCGTAGGAACGAATTGTACTTCTCAGTTTCACGAGAAAATGTGTCATATGGGTGAAATTTTTCATAAATTAAAAACTGCTGAAACATTTTCAAATTTGAGTAAAGACAAGTGTTTCAATTCTTATCATAAAACTGTATTTTAGTTAGATATTAGTGATATATCTTTCAAGCATTTTCAGTCTCCTGTATATCTTACATGTTAAAGATTGAATACCAAGCAAAATTTGATATTTTGAACAAACTGAAAGCACCTGTTTTTTATTTTTCTAAATTGGTTTCTTCACAGAACATGGTTTAATATTTATATTTAATAACCACAAACCAAAAGTTTTCTAAAATTTCAAGATTTATTGCTTTTTTTGACAATTCCTTCTTCAGTTCATCCAGTCTTATCAATTTTAACTAAGAGAAATTAGTGTATTTGGGTTCTATTCTAAATATTTGGCTTCAAAATCTCCTCAACTGAATTGTTGACATATCTTTACCATGTTCCATCTTTTGGGCGAAGTAGGACCTGAGTCACCAATTCCTGTGCCATTTATAGAATCGGTTGCCTTGATTGTGTGTGTGTGTGTGTGTGTGTGTTTGTGTGTGTGTGTGTGTGTGTGTGTTTATGTGTGGGAGAGTTTAATGAGGCTCCATCAGAATGAATTCTACACATACACATATACTAACATTTTCTAAACAATTGATCATGTTTTACTTGAAAACATTCTCTCCAGTTCTCTTCCTTTTCTCCTTAGCACTTGAGTTTTACATTTTTCTGCCAACAATTCCTTCAGAGAAAACAAGTCTCTCTTACAAAATATGTCTAAACTGTCCTAGCCTCTACCTCCTACTCATTCCCAAAGCTTTCACAATTTTAAAGTATTTCACTTCTTCCCAAATCCATTTTGATTAGGACAATGACAGATGATGATAAAAATACATTAATTCAGAGAATGTTGTGCATCAATCAGCCTCAGATTATATCTCATGCCAGATTAATATAAAGTATGCCTAAACTAAAGTTGTAGATTTCTGGGTTGCCATAAATGATTACTTAAATTCTTGGAAGTCACTGGTAACTACACATGGTTCCTATGCATTAAAAGTGGAAAATGTCCAAATTTCTGACCCTGTGTACATCATTCCCAACTTCTTTCATTCCTGATCCTACCCCTTGTCCCCCTCCCCTATCTCTCTTCCTCCCAATTCCTCCTACCCTCTGCCTCCCTTGAGTATTTTGTACCACTTCTAAGAAGGGACTGAAGCATCCACATTTTTGTCTTCCTTATTCTGGAACTTCTTATGGTCTGTGAATTTTATCTTGGTTATTCTGAACTATTGGGCTAATATCCACCTATCAGTGAGTGTATACCACGTGTGTTCTTTTGTGACTGGGTTACCTCGCTCAGAATGATAATTTCTAGTTCCGTCATTTGCCCAAGAATTTCATGAAGTCACTGTTTTTAATAGCTGAATAGTATAGCAATAGGAGATGGGGAACTGGCTGTAGCCACCAGCAAGTCCCATATGCCAGGAAAGCAAGAGGCTTCCAGGCCCCAACATGGATGAGATTAGCTGAAATGCCCAACAAAGGGCAGGGAGAACCTTGAGAGACCATATCCAGAGGCTGGGCAAGGACCCCCATTGAAGAATGGGGCCACATACTCACCTCCAAATTCTTAAACCAGAAGGGCTCCTATTTAAAGGAAATATTGAGACAAAGTGTGGATCAAAGACTGAAGGAAAGGCCATCCAGAAACTGACCCACCTGGGGATCCATCCCACATGCAGACACCAAATCCAGACACTATTGTGGCTGCCAAGACGTGCTTGCTGACAGGAGCCTGATACAGCTGTCTCCTGAGGAGGCTCTGACAGAGTCTGACAAATACAGAGGCAGATGCTTGCAGCCAACTACTGGACTGAAAATGGAGACCCCAATAAAGGAATTAGGGAAAAGACTGAAGGAGCTGAAGGGGTTTGCAAGCCCATAGGAAGAACAACAATATCAACCAACCAGACCCCCCAGAGCTCCCAGGGTCTAAACCACCAAACAAAGAGTACACATGGAGTGACCCATGGCTCCAGACGAATATATAGCTCAGTGGATGGCATTGTCTGAGCTCAATAGGAGAGGTCCTTGGTGTTCTGAAGGCTCAATTCCCCAGTGTAGGGGAATACCGGGGAGGTGAGGTGGGAGTGGGTGGGAGGGAGGACAAGCATCTTCATAGAAGCAGAGGGAGGGGGGATGAAAGAGGAGGGTTCCAGAGGGAAAAATCAGGAAAGAGGATAACATTTGAAATGTAAATACATAAATATCCAATAAAAAAAGTGGAGTGAGTCACATGCATATTCTGTGTTCCAGTTTGTAGTAGCAGATATCTGCAAAAAGCATTTCTAATTCAGTGAAGATGGACTTAGAGAAGCATATTCTGCTCTGCAGAAAAAAAATAATTGTGACAATTTTATATCTAATGATCATATTGTATCCAGTCAATATAAATGAACAATAAATATGTTTTTTCAATATTAGGGATTGATCTCAGGACCTTACAAAAATTAGATAAGCACTCTAACATTTAGTAATAGCCCCAATTGTCTTTCTTCATTTCCTATGGAGATATAGTCTTACTTGATTGCTCAAGATAGCCTAGAACTTGCTGGTTAATCCAAATAGTCTTTGCATTTGTCATCCTAATCTTTCAGTAGGTAAATAACTAGAATTACTTGACTTTGACTGAAGGCCGTGTTCTAAGATATTTAAATGATGATACATTCCTGATCTGTGTAATCACAATGTATTTCAGAGTACTACTATATTAGCATGTCCAAGAGAAAAGTTTCTTTTCTAGGTTTTATACATGTAATATCTTATAAAGGCTGGAAGTATTGTTTTGAGATAAAACATAATCCCACTTCTATTACAGCAAAACTAACATTCTAACCAGACTTGGATATTTTGAAGTGTGACATTCTCTTTTTCATGAGAAAAATATTTAATTTATATTTCATATAAAAATTTCCATGTTGTCTTATTCAATGGATCTAGGCATTAAAATAAATGAAATATATGGTAAAAGTTTCTCATATTTAATAGAAAACCCATCCATGTTGTCTGTGTCTCCTCTGACCCTAACATGAAAGGGAACAAAATATAATACTGTTCCTTACGTCTTTCTCTAGCAGAAATTGGTTTCTGATGAGCTAGACTATAACTTTCTCATACAATTTACAGATATAAATAATAAATAATCAATGGGAGTACAGAGACAACTCAGTCTTAAAAAGAAACAAAACAAAAACACTACACTTTCTGAGAACCTAGGTTTGATAGTACAAACAGAAGCAACATAAATTTCTAACTCTTGATAATTACACCAAGCATTTAGGTAGTTTATGGTATAAAGTAGTTTTCAAAAATTATTTATACTTGATATCTATAATGTGTACCAATATCATGTGCTATATCCTTTTATACACACTAGAACTAAACATTGCATAAAATCTATTCATAAAAAGTTTTGTAAGCTGCTTAGCATTTGAGCCCAGATTTGAACTTACGTCTCTGATTCTTCGTTATATCTACATTCCTCTACCACAAAACACCGTATCTAAAAGTTATTCCATGGAGTAAAATTTCTAATGTGAAGTTAATTTTTGTAGATATATACTAATGCACTCTGTGTAAAGAAAAAATAACTTCACTCAGGCTTTCGGAAATATGAAAAACCTGTGCATAAATCACATGTTATTAGATTTTAATCTGTCTTGCTAGTGTCTATGTTTTCTTACTGGCTTTAAGGAAATAAGTTGCTGTGAACAAATATTTTGTAATGGGGAATATCTATCAAGAAAGTGTTGATCATCTAACAGCAAGCAGAAACTGAGGTCCTCAAATTATCAGCCACTTAGGTATGCTGAGGGTTGTCAATAACCACGTGGACTTGCAAGAGAAACAGGTGAGTCACTACTGATATAGATTCAACCTGAAGCAAAAGAAGTGAATTGCTGTTTAGAATTCTTCATAGTAAGCATTGTGAAATAATAATTTTCTTTGTCAAATGTAAAACTTATAGCAGTATTACTTCGATACCTCAGTGAGGAAAACACAGCTTTGGTAATTACGTATAAATACACAACCCTTGTGTTTCTAGCTAACCAAGATTTTAGCAAAAACTTCATTGACTTAAACATATATTGTATATATGTTGGTGTACAACTCACTTATATCTAGAAAACATGTCTTCATATGAAAATGAATTAATAAGAGATATATATGACACTTAGATAAATAAAATTAATTGCTTAGAAGTATTATGTTTAAGTGTCTCAGCTCAAATAATGAATAAAACTTTTACAAGTAATGAGGCACAAGAACTTCTCTGGGACATTTGTCAAAACCTTGACAGCCTGTGGCTTGTTCCCAGAAAATGCCAAATTTGGAGGCCACCACTAGTATTACAGACTACAAAAATAAAAAATAATATAGATTTTAAGTTTCTCCCTATATGATGAAAGGTTAAAAGGTGAAATGTTTGTTGTCATGACAATAGAGTTTTTTTATTATTATTTACAGCACTTGTATTTTCTAGAAGTTGTCCTTAAAGGGTAGGAAAGAATCTCTTTAGTCTTAGCATTGTGGTATACATGTAGCTTCATTTAGTACAATAATTCAATATGTGTTCATTTTCTTCTTGAGAAGCATAAAATATTCAATTATTCATTTCATCAGCTTTAGTGAATTTGGAGTTTTAACTTTGGTATATCTGAAGAAAATGAATATGTACCAGTTGATTCCAGTGAATCAAATTAAATGCACAGATGTATCCCTAAAGATTAACAGAAGTCCTCATCGTGATACTGAGCAGTGTTCTAAGCAGGATCATTTCTCACATTCACTCCCAACTGTGTCAGGATGCCTCATCCTAGTTTTCTTTACTTTTTGATAATGCATATTAATTAAGGTAGCCTTTACAAATTAAACAATCAATGATAATATTGCAATCTCTTAAAATATCAGGTATTAAATTTCGAATTCTCAACATTACCTGAGGCTCAATTAGAGCCTCTTGTTTTGGCCATCCATGAATTCAGTTTTCCAAAATTGCTTTGTATTATGGTTCCACATTTTCAAATCAAAATTCCACAAATGGCTTACAAAGGAAAGTAAATGATGAGTGCCACAAAACAGCCTTGGATTGGAGAGGGGTTCTGAGAAAGGGGTATCTGAAAGAGGCAAAACAAACAATTCAAAGTCAAATTGTGAGTCCACGCTGGTGGTCTATGTTCCGCTTGAGACAGCTTTGCATCTTGGGTATTCCAAGCTTTTGGGTTAATATCCACTAATCAATGAGTGTATACCATGTACCATGTGTGTTCTATTGTGATTGGGTTACCTCACTCAGGATGATATTTTCTACTTCCATCCATTTTCCTAAGAATTTCCTGGGTATTTGCCCAGGAGTGGTATAGCTGGGTACTCAGGTAGTACTATGTCCAATTTTCTGAGGAACCATCAGATAGATTTCAAGAGTTGTTGTAAAAGCTTGCAATCCCACCAACAATGGAGGAGTGTTCCTCTTTCTCCACATCCTTGCCAGTATCTCTGGTCACCTGAGTTTTTGAACTTAGCCATTTTGACTGGTGTGAAGATTGTTTTGATTTGCATTTCCTTGATGATTAAGGAGGTTGAATGTAAATTTATGTGCTTCTTGGCCATTAGATATTCCTCAGTTGAAAATTCTTTGTTTAGCTCTGTACCCCATTTTTAATAGGGTTATTTGATTCCCTTGAGTCTAACTTCTTGGGTTCTTTGTATATGTTGGATATTAGCCCTCTATAGGATGCAGGATTGTTAAAGATCTTCTCCTCATCTGTTGGATGTCATTGCGTCCTATTGACAGTGTTCTTTGCCTTACAGAAGCTTTGCAATTTTATGAGGTTCCATTTGTTGATTTTTGATCTTAGAGGATAAACCATTGGTATTCTGTTCAGGAAATTTCCCTCTCTGTCCATGTATTGTAGATTTTTCCCCACTTTCTCCTCTATTAGTTTCAATGTATCTGGCTTTATGTGGAGGTCCTTGATCCACTTGGACTTGAGCCTTGTACAAGCAGATAAGAATGCAGTTGTTTTTATTCTTCTACATGCTGACTGCCAGGTGAACCAGCACAATTTTTTGAGAATGCTGTCTTTTTTCCAGTTGGATGGTTTTGGCTCCTTTGTCAAATCTCAAGTGACTGCAGATGTGTGAGTTCATTTCTGGGTCTTAAATTCTATTCCATTGATCTTGCTGCCTGTATCTATATCAATACTATATAGTTTTTATCACTATTGTTCTGTAATACAGCTTGAGGTCAGGCATGATGATTCCCCAGAAGTTCTTTCATTGTTGAGAATAGTTTTCCTCATCCTGGTGTTATTATTATTTCAAATGAATTTGCAAATTGTTCTTATGAAGCTCAAGAAGAAGTAAGACCAAAGTGTGGCTGCTTTGGTTGGAGAACAAAATACTCACAGGATAAAATATGGAGACAAAATGTGGATCAGAACCCGAAGGAAAAGCCATCCAGAGACTGTCCCACCTGAGGACCCATCCCATATATGGTCGCCAAATCAGACACTACTGTGGATGCTAAGAAGTACATCATGACAGGGGCCTAATATAGATGTCTCCTGAGAGGTTCTGCCAGAACCTGACAAATACAGAGGCAGATGCTCTCAGCCAAACATTGGACTGAGCGCTGAGTCCCCAATTGAAAAGGTTGAGAAAGGAATGAAGGAGCTGAGGGGGATAGCAACCTCATAGGAAGAATACAATGTCAACCAACCAGACCCTCCAGAGCTCCCAGGGATTAAACTGCCAACCAAGGAGTACACAGGGAGGGACCCATCTCTCCATCCGCATATTTAGCATAGGATGGACTTGTTAGACATCAATGGGAGGAGAGGCCCTTGGTCCTGTGAAGGCTCTATGCCCCAGTGTAGGGGAATTCGAGGGTGTGGAGGCGGGAGTAGGTGGGTAGGGGAACACCCTCATAGAATTGGGTGTAGGGGGATGGGATAGGGAGTTTCTGGGGGTGGGAGGTACCGGGAAAGGAGATAACATTTGAAATGTAAATAAAGAAAATATCCAATAAAAAATAAATAAAAAGAAAAATAAAGAGCTTTGCAGCTTTCTTTCTGTCTGTTCTGGTTTCTTTTTCTCTCTGATCTGCTTTTTCTCAAGATCTCCAGACAGCTTTCTCTCTATGTTCTCCTTATGCCTGTTCCCCAATTGGTTCTCTCTTGCTAGTATAAAAACCTATCTGTATAGTGCCTCTTCTGCAGATCATAAGCCCAGTCTTTTATTTTACATATCAATCCACTAATTTACTTCAACTTTCCTTTTTATCATCCTGTGAGTCAGCATCCTGTGAACACACCAACTCCTTATTTCTTAGGAAACAACAAGCAACATTTTCTTTTAACATTGTGAATTAATTGAACAATCTTCCTGCCTCTGTAATATACAGATGATAAACTAATTGGATGGGCCCTCATCCTGAAATTAGGATTTCTATCACACCTCGTCCTAACCTTGCTTTGTCCCAGGCTCACCTTGAACTCAGAAATCTGCTTGGCATTGTGTCTGCCAGTCTTTGTATCTTTCTGTGAAGCTGGCTCATAGTGTAGCTGCCTCTGTTCTTCTAAATTCATTAAGCCCCTCATAATTCACATTGCATCCTTATATTATGCATAGTTGAGAAATTATATATTTTGAACCCATGTTTTCAGAGTTCTTTTCCACAGCTTTACGGTCTGTCCTGAAGGTCCAGGTATTAACCATTTTGCTGAGAAGCACACTTTTGCCTTCTGCACTGCTGCTGCCTCAGATTATCATGGACTCGTTAACATTAACAGAGAGGAATATAAATATGTACATTATTATACAAACAATCCTTATGCCCTTGGCAGTCGTAGATTCTCATGGAAACCCATGTCTGCTGGCCCTGTCCCAGGGGTAGGAACCATGTCCTTCTGTCCCCACCAAGGCCATGCTGGACTCAGCAGATGAGTATATGAAACTAACCAAATCATACTAATCATAACTATCCCAAACTGCAGCAAGGCTACGACAACCATCCCCTCCACTATTTGTTAAGTGTTTAGAACTCACTCCTAGCCACCATCCAGCTAAGATTATTGAATTTTCTTGTGTGCCTTTTATCACATGGAAGTGGTGTGTATATGCGTGTTTGTGTTTGTGTGTGTGTTTGTGTGTGTGTGTGTGTGTGTGTGTGTGTGTGTGTGTGTGTGTGTTTATCTATGCATGCATGTCCATGTATATGTACAGAGGAGAAGTCACTATTGGGCATATTCCTCAATCTTTTTTTACATTATTTGCAAGACTAGCTCTCTTCCTGAACCTGAAGTGTACAGATAAGGCTAGACTGACTTGTTTGATTTCTTTCTGTCTCCACTTTCCCAGTGCTGAGATTGCAGGTGGCCTTAACCATGCAAATTTCTTCTGTGTGTGTTTGCATACTCTGGATTGAGCTCAAACGGTCATGCTTGCGTGGCCAGAATTTTTTACTGGCAGAACCTTATCTATGCATTTATTATCACTCCATATGGCTTTCTTTCACTTTGGTCTACACCACTGTTGTATTACTTTGCAGTAGCCATGCCAAAGAAGTACTCATCCAGTGGAATGCACTCAATCTCTTCTGTTCAAATTTACCTTAACATTCATTTACTTTCTTCTATACTTCAATAAGACTGAATATATTTCATGAAAATTTCTGTAAACTTGTGTTGTTTCTTCACCTAAGCTTAGATTCCCTTTTTATTATTTTGTAGGGTGTGTTGCTAATAATAACAAAGCAGTTGTAAAGTCATTCAGTGTTCGATCATTTCAAGGCAGAAAATTCTCTTTTTTCAACCATTCCTCATGCATTCTGCCATAAAAAAAAAATGCTAGTGACATTTTATGACTAATATTTTATCTTATTTTCTTATCCTGACAATTCATTCTTATACCTCTATAAGGACATCTTTATCTCCTGCATTTTAAACCTCTTCATTCTATCAAGAATAGAGAGCATGAAGTAACTAAGATATAACTGCCCATGTCAAATAACACTTTTAGGTAATTTATACTATTTATTGTCATGACAACCACAAAGTGTAGCATAGAATCAGTGTGTATTTATTAGCTCAATAAATGGTGGACTTCATCACTATTAAAAGAAAAACCTAGAGATTAGTTAGAGAAGACACAGTCACATACAATGATATGTACTTGATATACGAATTCTGTATATTTTCACTTATTTGTAGGAATTACTTTTGCAAATCATTTAATATTAAACAATTCTTATAATATTAAATTTTTAACCATACTTGAAATATTCTATATTTGTGATCATGTATTTTCAATATCCCTATATGATAAGTAAGATACATAGTATGGATAGGGACATTGAATTAGAACTGAAGCTTCTGTTATGAATGAGTTAAATGGAAAAGTTATGAAAAAGTCTGTGAAATAAAATAGTCGCAAGCAGAATTTTTTTTAATATAATTTGTAGGTTGCTTCAGAGAGCTGCAGAACATCAACAACACGTTTCTTCAAAATATAGTGCTTAAACATGATTCTGAGCTCCCTGATGGAACAATCTATCCCTGGTAAAATGTCCTCTAATTTTACATCAATGGTCTAATGATCTAGATTGCCCATTGCTTCCACTTATCTTTTCATGTTTTATTTGGTTAAAGAAAAATTAGCTTTACATTGTGAAATACATACTATTAGTGAATTGTGAATTTGTGGGGAATTGTGCTGTAATTACTGAATATTGGCTCTCCATGAACATGTTGCTTCAATGTGGGAAGATCTGCCAAGGAAATTAAGTTTCTCTCCTCAGCAGTCCATCATTACAGCAACAATTGTGGAAATCAAGTGAGACGTGGAACCATTTTTGATTGCCTTAAATGCACATTTATTCTTGCCAGCAAGAATCTATGCTTCAATATAAATTGAAAACGGAATATGAAACAGTCTGTGGATGTGGACCCTCTCGGGTTGAATGTAGGTGGATCAGCTTATTCTTAACATCTGTTCAGGCTGCAAATGCAGGGGAAGTTTGATATGTTTACTTAATTGCACTGTTTCCTGGATGCCAAGGCAGAAAATCTGAAACATGTGACTTCTATTCACACTATGAGGGAGCTATTTAGAACAAAGGTGATGATCCTGGAAGAAAATATGGAGATGCTGTCTAGGATGCCAGCACAGTTGGAATTCTTTGCTGCCAGCAATCAGCAGTCCTTAAATATCAACAAGGCAGGCTTTTGTTAACCACCTCACAGGATAACTTTGAAAAACATTTAGGAAAGAATAGAAAACAAACCCGGTATATTTCTTAACACATCAAGAATATCTACATATAGTCTCCATCCTTTTTCTATCTTGCTCCTCAACTCTATAAAACTACAAAGTATTTAAAATAGCTTTCTAAGTTAGAAATGTTATTTTCAAAGCAAAATGTTCCTAGAATGGTCTGCATTTTAAAAAACACTGTAACTATCTAGGCAGTATATTGTTACAGAATCAAAAATATATGAATCCATGTTCCCTGACAGAAGCTGCACAGACAAAGCTGATTGGACTATCTGCCTACTAATAATCATGGGGTGTCTTTAACTCCTTTAAATACCCTTCTGTTAGTCACCTCTAAATATAAGCCATATCTTTGTTACAATTAAGTATATCCCTTGAAGTATACAAATGGACCCCCTAGATTCAACTAACCTAAAAGCTGAGAAAGTCATCATATAATCTCTGAAGCCTGTAATCACAGCTGTCATGCTTCACTCTAATCTGCCAGTGAATATGCCCCAATGTGTTTAAAAGTATTTTATTTATATATGAATTTATGTGTTACATTGCAAAAATAGTAAAGAGACTCGAAGCTATCTCATGGAAACATGAAATTTACACTAACCTGTGTCCATGTAGTCCCCTAAATTCTGATTCAGAATGAATTATTTCTTATCATATTTTAGATAATAATTGTGTTTTCTGTTTCAACAAAAAGGAGTCACAAGGAAAGCATTTAGGAAGTAATTCTCTGTTTTCAAAATAATGCATTGAAACTGATTATATACATATAATATTAGAGTATATATTATATAATATTAGAATAAATTCTAATTAAATCCCCATTTTTTTTACAGGTTGAAATGATTGTTATAACATTAGTGTGCAGGCTGTGTGTTACATTGTTAGTGCTTAGAATCCAAAGTTCTCTCATTCTTAAGATTCTAGCTTTAGATTGGGAGGTAAAAGGAGAATAGCTACAATCAGGAGAATGTTTTTTTTAAAACTACATTCCATAAAATATCCAGGAAGGGTAATAGGGAGTCATAGTTTAATCTGTTATGCCAATTTTAAAAAGTGTCAGAGTTGTTATTTGAACTGGATATTGAAAGATAAATGAAATGTCACTAACTAGAGAAGAAAATATAATGGACTGAGGAAATTGCCTGGAATTTAAAAGTAATGGAGTTTTAATAATGAATTTCAGTGGAATCCAGTGCATGTTACATACAAAAGTGGGCAATACAGAAGACAAAACACAAAAATATAAGAATTAAGAATCTTGTCAAAGGCTGCAGAAATGAAACCGGAAAATACAGTTTTTCAAAGATGACTATGGCCTATCCTTTGATCAGTGTGAAGCTGACTTTTTCTCACCCTCCATTGGCTTCCTATCTCCTCTTCCTCTTCATTAGCACGCGCTATGATCCTTGTTTTGTAAGCTGGCAATAACATCCTCAACCCTTTTACATCAGAGTAACTTGGCGCACACAGTCTGATAATATAAAGGAATTGTTGCATATATTACAAATTAAATGGAAAGACATGAATGTTTACCTTTGCTATAATAATTTTCCAGATGGATTTGAAAGAATGTGATAGGTTATTTATAAACAGTGAGATACGAATCAGTTTTTTTCAAATAACATTCAACTAATTTTTATTTAGAAATCACTTGGTTAGAATAACAGAATTGGCCAACGTATAACAGGGGAATTACCTAAAGTCATAAAAGTCATCATTATTTTTAAATATGTAACAAAGCATTATATATCATACCAAATAGATCAATATTGCAATTATTTTTAGAAATTACAATAGATAAGGAACATAATTTATGGTTTTATAAAGTTACTTGAAGATATAAAATATAAATATTGGTAGGGAAAAGTTGTCTGTATTTGTATATATTACTTGACACTAATGGTGTAAGTACTTATTTTAATGGGACTATGATGAAATTAACTTAAAATACTCTAATAAAGAAACTGATGATAGGAAAATACAGAATCTATTTACTATATTTATCTTCATTTCTCTCTTGTTAAATATTATCTGATATTCTCATAATGGCAAAGTGAATGTAAAGTTATCACTTTTGGAAGTACTGACTGCCACTTTTAAAATTAAAGCCAGGCAGAATTAAACTATAAGGGTTTTAGTTAAAGTTTTACCTCATATTAACTTAGTACTATCAACTATTGTAATGCTATCCTTTAAAATGCCTAAATAAATAGAGAAGCTAAGCATTCTAGGACTAACCAAAATATCTGTCAATAAATTATAACAGCATTTGTGATAGGGAGGTCGTAGGTGACTAATGTCATCAGGATTTCAACAATAGCAGCTATGTTTGTAGGTCCTCAATTTTCTTCATCATATATCTATAGAAAATATCTTGTGGTAACAAACATATGATGTTCTGAGTGGCTTCCACCCACATACACATAAATTAATACAAGGCAGTTCAAGAAGTGAAATGCTGTTTAAAGTTGTATACATATGCATGGGATTTAAATGTCCTCATTAGGAGGGCAATCACACCACCAGGCTAAGTATACACACTTCAAATGATAAACTGTAGTAAAAATCAAATATGAAATGTCACATTTATTTTAAACCAGTGAGTGCTGTTTCTGTGAATTTGAGCCATCTGTATGTTTGAGGTTTAATTTTGAAAGCTGTTCCAATTTTAATTTTAAGATAATGATATAAGTATAGAAGTCCAAAATCATATACTATTATTACATAATTTGCATCATTGAGATATGTCTTTATATATAGGATATATAGGATTTATATTTGTTTTATAGAAGTGATCTTGGAGAGATTAAATGTATGTAGATTCTTTACAATTAACAGTGTATTAAATGTTGAAACTGAAGCAGTATAAAACTAAGCAATTGAAATATTAACATAGCAATTAACATTTAAAGAGAACAACAGGCTTATGTAATTTTCTCACCAACACAGAATGTCATGTTTGTACTTTGTCATAACTGATAGGAAGGAATGGTGGGCCATCTTATAAACCCAGTCAGTGTCAATGATGAAAACACACAGATAAGCTTGCTAACTAGAGTCTGGCATGAAAAATGCCATGCCGAGCAGAGCACATTCTGGAATGAAAACGTATTCACTAATGGTTCCACCTGAATCTGATTTCGTTATCCACATTAGAACAAAAGACATCCCTAAAACTCCTCATCCTTCCTTTTAAAAAGTAAAATTGAACAGATTGCACTTTTCTTTAACAAGCTCTCCTAAGTTATGAATATTTCGTACATGTTATTCCTGTGCAGTTTTATACCATGGAGATTTTACTGTTTTGACAAAAACCCTAACTAATTTAAGCCCATGGCAGGTTAAGGTCAGTGAAATAGCATTATCATATATTGTCTTGTTCAGTGAAGTACATTTAAAGAAGTGTTTGCTGATATCCAGCCTGGTTATTGTCAGGACCTCTCAGAAAATCTGACATTTCCAACCTGCTACTCAGTTCCCCTTTGTATTCAAGGAGTTAGGGGATAAGTAAATGCCTTTTAGAATAAATCAAATTTAAGAGTATTTGTCTGGCCTAATGTTTCCACTACATGAAATACACATAGTTTGGCGAATAATAACAGAATTGGAAGTGAAATGCTCACCATCATTAGGTTGTACAGACTTCTGCATCTGACCAGCTCATGGAACTTTGCATAATTTCTTCTTCCAGAAATTCTATATTAAGATCAAACTGTACAAATCTTAAGGGAGGATATATAAATAACAATTTATAATCTCATGGATTTAATTTTGTGGATATTTAGGTACAAAGTTTAAATCATAGTGACAATATTGTTCAATTTTTAGCTGAACAAGTTAGTATAAAAATATATATATTCATTAATATGGTTTTCACTAGCCATTCACCTATTTGCCAATTAACTCTGGTATGTGAGAAGCTTTATAATTAGTATACTCAGAATCTCATTCACTACTGCATCTATTTGATTAAAGTACCAGATAGTTTAGACTGGCAGAGATTGATTCTGATTGGTAGTTTCAGAGTGCAAGCATTATGAAATAGTTCAGTTCACAGTGTCAAGAACATGTTTTCCATATACGAATCCAGAAAGGAGCCAGAGATGGAATTGAGAATCCAATGAGAGATTCACAAAAATCTTCAAAAATGACTCAAGTGGACTGTTCTCCAAATGAGTTGACCATACCAATAATCTGGTGAAAGTTAAGTATACTAACTACTTCTCTGCAGATTACCAAGTAGTCAATTTATATTAGAATGTATAAAACAATAAAAATCTTGGAATAAGTACAGAAAGAAGATGGTTACAGCAATATGGTATAATGAAACAACCAATATTTCCTTTGAGCTATTTGACCCAATAGAGTCAAAGATATCAAACTGTGTCTACTTTACTTTTCTTCTTGGAACTATAAAATAATAAAACAAACTATAAAAAGGCAAAGAATTATTCTTTTTCTTTTTACCACATGGGCTTCTACATTATTTCTTTAATATTAAAGTGGTTCATAGGGGTTCACAGAGAGTGAAAGGACAATTAAGAAGTTGGCATTGATCTTACCTAGGTCCTCTGCATAAATGTTAAGGTTATATAGCTTGTATTCTTGTGGGACTCCTACAAATGGGAGTAGTGGTTATCTCTGATATTTTGCCAACTCTCGAACCCCTTTCTTCCAAGTGGGTTGCCTCATCTAGCCTTGATATGAGTGTTTGTACCTACTTTTGTTATGACTTTTTATTCTGTGTTCAGTTGATATCCCTGGGAGGCCTGCTCTTTTCTGAAGGAAAATGAAAGCAGAGTAGATCTGTGGTCTAGGGAAATTTGAAGGGAACACAGGGAGGAGTGGGGGAGACAAAACTGTAGTTGGGATATAGTATTTGAGAGAAGAATAAATTTTTAAAAATATTCTTGATTATGAACATATAATGTTCCATATGCAACCACTGTTGGAGTAAGTTCTTTCCATGAGTTTTTATCTTGGTTCATTTGTCTATAGCATGTATATGACTATCAATAGCTACTTCTTATAAAATGGCTCCTACTGCAAAATTATTGTAATTAAGTTAAGACAGGGGATCCTGTCACATTGTACCTTTAGGTCTTTGAACATTTCTCATCATAAAAGCCAATCATTTGGAAGTACAAAGTCTCCAGAACTGAAATTTCAGAACACAAACATAAACACACACACACACACACACACACACACACACACACACACACACACACACATCTCCTAACTTTAAGCACTATATTTATTTGCATTCCAATGAATATTTTGAAATACATTCTTCTTTTATATAATACATTACCTAAGTTTTCTCCTCACTCCACTCCTGCCACCTCCCTCAATAGCTCCCATCTACAGGAGATCCAATCCTCCTCCATCTGCCATCAGAAAGGAGAAGGCCTCTAAGAGAAATCAAGCAGGCAAGATGTAATAGAATATAATAAAATAAGGCAAATGCCCTCACCCTGAAGCAGGACAAAGCAAACCAGCAGTATAAAAAAGCCTTAAGAGCAGTTAAAAGAGTTAGAGACACATCAACACTCATTGACAAAAACAGCACACACACACACACACACACACACACACACATAACAGGCACAACATATAGAGGACCGGGTGTAGACCAATGCAGGGCCTGTGCTTGATGCTTCAGTCTCAATGAGTCCATATGCACCTAACTTACTAATTTAATTGGCCACATTCTCCTAGTGTCCTCCATCTTGTCTGACTCCTACAATCTTTCTCTCTCTCTTCACCAGATTTTCCAAGTTCTAAGGAAAAGACTGGATGGAATCCTCCAAATTAGATTTTTTTTCACACCCACTTCCACTGCCAGTGGAAGCCTCTCTGATAATGACTGGACAAAGCATTTGACCTATGATTATAGCAGAATATCATTAGGAATCTTTCATTGAATTTTTTCAGTACAGTCATGCATGTTTAGTTCTACCCTAAGTCTCTAGGCAATCCTATCTCTGTTTCCTGGACCAGTCAAGCAGTGTCAGGGATGAGCTGCTTCTTCTTGAGTGATCCGCAAGTTAAATCAGACATTGGTTGGCCCTTCCTACAAATTTTGTGCCACGATTGCCCCAAAACACTTTGCAGGCAGGATGAATTGTTAGTCAATGTTTTTGTGTCCACATTGTTTCACTTTTGTAGAGTACCTGCAGAGTACCCTCCCATAACAAAGATAATAGATTGCAAGAGTGAATACTCCATGTGGGCACCAACACTACATTCAATAATGTGAAGATGTTGCCCTCAGCAATAGGATCCTGGTTTTAGTTTGCAGAGAGTATCCTCCTGTCCTTGTCATTTGGAGATCTCCACAAGACCCTTCACCCAAACCTAAAAATTGCAACCCAGTCTTGACACTGGAAGTCATTTCTGGCTACAAGACATGGCCTGTAAGACTCCTCCTGTGAGACTCCTCATTCCTGAATACAAGGAGTTCTCACTAGGATCACTCTTACAGAGCCCAGGGAATTTCTACTGCACTAGATTTATACACAGCCCTATAAATGGCCCATGAATTCAATATATCTCTTCTCATACTCTATCTTTCATCCCATCCCTATCTCTTGGTCCTTCATGCTCTTTGCAAATATATTCTATATTTGTCTTCTGATTCTGGGTTACCTTACTAAGGATGATTATTTCTAATTGTATCCATGTGCCAGCATATTTCATAATGTCATTTTGTTAACAGTTGAATAGTACTCCATTGTGTAAAAGTACCATTTTTGTTTATCTATTCTTTAATTGAGAGCCTTCTAGGTTGTTTTTACTTTCTTGATATTATGACTAAATCTACAATGCACATGGTTGAACAAGTGTCCTTATGGTAAGATGAAGTGTCTTTGGGCATATGCCTAAGACTGATATAGTTGTGTCTAGAAATAAATTGATTCACAATTTTCAGAGGAACTGTAATATTGATTGTCATAATGTCTGTACAGGTTTGTACTCCCCTCCTATCAGAAAATGGGGAGTGTCTCCCTTGCTTTGCATCTTTGCCAGAAAGAGCTATCACTTGTTTTATTGATCTTAGCTATTCTGACAGGTATAAGATGGAATCTTAAAGTAGTTTTAATGTGTATTTCCCTGATGGCTAAGGACATTGAACATTTCTTTTACTGCTTCTCAGACATTTGTGATTCCTGAATCAAGATTCCTCTATTTAGAACTGTATCCTAATTTTAAGTGGATTATGTGGTTTTTATGATATCTAGTTTTTCAGAACTTTATATATTTTGGAAATTAGACCTCTGTCAGATTTAGAGTTGGTCAAAATCTTTTCCCATTCTATACATCAGTGCTTTGTCAAATTGATGGTCTTCTTTGTCTTACAGAAGCTTTTCAGAATCGTGAGGTCCCATAATTAATTGTTGATATTAGTACCTGTGCTATCAGTGTTTTTTTTTTTTCTCATAAAGTCATCTCCTGTAATTATGCATTCAATACCATTCCCCACTTTCTCTTCTATAACATTTAGTGTATCTGGTTTTATGTTGAGATCTTTAACCTACTACAACTTATGTTTTCTTCAGGGTGATTAAAATGGAACTATTTACATTTTCCTACATTAAGACATCCAGTTGGACCAGCACCATTTGTTGAAGATTCTGGGTTTTTTGTTTGTGTTTGTTTTTGTTTTGTTGTGGTGGTGGTTGTGGTTGTGGTTGCTTCTTTTTCAAAACTCAGGTCCCCAGGTGTTTTTAAAATCTGTTTCTTCAGTTTGATTTCATTGAGCAACTCGCCTTTTTCTATGCTTAGACCATGGGTTTTCGTTGTTGTTGTTGCTGTTGCTGTTGCTGTTGCTGCATAGCTGGGGATGGTGATAACTCCCACCTTTCTTTTACAGTTTTAGCTATGCTACTTTTGCTTGCTTGTTTGTTTGTGTTGCGGATTGGTTCTAATGCTTTGTCTTATTTTGGCTTTCAAAAAGACACACATCCAGAACTGAGGCTCCCTGCCCTCAGCTGGCTTCAATTGATATTAAGGAATTGCAATACAGTCAATAGCTGAGCAGAAACACAGAGGTGGGACTTTTAGATTGCGAGGGTGAGGGGATGGAAGCAACAGGAGAGAAAGAATCTCATCATGGGGAAACAGAAAGATGAAATGTGAAGGTCTATTGCCATGTAAGGATCTGGGAAAACGGCCCTAGGTACCACTTCTCTGATTGGGTCTGGGATAGCAGAGATGAAATGTTGATTTAGCTTCAGAAAGTTGGAGGGGAGAATGTATGCTAGCAATGGGGAGGATTAGATATGCCCAGCTATTGAGCTAGTCAAGGCATATCAAAATTAGCTGGTGTGTGTGTGTGTGTGTGTGTGTGTGTGTGTGCATATGTGTGTGATTTGTGAATCCAGAGAGCTCTTGGGTGGGTACAGTGCCAAAGTGGTTTAAATAATTTACCACTATATGGTTGTTTGGTTGGTTTTGTTGTTTTCTATATGAAATAATGTCCTTTCAAAATGTATATAGAATTGTGTTGAAATTTGATAAGTATTTGCTTGAATCTCTAGCTTGCTTTTAGTTGGAAGATTATTTTTACTATGTTAATCCTACCAATGTATGGACATGGAAAATCTTTCCATCTTCTGGAATCATATTCAATTTCTTTCTTCAAATACTTAAAGGGTTTATTATACAAGTTTTTCACTTGCTTGGTTAGAGTTACCCATGATATTTCATATCATTTGGGGCTATTCTGAAAGGTTTTGTTTTCATGTTCTCTTTCTCAGTCTGTCATTTGTATATAATAGAAGTACTGATTTTCAGATGGTTGGGAACATGTTAGTCTTGAATCCAGCCTCATCACTGAATGAATATATCACTAGTAGGAGTTTCCTGGTGACATGTTTTGGGTATCTTATGTATATTATCATATTATCTTCAAATAAAATTACTTTAACTCTCCCCTCCCCAATTTTTATCTCTTTAATCTCCTTCCATTTTCAGTTCACTTATACATAAAACTTCAAGTACAAAATTAATTAGTTATGGAGATGGGGAATAACCTTGATATCTTTCTGAATTTAGTGAAATTGAGTTTCCATCCATTTAATTTGATTTTGGCTAGAAACTTGCTGAAATTTGACTTGACTAGGATTAGGTATGGCCCTTGCCATTTTATCCAAGGACTTTTCTGCATTTAATGAGATAATCATGTATTTCTTTTACCTTTTAATTTTTATACAGTGAATTATGTTTAGTGATGTTTATATACTGAACCTTTCCAGAATTACTGGGATGAAGCCCACTTCATCATGATGGATGATCATTATGATGTATTTTTGTAGTTGCTTCATATTATTTGAGTATTTTTATATTTTTGTTCTTACATGAAATTGGTCTGTAAATATCTTTTTTTTGTTGAGACTTTATGTGGCTTGGGTATCAGGGTAACAGGTCTCATAAAATGAATTAGATTATGTTCCTATGGATTCCATTTTGTATAATAATTTAAGGAGTAATGGGGTTAACTTTTCGTTGAAAGTCTGGTAGAATTCTGTGCTAAAACTATCTGGCCTTGGGAGAATTGTTTGGGAGATGTTTTATGGTTGTTTCTATTTCACTAGGGGTTTAAAGTATATTTAAATTTCTTTTTTTTTTTATTTTTGATACTTTATTTACATTTCCGATGATTCCCCTTTTCTTTGGAAACCCCATGTCCCCTCCCCCTCCCCGCCTCTGTGAGGGAATTCCTCCTCCCACCTACCC